>JARTUT010001766.1:0-522630 GCA_030674115.1 Micraspis discolor
GTGGAACCATAGACTGGAGAGATTTCCTCAACCTTGTAGAAATATTTAATAAAGACATAAAATATGGCAACATTGAACAAATCTGATTATTGAATCATTTCAGCACAGAGTTGGATTTGGGAAAATCAGAAAATTTGGACAAAATTATATCGATTTAATTTCTTTCAACTTCAAATATCTCAAGAATTTAGGAGAAAAGATGATGAATGATTTTATCTGCAGAAAAGACTGATGATTCCAGGAAGTACGAGATACGGACCTTTAGTTCAAGCGAAATTTGTTTTTCATGCGATTTATCCTATCTGTAGAGTAGTAGTGAGAAACCCACAAGAAATGGAATAAATCTAATTATCCCAAAATATGCATGACCTTTTCCAAGTGATCATTTCAATTGTGGTGAAAATGCAGTTTTTTGATGAAATTTCAACACCCCATATCTTTTGAACGGGGCCAAATTTGGAAAAATGTTATAGGAAGAAAATGTTTCTTTGACGTCAAGAATCTATGGTTAAAATTAACGCAGAGGTCAAAGACTCACCTCTACCCAATAAGATCGAAATGAGGAAATAAATAACATCACAAAAACACTCAGAACTAATGGTTATCCCAAAAAGATATTGGAAAGAGCGGAACAAATGACAGAAAATCAACTTGAACCCAAAACAACACAAGAAAATATGCAACAAACTTCAAAAAAGCGTCATTCCTTATGTGAATTGTTTATCAGAAAAATTTAGAAAGCACTGACGTGAAGTCAGATTGCTTTGGTGCTCTTGTTGAGCTACTTGCGAGTAAATATTCAAACCATAACAAATCTATAAGCACTCTGATCACGTGAAAAATAGTCTTTTCCCGTACTATGGGACAATGTGATGCAAATATGAATGTCAAATGAATGAACAAACCTATATCTCAAATTAAAAAGTTTTGTTCGAAGCTATAATTCCCTTTTCCTAAAAACTTATGTCAGTGCTTTTCTGAATTTTGACAACGTATATTATTTCAGCCATCCAGATTGAATTCTATCTCTATGATTTCAACGTTATGAAAAATTTTTATTAATATTACGCCAACTGACACTGATTAATGAGCCCGGCATTTGTCAATCGAATATCGATCTGTGATGGCCATCGTTCAAATAAAATTATCGGGACGTATGTCATTTCTCTTTTCTCTTGAGTAAATTGAAAAAATGATCATATCTTTAGATGAAAAAGAGCTACGGCAATGAAATTTGAGGATAAGTAAGATATCGATCACCTCAATATATTCACGAATTTTTATTGAAATCCGAAAAATATCTTATGAGATAGTGAGGATTAAAAAATGTTTTTTTGTGAATTTCTCAAAAATTTTCTACCGTGACGATTACTGCGAAATTTTGCGAGCTGTTTTGTTGCAGCCTCCCTCAACAATATTTCAAGTATCAATTTGATCGGATGGATATTCTAGTAGTTATTGAGGAAACAAAATTTCAGATGCTCATAACTACTGAACCATCCGACGGATTTGGCCCAATAACGAACTTGACCGAGATATTTGGACAATTAACCTAATCTGAAAATATGAAAACTCTTGCTGATTCCGTTTGGATGCCAGAGAGGATACGGCCGGCCGGACAGACTCAACTTTCGCCACGAATTCTTCATCAGGAAGTCGAACCCAATCGATTGAGACCATTTTCGGCTCGATATTCCAAAATTACAGACATTCGGGCAAAATGATAGGCACTCTGTTCAGGTGAACAAGAGCGCCAAAAAATGAGAATTGGAAATATTTACGATACCATGAATAATGATTTTCTGTAGATCGAGTAGAGTCATTGATATGCTGATCAATAGACGATATCGAGAGCACAGAGAAAATATCGACACACAAAATTAAGGCATTTGAAATTGAATAAAACAGATAACTTAGAATTAAAAAATGGATGTATGGAGTTTGAGAATTTTTTTTTCAATCAAACCATTTTAATTTGAATTAATCTAAAATTGATTACTCCAAATGAACTATTTTTCTTGATTAAAACAACCTAGTTGATTATAGCATTACAGCTAAAACATTCGCTTGAAACTTTTCACATTTCAGCGAAATGAAAGAAACAACTGATTCAACATAAACATACAATTACAAGAAATTGTTTATGCACTTGTCTCAATATCCATAACTGATTGATACAAATACATTATTTTAAATAGGTTTTAACGAAACCATTCGTTCGTTTCATTTTTATTTGTTCAATAGAACGAAGGTACGGTTGTCGTAAATTCTGTCAGTTGATGCAACGACTACAGTTTCTTGAGACAAGAATCTCGTGAGATTATATTATTCGCCTCATTTACTTGAAGAAAACTATAAATATTTGAATAAAATTGAACATATAATTGTTGCAATATGAAGTGACATTTGTAAAAAAATATTGCGTAATTGATTTAATAAAACGAATTAATTGTAGCAATTTTTTATATTGGCTGCAATTAAATCAAAACTCTATCTCTTTTATATTAAATATATCCCATTTAAATGCAATTACTTGTGCATTTTACTCACAATATTGTTGTATCCGGTGATAAAGATGACATGGAATACATGATGCAAGCTAATTAAAGAATACGAGAAGTGGGGCTTAAATGTCAACTTAGAGAAAACCAAATATCTTTGTGTTGGTGGAGAACCGGGTGATCTGGTATTGGATGATGACAGGGATGAGATGATAACCCACTGCCTGGACTATAGCTATTGTAGCGGCAGGGGAGTGTATAGGGATCTCTTGGCGGCACTCTATATAGCCACGCATAGCTTAGTTCACAGCGCTTCGGTAGCCTAGAGGTTTGCGTTTAAGTTTCACACCGATTAGGTACTAGGTGCCGGGTTCAACTCCCGGCGGCTCCTCAAAACTTCTAACCACTGCGTCTATGGCATGGCGCACACAAGCCTTACTGATGAGTCCAAATGTGTGCGCCAGGGACGAAACGCATAAGTAGGGATAAATTCCTTCGATTCTACATTGGTGACCCCGACGTGATGGGAACGGTTGTCTTTACGACGTGTCTTGAAAAGCAGACGGTTGACGCTTGAGGTATACTCGCTCCCTCTCTGCAACTTCCAACGAAACTCTAGACGCCTTTCCCATTCCGTACAATATTCATGGTCTGCCGCGGTATTCCGGTATTTATTAATATAAAGAGAAATTATTGTTCTGTGAAGAAAAATAATGATTACATACAAATGTTTTTTTTTTTTTTTTGTTTTATCAAATTATTCCTTTGCTAGTGTCAAAAACCCTTCAATTTAGCTCAAATCAATCAGTTTCTTAACCCAAGAAACTTTCACTTGACATAAGAGATACTATCATTTTTATCGACTGAATTCTCGACCCATTCAACTAAGATCCTTTAAATCAACTACAAATCGAGTTTCAGTGAAATGTAATATTTATTTACATGAAACCAAAATTTTTATTCTACGAAAAGTATCATACTAATTAATATTACCGTTGGATCAAATTTTTTTACCACCTGAGTCAATAACTCTGAGCTTGGTTGAAACTAATCAGTTTCTTAGCTCAAGAAACTTTCATTTAGGGTAAACGCCATTCTCAACCGTAGAGGGCGGTAGGGTCAAGTACTTTATGCATTTGGCTGTATTCAAACGTACGGAGTACTTGAGACAAATTAATATGGTTTGAGATGAGGAACTATTTTTACAGTGTAGATACAGGAAATTTATAGATGAATTGTAGAGTGGATTGTCATTCTGAAGATGAAATAACATACTGGGTGTCTGATTTTTTACATTTTAGTAACTTGACAATCCATAATTTTTGACTACTCCGCATAACTGACAACTATGACGTAGTTGAAACTGTTACCTAATGTCATGACAAATTTCGAATTTGAATCTCGAGTATTTAGGGAAATAAAGTCTTTACTTACTAAGTTGAAAAAAATGTTCTTGAAATTGTCTGCTCGCCTGTAGAGAAGTACAAAGACCCTGCCAAAAAAAAAGTACCACATAACCCACTTTCCCTATTCAAAAAACAAAATCCATCAATAAAACATAAAAATTTTGTGAAAATGAAAACGGTAATTGACCTGTTTCAGAATAGTACTGCCAAATATTTTTCCTTTAAGAAAATGAATTAGTTTTATAATTTTAACGCTCAATTTATATACTTTACCAACAAGATAAAAATGGGGAAATCAATAACATCACAAAAACACTTAGAAGTAATGGCTGACCAGTAAGGATATTGGAAAGAGCCAAACAATTAATATTAGGTTTAACCCCACAATGATACATCACAAGAAGATATGGGACAAACCAAAAAAAGAGTCATTACTTATGTGAGAGGTTTTTCAGAAAAAATGAGAAGAATTGTAAATAAATACGACATAATAATCATATTCAAGACACAAGATACCATCAGGTCTAATTCAACAAAAGTTAGATCTGATAATGAAAATCAAAGAACCAAGGCATATTTGAGAAAGTATAAGTATATTTCTGAAAGTAAGAATGAAGAATATCAGTAGCTTTCTCAAATGTTAGACACTGATAGATCAACATGCTATGAATGAGAATCATCAAATAAAACGGAGCGATACAACTCTCATATCCAAAGAACAGAAATCTACATATAGAAAAATCAAGGAGGCAGTAATTATAAAAATTAATTCTGATACCATAAGCGCATTGAGTTACCGAAAGTCTGGAGGCAGATTATTCGAAGTAGCTTGAAGAACAACAAACCTTGCTTCAATAACATTTTCAAATGATTATTGCTTTATTAAAAGCTTTTTTTGCCTTGAAAACGATAAAAGATGTCTATCACAACTATAAAAGATTGTAGTTATTGTAAAACATCAACTAAACATATGTATAGAAATTTTTTCAATTGATTTTATATTTAATTTTGATAACTGGTGTCAGAAAAATTGTGTCAATTTGGTTTGATATTTGGAAACTTGTAAACTTATATCATTTGTTTATTGCAGATCTCAATACGAGGGTTGCTTTTTATAATTCGGGATTGGACAACCCTAGTGTTGCAACCTGCCAACTGACAGCTCTATCATAAAGCTTGACATTCAAAACGATCGCTTTTTGTGTTTTATCAGTAAGAAAAAAGATTCATCTAGCAAAAAAAATTGAATTTCATCGTGATCATTTTGGTGCGATTATTTTTTACAACTTTCGACGGGGATTAACTCAACAACAGTGCGTAAATTCAACCGAGGTCGTAGATCACTCCAAGACGAATTTCGTTAAGTTAGTCGAAAATCAGTTATTCCGAAGCCATTGATGATGTGCGCCAAATGATATTGCAAGATCGTCATGTGACCTATCGTGAAATTGAGACAACCTTAGGCATTAGTAGGACCAGCATACATTCAATATTGCATGAACATTTGACCGCCAAAAAATTTGTTCGCGTTAAATCCCATACAATTTGTCAATCGCTCAAAAAAAGGCTCAAGTCGATTGGTCGAATGAAATGCTCCAAAAAATACGATCGCTGTGCTTCGAGCACGTCTATGACATCGAGACAGATGTAAACAGCAGTCGACTGTATGGATGTTTCAAGATGAGCCAAACCCAACCAAAGTTGCTCCAAGCAAATGGTCGGCTATTTTTTCGTACCACTAGAACAACGCAGAACGACCAATTCTGAGTGGTTCTCAACCATTTGTTTACCTGTTGTCTTCCAAGAAATCAGGAAAACCTACCACCGATGACGGATCACCCTTCACACGACAATACGAGCTCTAACACATCGGCACCACAACTGAATTTTTGAGCACTCAAAATATCGATTTGATGAGTCCGTATAGCCGTATAGTCCTGACTTAAGCGCCGAAACACTTCTTTCTATTCCCGTTCGTAAAAAAAAATGAGTGGTCAACGTTTTTCGACAGCTGAAGAAGCGGTTGATGCGTTTAGAATGCATGTTTTGGAGATACCTCAATCAGAGTGGCAAAAGTGCTTCGACAATTTGTTTCAACGTATGCAAAAGTGTATAGATCTTAATGGGGAATATTTTGAAAACCAATAAAACGATTTTCGATGAATAATATTTGTTATTGCTCTCTAATCCCAAATTATAAAAGGCAACCCTTGTATAATTAGGTGTACCACCTACTCAGCAGTGATCGGTTTTGTGGGAATGTTTATTGACTGTATATTTATTTGTATTTGGAGGACAAAGATTGTGAATGAATAAACATGATTGTTATTCTTATTAATATAAGGAGCTAATCGGCGCGAGCAATTTAGATGAGAATACGTAATATAACACCAAATTTATAAAAATTTCATTTTCAAAACGCTCATCTATATAATAAAGTAATAAGATCGGGGACCAGAGAAAAAAAATCGAAACGGGTCCCGTCAGGGACCCGGAAAAAGCGTAGCTTTCGAGCAGCCCGCAGGGCCGCTCGAGAGGGAATCTTAAAACAGATCGAAAAGGCGTATCCTCTTCTAGGAGAAGCGACCCCGAAGCACCCCGGGCGCTCTCAAAGTGCCCGAAATTTTCAAACGAAAATCGCGAAATCGGCCATTTTCGCGAAATCGCCCAAAGGCGAAAAACGGGCGAAAGTACTCCTACGAAGCCGGAGCATCTCGCGGGAGAGGGGGTCGCTTTTTCTGGACGAGGAACGTCCCCATGCGTGGCTACGAGCTCAGCCGCGGAGCCCTCGAAATCTATACGAAAAATATGCATATAAAACGGCAATTTTTAGACTCGCGACTTCCCTGAAACGTCAAAAACCACACCTACGTTTTCCCTCCGTGCCGGTCGAAAACGATACAAATCGCCCCGCGATCGGTAGAAAACGAATCTACGTGAAATTTCCCATCTCGGTGTACCAATTTTCATATCCAAGTATCGATATAAGGCCGCGAATTCTTCATTCGAAATTCGGCAATTTCCTCGATATTTCGATCAGAAGTGTCATAGTTTCTCATACGATTCCGATGATAGCCGAACGCGAGCTCCAAATTTGAAAATACGGCATCAATTTTTCGCTCGATATGGGCGGTCGAAGATTTTTCAGGCCTTCCGAGTGCTCGATTAAGAATCTACAGGAGATTCCGAATCTCTAGACAGCACCCGCAGTTCACGAATCGCAAGAAAAACACCTCAAATATGCGTTTGAAAATCGTCATTTCAGGCTCTATTTTCGCGCTAATTCATTTTCGTCCTTGAAGAATGCACACAGATCGCGATGAATCGCTATACAGGCTGTGCTATCTCGAAAAAATCGCTATACAGGCTGTGCTTATGGAAAGCACTGATTTTCACCAGATTCTTTCTTCGAGAGATTTCGTGTTACTTAGGGTTCTATCATGTTTTCCGCGTTTTTCGTATTTGGTCGGTTTCTTTCTTGGTGGAATGCACTGAACTCGAAACGATAGAGTTATAAACGATATTCTTTCGGTTTGTTTTTTATGAAGAAAGCACCCACTGCGAATCAATTATATACGGGGTGTCCCATATGCATTTTTCTTCAAGTTCTCTCGCGAATGGGAGCTGATTTCGGTATAATGTCATACAGGGTGTGCGATTCACAATGAATTTGCGATCGGGTGATATACGAGGTGTGCAATTTACAAGTTAATTTGATTTTTTGCGCAAATTCGAGTTTTTGTGTTGTTTCGGGAGTTTTAGATCTTAATTCGATAAAATATATTCGATTCATATACAGGGTGTCAGATCTGAGTAGCGCTGACATTCACCAGAGTTTTTCTCCAGCTTTTGTGCTTTTCCGCGTAAGGGAGCTTAATTCAATGAAATCCCATACAGGGTGTGCCATTAACAATGATTTCGCGATCGATTGATATACAGGGTGTGCAATTTAAAAGTTCTTTCATTATTTTTGCACGCTTTCGGTTTTTTGTGCTCCCTCGGGGTTTTAAGCTTTCCTTCGAGTTTTTGCGCGCTTTCGGTGATTTTCTGCTCCTTCGGGTTTTTTTCGGTTCCTTTGGATATTTTTCGTTCATTCGTGGTACTTCGGGTTCTTTCAAGTTTTTCCGTGTTTCGTCGGGTTCTTTCTTCGTGGAATGCACCGAACTTGAAACGATAGAGTTAAAACGATATTGTTTCGGTTTTGTTTCTTATGATGAAAGCACCCACTGCAAATCAATTATATACTGGGTGTCCCATATGCATTTTTCATCATGTTTTTTCACGTGTGAAAGCTAATTTCGGTGAAATGTCATACAGGGTGTGCGATTTACAATGAATTTGCGATCGGGTGATATACGGGGTGAGCACTTTACAAGTTCTTCTGTTTTTTTGCGCGCTCTCAAGTTTTTTCAAGTTTTTGTGTTCCTTCGGGTTTTTTTACGGAAAAATTATCTTCGAAACATATACGGGGTGTTACATAGGAGCTCCATAGAATAATTTTGATACTTCCTTCTTGGTAATTACTGAACTCGAATAGATGGAGTTACAACGATATTCTTTTGGTTTTTTTCACTGCTAATCAATTGTATACTGAGTGTCTCATATGCATTCTCCTTCAAGTTTTCTAGCGAATGGGAGCAGATTTCGATAAAATGTCATACAGGGTGTGCAATTTACAATAAGTTTACGGTCGGGTGATATACAGGGTGCTCAATTTACAAGTACTTTTGTGTTTCGGGTTTTTTCAGGTTCCTTTAGATTTTTGTGTTACTTGGTGTTCTTTCGTGTTTTCTCGCGTTGTTTCGTGTAATTTCGGTTTCTTTCGTATAACTTCGGTTTCTTTCGTGTTTCTTCGGATTCCTTCGTGTTTTTTCGCGTTTCTCCGTGTTTTCTCCAGTTCTTTCTAGCTTTTTCGCTTTCAACGGGTAATTTGACGTGTTTCGTGTTTCTGCGCGCTTCATTGATGTATGGGCCCTATTGATCTGCGGTCTATATTGATCTATGGTCTATATTGATCCATGGGCCTATTGAACTACTGGCCTATTGAACTACTGGCCTATGGATCTACGGGCCTATTGATCTACCCGCTTACTAGTAAATATTTGATATAACATTAACATGTACACCGGTAGAAACGATATCAGTTCACGACATGTAGAAATGAGGGGGGAACCCATTCATTCGATTCACATTGACCCGGCATCAACACGTAGTGTGTAACATCCATCTAATGAGCCAAACTAAGTAGGCAACGATTACAACGAGACGATTGTCCCTAGATAATCATCTGTGGTCATTTGGAATTTGTCGTCGTCAAGATTGCAAGAATATATGCCCCCAATTGAAATGGTTCAAGCGTTTGAGTATCTTGGTGTCTCCTCAAAAAAAATGTACACACTGAAGTGAGGTTTATTTAAATTTTGAGAAATCACCTCTCCGGATAATATTTGTTTGTCATGAAAAAAATTAAATAAATTGTATGGTTACGATAAAACTGCATCAAAATTGTTTACTCCAGAATTGCTAAATATCGGCCTTTACTGAAATATTCATCCCACATACCTATCCTGAAAATTTCAACACTCAACTAATTTTTTTTTGTATCGGCTTAGCCATCGAACGTCATGTTTCAGATAAAACAATGAAAATGAACGTGTTAAGATTTGTAACGGTCATGGAACTGCAATATCCTAAGTACCCCAATTAGTTTCGAAAGTGAAAGAATTTACAACGAGGTACTTTCGGTATGAGTTTATGACCGGATGACCAGAGGTACTTTCGGTATGAATTCATGACCGGATGACCAATAAATAGATCTTTATATTTGAACCTTTGTCGAATGCTGGAATTCCGCCTGGGTATTTTCGGGAAAGGCCAGAATTGTACGTTTTGCACTTTCCATTTATTTGGTCAAACCGTTTTTACGCCCCCTTTTGAAGATGGGGAACTTGTATATATTTCAAGGTTTTGTTTGATTTAACCAGTTAACATAAATAGAACTAAGGTTAAGACTTAGAGAAATATTTACAACATTTCTAGTGAGTGTATTGACTCATTGTGGTCGTAAGAGGAGGTTATATGTGCCATCCAGACATCCGAGGTGTACATAGTGTAAATAAAGTTTCAAGTTGTACAACCTCTTTTCAATTAAAGAGATTTTTCATTAATTTGGGAAATCCAGTCCAAGAAGAAACCGGAAATATCCGACAAGTCCTTCTTGCACTCTACATCTCGTAGAAACTGTGTTACCAGTCTCCGGTCCACAAACCCTCAGACTCTGTCAATCTGTCGATTTTGGAGTTACGAGAAAACAGAACGAAAACCAGATATCTCAACGAAGATTAACTACAGGAAATAAGTTATATTATCAAAACCAGAAAATTCGAAGTATTCAATTCAAAAATTCAGAAAAGCACTGACCCCCATTCCGCAATGAATTTCAAATAGTCCAGCGTCACTCAATTAGAGAGAGTAATATTACCCGCTTTTAAATGTCTTCTCAATCTTGGTATTTCTAAAAGTGGTTCTGTTTCTGATACTCCATCGTTAAGATTAGTCAATTTTGAAATAGCAAATCGTAACTGTTCAGTGTTTTCCGAAAGCAAGGTCTTTGACTGTACATCCTCAAACAATGAAGCTACATCTTTAATGGACTCTTGTTTCGAGTTCAACATGGTCCAGCCAATTTAGGCATTCTCAACGAGCTGAAAATGAGTAAAATTGTTCAAAATATACTTATATTATACTTACCAGATTCAAAAACATTAATTTACGAGAATTCAAAATTAATATAAAAGCACTGTTATACGCTAAAAGTTTTTATAACACAGTGGAATATTTTTCAGATAAGCTTCTTTAAGAGATTATCACATGTAATATTGTTCACCTTTTATATGTTGACATATCCTATGTATCTTTTGATATCTTCAAGGACGAATAAACATTTATTTAATTATAAACAATACCTGAAAGTTCCCCATCACTCCTGTGTAAGGAAAAAATTTTATTCAAGGTCAAAGGTCAAAAAATGAGTTGTTTGCGATTTTCATTGAAACGGTAAGTTTAATAATAAAAGCACAGATAAAAAATGGTGGTTATAAAATTATCAATAAAAAATTTATCAATAGTTTTTTTCGTACGAGCCACCGTTTCTGAGATATACCGATTCAAATAGTTATAAAAGTTGTTATCGTAATAATATGTACAGGTTTCCGCGTCACCTATGAGATAGTGTACTTGGCTCGTTTTTTAATGTGGCTTCCCCCATTAGGCCTACTCCACGTGTCAGTTGTGATCCTATTTAATGTAAAACTATTGAAAAAGGTAAAAGCGGTGTAAATTTAAAAAAGTGATGAAGTTCATGGACCTGATTCGTAATTTAAAATTCTTGTCCTTCTCCTTCTTCATTTTCACTTTGGAGGCAAGTACATTGCGTCAACATAAATGTATCGCATGACACTTCGTCGGAATCAAACGAATCCTCGATCGTTTATAGTTGAACATTAGAGCACGACCGGCCTTGACAATGTGTGCATGCTGGAGAACAAAACTTTTTTACAACTACCGTTGCCGTTTTGCTGAAAGTCGCAAAAAACTAATTCTTTTACCTTTTTTGACCTTTGACCTTGAATAAAATTTGTTCCTTACACTGGAATGATGGAAAAATTTCAGGTATTGCTTATAATTACGTTTTGAACAATTCTACTCATTTCCAGCTTGTTGGGAATTTATGTTCCTTCACTCTCATTTTTTGATCTAAACTGACCGGATTAATATTGAATCTGTCAAGACATTCTAACTAGGGATGTTACGGAGCTTCGACTTCGACTCCAATAAGTCAGAACTTCCGAGTTTGATCACACCTTCGGTTCCGAAACTTCCAAACCGGAGGTTATAATCGGAGGACGATACGATAGCGGCGTACCTCAACTGTTATAAGCAAGTTCCTACGTGTTGCGCTGGGAATCCCCCTGATTCTCGCCACGCAATCGATCGTCATCTTTTCACTTAGTGCTAGTTTGATACGGACACGTTAAGGTTATAGATATTTGTTTTGAATTTTGTGGTTCGATATCAAAAAAATGTGATCTTTTTCGTCGGACCCCGCCTCCGGTTCCGACTTCGCATTCGGTTCCGACTCCGATAAATGGAATTCAAAAACTCCGACTCCACATTCGGTTCCGAAGTAATTACCTCCGTTACATCCCTAATTCTAACATGTCCTTTATGAAGTTCCGCTCTAATTGTAAGCCCAGCATCGGTGGATGATGCTCACCGGTCATGCGTTTATTGCAACGAATTCGTCGTTCAATCGAAATGTTGTATTCTTCCGATTTTTGTATAGCAAAATCTATTGCCTCTTCTACTAGATGCAACCTCCAATGAATAAACGGAGTGCTTCTAGTTTTATGATTTTTTATCAACACTTAAAACTTTACTTTGTTATTTAATCTATACATTGTTTATTCCAAAAGAAAAGAAAACAAAGAAATGAGAAATTGCACACAGCAGGGATTAAATTTTGTGCAGCACCTCTAGTTCCTAAATTTACATCTTAGTCACTTAGTTCCTCAATTGCAGATATTATTCCCTCAAAATTTTCAGCCAATACTATTACTGCCCCATAATGAGCACTCCAGCGTGTTGCCGAAGGTCAATTAACAGATGCTTTACTTTGATTGAGGAGCATTTCCCAGCGGCTTGTGAACGTTGAAAAAAAGTTGAATATTGTCTCCACTGCTCCGAAAAATGATCATAAGTCACGTTTTTTGCTAAGTTTGTTAGCCTCATAAATCAATTTAATGATCTTTTTTCTTTTATAATATCTTGCACTTCCCCGTGTATTCCATTAGTAACTGCATCATTATTATAACCTTGAGAACGGCACATATAATATCTAAGCCACAGTTTTCAATCTTCTTTAGCATTTCAGCGTTTAAATCAGCTGCATTTTCTCCATGTAAGGAAAAAACCCTAAGAATACTTCTTTGACTTCTACTATACTATTATTAATTTTCGTGAATCACCTGCCATAAGATTAGAAAAAATTTTTTGCAGAAATGTATTTCGCATCTATCACAACCCAGGTTTTAAGAATATTCAAGCTCTGTAGAAAATGTCGAACAATAACATAATCCCAATTTTCAGATCTCAAATGGGTCAAGTTCACCGTAAACGCAAAACAGACAGTCGAACTTGAAGCACGCTGATGAAGGTACATAATTTAAACTCATATTATATTTGAACTCAAACTTTTGAATATAATATATGTCATCAACCGAGAACAGCGATTCTGTTATCTAGAATATATGTGAATATCGCGATCGGCTATTTAAATAGACGTCCTGGCGTCATCGATACCCAAGCGCGGGTATTGTTTTACGCGAGCGAAGGTCGCGGCCTGTCACGCGATGTCTACGACCACGTGTTAAAACGTGAGTGTGCGTAACACCGTACGGGTCGACGCAAAGGAATAGGAGAAGAAGCCGTACTCCGGAATTTTGCCATCAGCCAATTCGATATCGAAATAGGTTCATGTGATATGAATACATTAGGAGGATTCTACGAAAAACATGGAATTAAATGGTTTCCTAAAGGTGCGCTTACATAGGCAACGTACAGGTGTCCGGTAACTCAACGTCAAGCGGTTACTGAGCGATATGCTAGGTTATACCAGTTCTAGCAAAAATTTTAAAAAAATTGTATGTCACTTGGTTAAGTGGTAATAGGAATATTTTTGTAAATGTTGAAAATTGACATTCTACACTACATCCTTAGGTTTTGTAGTCACAAATTTTCCAATTTTGCAGTGATTTTTTTTAAACGTAATCCTAAATAACCATGCTATTGATTATAGTCACAAATCCATTGTTAGGTAAAATAATTGCTTTAATAAAAAAAATATAAGTTTCGTTGAGACATGGTTAAAATAACTTTGACAAAATATCTTTAAAAAAAATGTACCGTATAAGATACTATTTTCATCGAAAAATCGCTAGCAATGCGCAGTTTCAGTGTCCGCCGAATTTTCGAATTCGAGGGGCTATTCCGGGGTAGGCGGGGGGTCACAAATTATTTCAACATATAGATGGTATTCAACGATATACAAGGATGCCATTTCCATCAAAAAATCGCCAGCAACGCACAGTTCCTCGTGCTACGGAATTTGAAATTTTTTAATTCTACAGGGGGGCAATTCTGATTGAAGCGTGGGGTCACAAATTATTTCATTATATGGGGCTTATTGAATAAGTTAAGGTAGACCCATTTTGCAGAAAAAATATCCAGCAACGGCCGTTTCCATCTAGTTTTTGCGATCGTCAGCTTTAGGGGTTGTTTCTGTCGTGCTTTGGGGGATTACGGGGGTCACAAATTATTTCATCCTATAGATTATATTCGACGTTATACAAAGATACTATTTTCATCGAAAAATCGCCAGCAATGAGCAGTTTAAGTGTCCGCCGAATTTTTGAATTCGAGGGGGCTATTCCGGGGTAGGCGGGGATCAAATTATTTCAACATATAGATGGTATTCAACGATATACAAGGATGCTATTTCCATCAAAAAATCGTCAGCAACGCACAGTTCCTCGTGCTACGGAATTTGAAATTTTTTAATTCTACAGGGGGGCAATTCTGATTGAAGCGCGGGGTCACAAATTATTTCATTATATGGGGCTTATTGAATAAGTTAAGGTAGATCCATTTTGCAAAAAAAATATCCAGCAACGGCCGTTTCCATCTAGTTTTTGCCATCGTCAGCTTTGGGGGATTTTTTCTGTCGTGCTTTAGGGGGATTACGGAGGGTCACAAATTATTTCATCCTATAGATTATATTCGACGTTTTACAAATATACTATTTACATCGAAAAATCGCCAGCAATGCGCATTTTCACTGTCCGCCGAATTTTTAAATTCGAGGGGGCTATGCGGAGGTAAGCGGGGGGTCACAAATTATTTCAGTATATGTGCTGGATTCAGAAGATTATATTGAATAAACCGACATAATTATAACGCAAAATAAATTATTTTTTGATGTTGGAGGTTTTGTGGGGGTTGTTGGGGGTCTTTTTTATGTAGGTGGTTCCCCCCACTAATGAAGTACAAAAGATATAATACTTCCCGAAAAAAATCAGCTCATTTCATTCAACCGATTACAAATGACACGCAATCGTAAATATAAACCAGCTTTCGAAATCCGTTGCTGAAAAGCGTTGCTGCAATGACACCCGTCTGCTTTTAGTGATATTTCACCTATAAAATCCTTAAAATCCCATGAATCTTCCACGTAATATTTATTTTTTCCAAGTATTGGTATTAAACAATTTGCGATGTACTTTGATAACTTATAAATTGGACTTTGCATACAGCTGATGATTGGTCTTAATGGTATATCCTGCTTATGTAATCTTGGAAGTCCGTAAATTTGGGGTGGATTTGCATTATGAATTTTCAAGTCATTACATAATTTTTTAGGTAGAAGAAGTTTTCTTTTCCATGATTTTATTAGATCATTATTTTTATTCTGAATTATGTTTGTTGGGTCTTAGTTAGTACGTAGTTAAATCATTAAGGAGATCATAAATTTTTTTTATTAGTCATCTGTGTTCATCACTACCGTTTTATTTGATTTATATGGCTTAAGGACTGTTATTTGAGGGTTCTGTCTAAGGAATGAGTTAGTTTTTCTGATTTTCTTATTTAGTTGTAATTGTTTTTATCAAGTTTTGTAGACCTTTTTTTGAAATTGGTAATATTATTCACTACTTTATTTCGTATTTCTGCTTGAGTATCTTTATCAAACCTATCGATCACCGTTTCTATATTTGCAATGATATGGTGTATGGAAAGCTTCTGTTTTTCTATTGGTGTGCAGTATTTTGGTCCCAAATTAAGAAGATCACACAAGAATACGATGTTCGAGGTGCATTCCATTATGGGCTAAACAAAAATAATGATCTCCCGAATTTTTCTCTGGGGCGAATCAAAAACCGATTAAAAAACAATGTATGTACATCTATTCCGAGAGAATGTCTCAGAAATGAGTTGGAAAATAGATCATACTTTAGTTTAGCCCAAAATGGAATGCATTTTGAGCATCTAATCCAATAAAATATTACGTCATAAAAACAAAGTTTATTTAATTCAAATCATTCTTTTTTTACCCTGTATAAAATTAAGGAAAAATTCTTGTGCAGGTGAAAATAATCTAAAAGAACTTTAATTCAAAGTATCACAAAAGAGGTGATGCCATCTAAATTTTTGGGCTCGATGTGTATGACACCTAAGAGGTGGCTCACCCCATAACCAAATTATAATGATTGTGGCTCCGCCTACCTGTAAAGCGTTTATACCTCAGTGCGCTCCTCTAACTTTTTTAGTTTTAGAGATATTCGCATTGAAAGTTTTCAAATTGACACTCTGCAAAGTATAATTTTTGGAAGAGGTTCTTTACTGGGTTCAGGTTACCTCCCAATATATGAAACGAAAGATTATTTTGAATCCCATATTTCCTTTTTAGGCGTCCCAACTAATAAGATACATTTTGTTCTTAGTGCAAAATTGAGTTGCTCGAAAATTCTCAGTCGAATCATGTTTCATTGAAGTCGTTGTTTAAGTCAACATATTACGTATCATCGTCATCTTTCCATTTGTTTGTCTATCGTACACAACCACCATAAATAAATCGCGGATGATATAATTACATGACAATCATTACGATAGAACACAAGTTTGTCATTGATAACACTGGTCAACAGTGGTTTTGGTGCCGAAGATTTTGGAGGTGATTTCATATGAATTTGATACCCTGAATTCAAATATGCTATTAGTATTTGCCTGTCAGCTCGAATTTTTAAGATATCGACATTTTTGTGAATTATACATTACACTATTTTAATAGAAAAACCATGGTTCAAAGAAACAAATTAATAAAGGAATTTTCATTATATTACACAGATATTATTCATTATATACTATAGAAAACAGAAAAAGTCATCATTTAAACCAATTACTCACTAAACATTTCGGAAACTTCTCTTGCGTGACATTCTTGAATGTATTTTAGAACAATCCCATTTTAAAGACCAGCAGTAATCTGCCATCATGTGAGTATCCCATCTTCCTTGATAGCAATCCTCCATACATTTGACATCTTGGTGAAATCTTTCACCTTGCTCCTCACTAATGTCGCCTAAATTATCAGGAAAACGGTCTAAGTGGCTGTGTAAATAGTGAACCTTAATGCTCATATTACACCCAAGTGATCTGAAATTATTCAGCATCTCATTGACTAATTCAACATAGTTTTCAGCTTTGTGTTTACCCAGAAAATTTTGGACAACTGAAACAAATGAATTCCAGGCATTTTGTTCAATCTCAATCTTTGAATTTATCAAGTCAGGGTCTTTAATCAGCTGTCTTATTTGTGGGCCATCAAATATTCCTGCTTTAATTTTTTCCTTACTCAGTTGAGGCATTTTTTCCCTATATATGCAAAGCATGATCCATTCTTATCAAGAGCCTTTACAAACTGCTTCATTAGATCCAGCTTGATATGCAGGGATGGAAACATGATTTTCTCTCGCGGAACTAAAGGATCATTGATGATATTCTTTCCCCAACATCCATGTTTTCTCTTCTAGGCCACTCTTTTCTGACCCAGTGTTGCGTTTTGTCTCTGCTATCCCAGAGGCACAAGAAACAAGGATACTTGGTGTGGCCACTTTGCTGTCCAAGGAGAAAGTTTACCATTTTTAAGTCTACACAAATCACCTATTGGTGTTCATGATACTTTTCCAAAACCAATATGTTGTCATATTGCTCTTTCATTTTCGTTGAGTGAGCAATTGGTATTGAGCCATATTTGTTCCCATTATGTAGAAGAACACATTTCAAACTTCGCTTCGAGCTGTCAATAAATAGGCGCCAATCATCCAGAAAATATTCAGGAAGACCCATTTTTACCAGGAGTTCTCTAATAGCATGGCAAAATACAAGATTTTGTTCTTCAGAGAAAAAAGATAACAGATCTTTCCCTCTTGTGCGATGAAATGTAATTTTCGTTTCTTGTTCAAGTAAATTTTTTTCCTTCAACCTGGAAGCTAGTAATTCAGAAGCTTCTTTCGACAGGTTGAGATCTCTAGTGAGGTCATTTAACTCATCTTGGTTGAAACATTGAGGAATTGATGACATCGTTTCAAAATCACTGTCACCTTCAGTAGTGTCAAAATTCTGATCAGAGAAACATGTGTCCTCACAGAGTTCTGGTAGCTGCTGAAAAGTTGGAATTGGCACTTCTTCTGAGTTAGTGTCTTGCAGGGACTAAATCTGCATAAGTCCACTTGTTACGCCTATTTCGATTGATTCCAGTAATATTTACTAGGCAGAAATAACAGTCATCGAAGTGATTTTTTGGTTCTCTCCAAACCATTGGTACTCCGAATTTCAGACTTTTCCTTTTCCCGGTAGTCCACTGTCATAGATGCTGTGTACAAGTTTTACAGACAATATGTGGTGCCCAGGTTTTATGCTTAACACCAAAATATCCAAGATAAGCCCTCTTTACAAAGTCACTAATAGTGTTTCTGTTTTCCAAGAACGTGTATTCTCCGCACATATAGCAAAAAATATCAGGATGATGTACACAGCTTCTTCTACTTGAACTCATTTCTATTCAACACAAATGCAACAATTCACATTAACAATCTACTTTTCAACAACTCGTTACTAAAGAGAAATTTCATATGACGCTAAGTTCTATCTATCTGCACCGCGGGAATTCACAAACTAATCCCAACTCTCAACTGCAGTTGAAGTTCACTTAAGACTGGACACCTCCATATATCGGATTTCTATGGAACTAACTGGATGACACTAAATAGGATTAAATCCCTTTTGTTAACAGTTTGTCAACCAATCAGTTATTTATCTCATATTGTTAGTCTTCTATTTGTGATAAATGAATTAAAATAATAATTATAATAAATATTATTATTTTAAATTCAATTTGTTACAAATGAAGACTGACAATAAAGAAAATATACAAGAATCTATCTCTTGTATAAATTTTACAATTCTCATACTTGAAAGTATTAAATAGGAAAAAGCATTGATATATAAGTGAATTTATCTAAAAATCTAGAGCTGATATAGAAAAACTGCTATCATATTTAGATTCAGCAATAAAAATATAGTTAAAATCAGCTCAAAAATTCTAGGCACCAAAAAAAAATTTTTTTTGTAGGCCCCCTGTATCATGAATCGCGATTTCGATTTTTAAAGTGGATACATCAATCTTACATCTTGAAAAATCCCAAAAATGAAAATTTTCCATCCAAAAACCTCGAAGTTATTCTTGTTTCAGCGGAGCTCTATTTTCGATTTTTTTTTCTAATTTTCCGGCTCAGAGAGAATTTTCCAACCAAAACTGAAAAATGTTACATCAAAATAACTTGAGATTTTCTAAGGAATCTATTTCTGCAATAAAAAATGGTTTGAAAAACGGAAGTTGACGTCATTTCCGGAAAAACCGGAGGTACTCATGCCTTGAAAATATTTCAGATTTCATCAGCATTGTGAAATACTTATAAGTGCTGAATTTCATGAAAATACGTTCAGTAGTTTCCCGTATAAATATGGGTGAGGTTCCTCGTGAAAGACCGTGTATACAGGGTGTTCGGCACATGGACCTTCAAATTTTTTTTGGGGCGTTGGTAGGGTCATTTGCTACCTTTTCAGTCTTGGAACCTGGGTCCTTAGTATTACGGTAACGGAGGTATGATTTTTTTATTAGGTTTTTCTAAATTACCTAAAATGTACCCTTCGAAGCCCCATAACTTTTTTTGCGTGTGCTTTTACATGCATTTTTATTTATTGTATTCAGTCTACATGAGTGTGTGTTTAAAAAAAAACGTATTTATTGTTACAGATAACACAACAAAATTAACACGTGGGCCTTTCATTAAACAAAAAATTATGAAAGTATGAAAACATCTCCACTCATATTGAAATTTAAAAAAAAGTTACAGCTCTTACAAAGTTAGTTTTATTTTAAAATGTTCTTTGGTTTATAACGTTGCTAACCATATGCTATTTACGTAAGTCAATAAAAAAAATAATACTGCAAATAAGGTTTTAGTCAGGAGAGTGAAGAAAGTCGCACCTAAATAAAAGTACGGATTTCGACACAACACAGCGAGCAAGGAAATTTTACCTGCCCGTTTTAGACGCGAGTGAATTATTATTACTATTTCTGTCTTTAGGTTGGATTGGGTTAGTCGCCGCTGACTTGACCCTACCGTCATTCGAGTTTAACTGTCTCTTCTGTTGGAAGTGTCTGTGCCACGTTGTTCAGTTTTTTAAATTTGTATTTTTTTGTTACTTTAACGACTTTTTGCTACTGTTGTTTTAATTTTGGTTGTTGATATGCCAAATTTCACCAACGCTGAGTATGCTGATATGGTGATGGCATATGGCAAGGCCGATGCTGTTGCTCCTGCAGCTCAAAGGATTTATCAAGCCAAATTTCCTGATCGACGATTACCCCACCACGAAACATTCTCGACGACTTATCGACGATTAAGAGAGACTGGAAACTTAAATTTTCAAGAGCCTCGGGTCAATGTGAGACAACACCATGTAGCAGTTGACGATCAAATACTTCAAGCCTTTGAAAAAGATCCAACTACAAGCATTCGTGTCGTTGCTCAAAGACTCAACTTAACGATTTGCAAAGTTTGGTCAGTACTTCGGGATAAAAATCAACACGCTTTTCATTACACCCCGGTACAAGGTAAATGAACTTAAATATGTAAATTGTAAATTTGTCCTTTTGATTGCGAAAAAATTGTCACAGACTAATGAATTTTATTAATTGTTACAGGTCTTCATAAAGGCGATCCTGCCAGACGGTTGGAATTCTGTAGATTTTTGCTGCACACAGATGTCGATTACAACTTGTTTCTAAAACGAATTTTGTGGACAGACGAATCCTGTTTTAACCGAGAAGGAATAACAAATCTGCACAATTTACATCACTGGGCACCTAAAGATGAGAATCCCCACTTGAAAAGGCAAATGAGTTTTCAACAAAAATTTAATGTTAACGTTTGGGCTGGTGTGATAGGAAGACATCTCATCGGGCCACACTATTTACCGGCGCGACTAAGTGGGCCTGCTTATTTGCATTTTTTGCAGAATACTCTGCCGGAGCTACTAGCCGATGTTCCGGCCTTCGATGAAGACGTGCCGATTGTGTTCCAGCATGACGGTTGCCCGGCACATTTCCTGAGAGAAGTTCGAGATCACCTCGACAACTCTTTTCCAAATTCATGGATAGGCAGAGCCGGCCCCATCCCTTGGCCCGCAAAATCTCCAGACCTAACCCCTTTAGATTACCATGTCTGGGGTAGAGCCAAAGAATTGGTTTATTTCACAGAGGTACCTACAAGAGAGGTGTTAATTGAACGCATAAACGCGGCATTTGTGGTAATGAAAGAAGAAATGTTGCTAGCCACTACAACGGTCGAAATCAGAAAAAGGTGTCGGGCGTGCATTCGGAGTAGAGGAGAACAATTCGAACAGAATTTACGTTAAAGAATCGTGTTATTTCACTTTGTGAATAAACAATAATAAAAAAACTGTATTTTACTATAATCTGTCCTTACTTAGCTATTTTATCTAAAACACTATTTGCAGTATTTTTTTATTTATTGACTAACGTAAATAGCATACTTTCAGAACCGCGATAAACCAAAGAACGTTTTAAAATAAAATTAAATTCGCAATAACTGCAACTTTTTTTTTATTTCTTTTAGAAGTAGAGATGTTTTCATACTTTCATTTTTTTTTTTTTTTAATAAAAGGCCCTCGTGTTAATTTTGTGGTGTTATCTGTAACAATAAATACGTTTTTTTTTTTCAAACACACACTCATGTAGACTTAATACAATAAAAAAAATGCATGTAAAAGCCCGCGCAAAAAAGTTATGGGGCTTCGAAGGGTACATTTTGGGTAATTTAGAAAAACCTAATAAAAAAATCATACCTCCGTAACCGTAATACTAAGGACCCAGGTTCCAAGACTGAAAAGGTAGCAAATGACCCTACCAACGCCCCAAAAAAATTTGACGGTCCATGTGCCGAACACCCTGTAGTATGTGCGGCGTTTATTTCATTTGTGGCTATGGATAACTACGGACACATAAAATCTTAGCTTTCATTCCCACCATTCATTCTAAGGGAATAAGAATCAAAAAGGCTTAATTTAAAATTCATTAAACATAACATTTTGTTTTCTATATATTTGTCTTGAAGTACGATATTGATTCAAACAACTCTATAGTCGATTCCTATTTTGAATCCAATTATAAATTTTACATGAATAAATGAGTCCAGTGTAAATGTTGTTTTTTATTCTGGTAACTTTAGACATTGGAATCCCATTATCAGTGGAAAAGAATGCGATGTGACGAAACGAGGAAATCAAACGCAATGAATATAATATGAGTATCAATAGATACTGACTATGTAAATATGATTGTCAGTTCTTAAATATCTGTTATACTGTAAACAGATATAGAGACAATCGGTGAATATTTTCCTACAACGAGATATAAAATGCATATCAGATATACGAAATTTTCCAGAAAATCACTAACGTGTAGTCATGTCAGAAATTTTTACGCTCGTGTTCCGTTCGTATACTTCTTGCAATAATATCTGCGGGTCTATTTAAAACCGGTTTCATTCATGATACTGAACCTCCATAACTTTTGAATTTCAAATTGTGAACGATCAAGATTCAATTAGAAATTTACAAATTCAAATTAGAAATAATCGAAATTAAATTGAGAAAAAACTCATTCAAATTGGAAGCTAGAGAGCTGAATCTTTCAGGGTAGGTATGAGTGATCAATATAAATTGGCACAGTATTTTAGGAGTAGAAAAAAAAATTCTTGTTTTCTTTCAAATGACACAACAAATATTTTTTTATAATGCCAGTCCGTCATAAAAATACACTGATAGTTTATCAACTCTGATAAGATTATACTTTCGGAATAATGATTTTTCAAAGACCATTAGAGCATCAAAGCTACCTAATGTGACGTGATTACTAATTTTTTTTTTTACACATTGTGCACTTTTCTAGTAGAACAGCGTGCTATCGTTTTGTCCAAATGTTTGTCATTTTCGAATATCGAGCCGAAATGGTCTCAATCGAATAGGTTTAACTTCCTGATGGAGAATCCGGATCAGACTTGAGTATGTGCGTCCGGCCGGCCATATACTTTCAATCTTCCGAAAGAGATGAACTAGGGTTTTATTTCCAGAATAGATCGGTTAACTGTGAAAATATCTCGGCCGAGTTCGTTACTGAGCCAAATCCGTCGAATGGTTCAGGAATTGTGAGCATTTGGGATTTGGTTTCCTCTATAACTCCTAGAATATCCATCGCATGAAGTTGTATCGTGCAAGATATTTGAGTTAGGTTGAAACAAAAAGGCTCGCAGAAATCGACAAGCTAGTCAATTTATATCACATCGTTTCTGAGTATGGGAAAAGACTCTTGTTCACCTGGACAGAGTGCTTATAGATTTGTTATGGTTTGAATATTTACTCGCGAGTAGCTCAACAAGAGCGCCATAGCCATCTGACCTCACACCGGTGTTTTCTAATTTTATGCTATAACAGTTAAATTATACGCATCGGAATGTTGAGCGGATTTACCCAATAGTTAAGACCACAGAATTTCAGAATAGAGAAGAAATAACAGTGAAAGCCAAGATCATCAAATTATAATGAAAGGATCTATCAGATCCCTAAAAACATGCAATTTCCAGGAAACGAATCACTTATCTAAAAAATTGTATCAAGTCTCTATGCATTAGCTATTTTTTATTGTTATGTTTATAACAACGGTATAATGACACTTTCTCTACATCATGCACTACCTCGGGTTTGCGCAACCACACTTTCTTTTTTTATCCTGTTTTGGACTTTGAAATTGCTGACATAATTAAGTCTTTGAAGAACAAAAAAAGCACCGGTTTTGATTTGATCTCTGCACGAATTTTGAAATCGATCAGCTCTATAGTTTGTCCCCTCAAATTTTTTTTTTTGCATTAATGCATCCGTCAGTGCTGGATTGTTTCCAGCTATCCTCAAAAAGTCTATCGTCATTCCAATTCCTAAGAACAAGGACACATCAAACTACCGACCGATTTCCATTTTGAGTACGTTTTCTAAAGTCTTTGAAAGAGTTGTTCTAGATAGAATGATCAGATACCTGGATAAGTTCAATTTGCTCGCCTCTGCTCAACATGGATTTCGACCTGGTCATTCGACACAGTCTGCATCCGTCCATTTCGTTAATTAGTATATGAGAGTCTTGACAGTGGTTTTCATGTAGCAGGACTTTTCTTCCATCTTTCGAGGGCTTTCGATAGTCTATCATTCAAATTTATTTTCGACGAATGCTATACCTTAGGTTTTCGAGGAGTGTTTTTGAAATGGCTTGGCAGCTACCTTGAGGGTAGGTGCATGCGTGTGAAGGTTGGAAATTCGTTCTCTTCAGATCATGGGGTTAACTTGGGTGTGCCACAGGGTTCTGTCCTTGGGCCAATTCTGTTTCTCCTCTTCATTAATGACCTTCCTGAAAATCTTCAAAAAATGTTCATCAGATCGTTGGACCTCCAAGGAATTTCTCTTATCAAGAACTTTTTGTTGAACCTGTTTGCTGACGATGCTGCTGTAGTAGTTTTAGCGATGTCTTTTGAGGATCTACAAGTATTATGTGAACTTCTTTTGAGCAATTTTGTGAACTGGTGCCATCACAACAACTTTATGATCAACATAGGAAAAACTGAGATAATTTATTTCCCGTTAAGCCATAATAACCGGAAACTGATCCTTAACGCTCATGATCGTGACATTTCCTCTGGAGAGAATGCAAAGTTTCTTGGAGTCCACCTTGACAGAAATCTGAAATGGTCTGTGCATGTTGATACGGTATGTCGGAAACTAAACAGTTCCTATTATGCAATAAGTAGGGTGAAAAGTATGATTCCCTCGAATTCTCTCAAGGATATCTATCACAGTCTTGTGTATAGTCATTTGTCATACAAGATTCTGCTTTGGGGTAGCTCATCAGATAGTGGTAGGGCTTTCATTCTACAGAAACGCATTTTGCGCATGATGTACAATATATCCCCGCATATGTCATGCAGACCTTTGTTTGTTGGAAATTGCATTCTTACTTTGTGTTGTATTTTCATCCTGAAATCCCTTTTGTATGTGAAGGAGAACGAAAAAAACATCATGCAATTATCCAGCTTTCATGATTATAACACAAGAAGTGAGGGAAAATTATATATCCACCAGCACAAAACCGCTAAGTTCGAGATGTCCCCTACTTATAAATGTATCAAACTCTTTAATCATTTACCATTAGAAATAAGATCTCTCAATTATAATAAATTCGAGATGAAAGTTAAAAGCTTGTTATTGAGTAGATGTTATTATACTGTCAAAGAATACTACGATGATTGTATCACTGATTAACTGCACTATTGTTTATTTTTCTAAATTGACTTGTCCTACACATGTATGTACATGTCCTAAAGGATTAATAAATTATTATTATTATTATTATGCATTGATTTGATTTTGTTTCACAAGTATGGTGACCAGAGGACTCTTTCCCTTGCTTTTTGCTAGATGTTGCCTCACAGTATTTACGTCATATTGACAAGCCCTATATCAGTTTCACGCTTTAGATTGAATATGTCAGGTGGAATATAGCAAAGTAGTGAATTTTTCAATTTAGATCCACAAGAAAAATTGTTTATAGTCAACAAAAACTGCATGAAATATCTTGCATGTTTCGAAAAGAAGAATTCAGTAATGCAAAATATCAAACATTCCTTGACGACCTTGATGTTAGTGAAATGAAACAGCTGTCAAATATGAATGAATGATTTGCATGGTTGCAATCTCATGTAAACATTCTAGGAAACAATCCCTTTGTCCCAAGATTTGAGATGAGTTTTCCATTCAAATTATGCAAATTGCATATACAGCAATATTTTACACATCTTAATAAACATAGTTTCGGTTGAATTGCCAAATTTAGTCTGAAACCTTCTGATTCCTAAAAAAAGAATGACTTACCTTTACAGATTTGAACTTTTTCTTAGAAGCAGTATTTAAATCTTCATGAACCTTATCAAGAAGCCATTGAAGGAATTCCAATGCATCATGTTGTTGTCTACCTTTATATTGCGATCCATGCTTTTCTACAACTTCCTTAAAAGCAATTGTGAGGTTGGGATGATATTTACAAGCCCATAAAGCTTTCAGTAAAAGGGCTAATTGTTCAGTCAATTCTCCTTTGCTTCCAAATTTCTTTGAATTCAACTTATTCCTTCGAGATAAATCAATTTTGTATTTGTCTAATACAAAATATTCAGCCAAAATATCTGTGTGAGCAATGCATTGTAAAACTGCATTTATAAAACATGTATTGCCATGATTCACTAAACCTGTAACCCCAGGGGTCTCTTCAGGTCCCCAAGTTTGCAAGCCAACAGGAGGTACCCTATTATTATCATTATTGATCATATTAACACCGTTTATGTGATGCGCTATTTTATTTATGAATTTCCGAATAGAGGGGCGTCTGAAAACTTTCTTATTTTTATCTTCAGTGTTACTAATTTTTGTTTCATCATTTCCTTTGCTCTGGAATTTTCGTTTCGAACTTCTTGTCGTACCAAAGATGGTCCGTGGTAAGGTGAAAGTTCTTTTCAATTTTGGAGCTCCACTAGCAGATGCAATATCTGAGTCCAAGAAAGTCTCCTTTTCCAAGGTATTCGAGTGTACACCCATCGTCTCTAGATTTTCACACATTATCATAATTGTACTCGTTAAACCAATTCGTCATAGCTAAACACTATACTTGCTCACTTGTTCACTTCGAAGGAAAATTTCAAACAAGAATTGCACAATTGAATAACGACATAACGATAGAATATAAGAACACTAACCTAATTCAACAGAGACACTGACACTCACTCTAGAGTGAGAGGGACAGTCATGTCATATCAGTCAGTCTGACATCCACACAAATTTCAATTGTCAGGCTTCTTTTCGCAGAAAAGGAAAATCGGGGACAAACACAGATTTTTTAGGTATTCTTAAGAGAAGCCGTAATAGCAGGACGTCGTACCGACGTTGTCAATTCTACGCACAGACAACCTACAGATGGGAAACTCTCTCACTAAATATTTCGAGAAATTCAGGCGACTTTAACAGCCACATGAGGCGCTCGCATCGTGCGTGTTTACGTTTCTTCCCACGCCACTACCACAGACCAGTTTCTATAGACGGCTCACGCCAATCACAGAACATCAAATATAAGAAATGCAACCGGCGTACTAATTCTCGGAAACACCGTTGACGTTTGAATTGACAATTCGGGTGGGGAAATTCCATTCCTGATTAAAGGGGAAGGAGGCTTGCTATCTATTTTACGGAATTAGAGGTTAGGTTTTCAATATTCTGTGGTTATAATATTTTATTTTATGGTTTCCTCTTAGCCGAGGCATATTTTGAAATAAATTAATATGAAAAACAAATAATTCGTAATCACTGTTTTATTCGAATTTGTGTGAACTTATCCACGGTTTTCTAGCCACGGTTTTCGTCGTACGCTGGGATTCTCGAGCGGTGTTGCCAAACTTCATCATATTTACCGATTCACTCCTGGCGACGGATTTCTTATGTTTGGCGATAGGGAGAGGGAAAACGCATGAAGAATAGTTGCAATATTTATAAACTCTTTAAAATCAGATAAAATTCGATTGTTGAAATATATAATAGTGTATTTTATCAAGTAAAATTTTATTCTGCAATGCGTTTGACATTCAGATAAAATGTGATATCTTCCGAAATAATACGTGCTCCAAAATAATTCTCATACCGAATTATTCGTCTTTGAATGTTCTACCATTATCAGTAATCAGATGAATTTGCGACACCGTCAGGATACCTGAAAATTCAGTATACACCTCAGCCAAGGTTTTAACATTCAGATAAAACGTCATATCTCTCAAAATAGTTCGTGCTCCAAAATGATTTTTATACCGAATTATTTGTCTTTGAATGCTTTATCATAATCAGTTATCAGGTGAATTTGCGACACCGTCAGATACCTGAAAATTCAGTATACACCTCAGCCACGGTTTTTACATTCAGAAAAACGTTATATCGCTTAAAATAGTTCGTGCTCCAAAATGATTTTCATACAGAATTATTTGTCTTCGAATGGTCTATCATAATCAGTAATCAGATGAATTTGCGACACCGTCGGGATATCACAAAATTGAGGATTCAACCTATCCACGGTTTTTACATTCAGAAAAAACGTGATATCTCCCAAAATACACAAAATTATAATCAAAAGCCTTGAAGAATAATTTCTTCTTACCATTTCACTTGTTTTCCAAGTAGGCAACTTAAATTAATATTTTGTAGGTTCCAGAGCATTACCAAATTAGTTAAATTATTTTTATCTTCGGTATGGATTAACGACTCATATAGATGTCGCGATTTGTTTCAAATTCAAATTCAAAGTGAATATTGAAAGAAAACAATTATTTTTGTCTAATTTTCACTTTATTGATATTATTACACGACCGGTTTCGGTTGTTAAACCATCTTCTGGTGTTAGGTACAGACTAAAATATTTCGTGGGTTTTAAATCTATGGGATATTCAAAAGTGGTGAATGGTTTATTTCTATTTGGGTGTTAAGTGGGGACACATTGGGAATATTGAACAGATTTGTTATCTCCATCGCTTCCAGCAAATTTAATTTCAGGCCTTTCTCGCATTTGTGAAGGATTTTAAAATTTACGATATCCATATGATGTTCTTCAGTCACGATATGATCATAAACTGCGGACTGTTTACCTGATTTCAGATGTTCTTTTAATCTGGTCTCAAAATTTCTACCGGTTTGACCTACATATGCAGCGTTGCAATTTTTACAACAGATTTTATAAACACCTGAAGTTTTCTCAGGTTTTAGTTTGGATTTTGAATTATATAATATTTTACCTAGGTTTGGACGTCCTGAAAATGTTGTTTTGAAATCAAGTTTAGAAAAATAATTTTGGATTTGGATTGATAATTCTCCGAAATAAGTGATATGTATGAATTTATTAGTAGGTTTTTCTGTGGTAGTGTAAAGCATATTAATGGTTTTCAGCTTTCTTTTGTTTTCAATTAGTTTGTTTACTAGGATTCTCGGAAAATTATTATTAGTTGCAATTTCTTTGATTTTATCGATTTCAGATTGTAAGTTAGCGTTCGATAAAGGTATGGTGAATGCTCTGTTGATCATAGATTTCAGTCCGCAGTTTATGATCATATCGTGACTGAAGAACATCATATGGATATGGCCTGAAATTAAATTTGCTGGAAGCGATGGAGATAACAAATCTGTTCAATATTCCCAATGTGTCCCCACTTAACACCCAAATAGAAATAAACCATTCACCACTTTTGAATATCCCATAGATTTAAACCCACGAAATATTTTAGTCTGTACCTAACACCAGAAGATGGTTTAACAACCGAAACCGGTCGTGTAATAATATCAATAAAGTGAAAATTAGACAAAAATAATTGTTTTCTTTCAATATTCAAGATGGATTTTCACAAAATAAATGAGTCATCAATTCATTCTATCAAATTCAAAGTGTTGATCAGATTTCAAGAATTATAACAATCCATTTGTTTTTGATAAGGACTGAAAGTTTTAACATTATTTGTATTTTTAACTACTTAAAATATATTATTGACAAAAATAGTTGGTTAAGCAGGAATTCCAGAATTTTTAATTTTGAGTATCCAATTTGCAGAAAACTATTCGATTACAGATGTGTATTTCTCTGAAGAAAGCCATAAGGCTGAAACATATGTATGAAATTGAAGTATGGATGTTAAGATCCTTTTTTATTTAAAAATGGGTGCTTACGATCGAAGAACAAATTAGGAATTATTAATTTTTGCTACGAATCCACAGGAAATCAATAAATAAATACTACATAATAATTATATATTTATTCGTTACTTAAGATTGAAAATCCTCTACTTTGCCGCTGTCCAATGATGAAAGTTTTTTCATTATTTTTCCTTCCGTATTGAACAGATTAATTATCTATCAACGAATATTTTTGTTCGGGGTGATTCGTACAACCGAAAGTTTTTTCAAAATAAAAATAACCTGCTCCAAACATATTAGAAATAAAATATTTTTACTATACATTTTAAATATAATTGCAATAAATATTTGTAATTGAATATTTTTAGATATAGGCCTATAATAGAAGCATTACCTTCAAAATACTTGATAACGAGATATTCTCGATAATTGAATCATATAAATTAATTTTTTTGGCATTCACACTGTACTTGCGTAGTTTCGACATATCTGAGTAATTTCGATGAAAAACTTTTCACAAAAAAACTGTAGTTAATTGCCTTTCATTTTGAAAGATCGAACACAACTCACAAATTCCATCAAAGTCTAGAAAATAACTTTCGGGGAGACATTTTTATGAAAAATCCTACGACAATGACTACATTTTATTGAATCAACTACTTGTAAATAAGAGACTTCATTTCCACAAAACAAGCACTTCTCGGACATATCATCTGAAGCTTCAATAATTGTATCTTTTAAACTTTTTCTATATTGTTCGATATCAATATTATTAATCAACTTTTTCCCATTAATAAATTTATCAAAGTAATAAATAATATAGACACCACAGCTATGACCATCCTCTTGTCGATCATGCATTTTCACTTCGATTGACCAATCTTCGATATCACAATTTAATTCATTTTTGAAATGCTGCAAATACTTTAGGAAATAACTCAAATATAGTAAACATTCCTTTTCTGTACTGCCGTGTGGGTTTAGAAAACAAAAAGTTTTATCCTTTAGATTTACTAAAGCTAAGCAAAAGTGGTGAGAGCTAGAACGATCACGTCTATCTGAGTAATTCTGAAGTATGGGAAAAACTAACGTGTCTTTCTCAAATTCCACACAGGAAATAGAGGAATCACTTTCACCAACACCGTACAAAAATATTCTTGTTCCTAATAGGGTGGGAAAGATTTGAACTGAATCTTTATTTCTATTAAATATATTCAAACAAATATCCACGATGAAATTAGTCAACCAAGCATTTCCAGAAAATATTTCGAAATCATCAGAAGTTATTTCCTTAATAACACATTGAAAATCGGAGAAAAAAGATATATAATAATGTTTACCAATATTTTTATAGTAATTTGAAGAAGAAACTAAGCCATTGGCTAAAATTGAGAAATCATTTAATGTTCTCCATTGAAGAGAGGAAGTATTTTCAATCGATTTCGAAAGGTGCGGCAACATTATTAGATGAAAAAAACTTTTCAATTTTGGAAAAATATCCCTCCAAATTTCGCCATCTTTAAAAATACGTAGGATTTTAATACCCTTGAAGGTCCATATAACTAAATCGCACCAATCTCTATTTGTTATTTGAAGAAGACCCTGGATTTGAAAATGGTAATGGTGGGTTTTAGATAATGTGCCAGTTTTATTATCGAAAGCCTTATATTTTCTTTGGAATATCGCATCATTCGGATCTAAATTCCTACATGAATATGGGCATTTCACTTCCACCAAACCATAGTCGTTCACCAATCCATCCGGAGAACCAGCAATAAATTGATAGAATGGATGAATGAATAAACCCGAAGGTTTACACCTCTTGTCGGTTGCCGCTTCGTAATCAACAATAGCTCGTTTTTCATATTTTATACCATGTTTTATGGCTGTATTTAAATGCATCTTTGTTGACTTTTGCATTTCTGAATAAATATTCATTAAACTATCATGATTTCTTGCTTTGCAAATTTTTCCAAAATTAGAAGCTGTGACTCGAATTTTCTCTCCTGAAACCAGACTGGAGATTCCTTTGACTTCTAGTACTTTCTTCAACGTGATTTAAATATTCTTTAGGTTTCTTATAATTTTCATCAAAGAAGCAACGAGATCGATAATCTAGTTTACTTTTAAGGGAAACACTTGTATCTGCGTTTTTTTCGTCTTCACAAAATTTACAGAAAAAATCTCCGCTAAATGTCTTCTCAGAATCTTCTATACATACTGTGTGAACCCAACCAGAACACCTGTCACATTGGACCAAGTCAACATCGAATTCAAGACGTCCCTTTTTACAATAAATACAAAGATCGAAGTTAATTGTTTCCCTTCTTTGACGAATTTCTGAATTCTTGAGTATTCTACTCAAAGCCGTACCTAAAAACTGATTATTCACAACTTTTTCTTTCTTTTTCCAAAACTCTTGCGATGCTAAGCCTTCATCTTGGTTTTTGGTATACGCTTTAGTACATCGTGTCTTACTGATGTTTTTTGAACACTCTTTGACCATGAAAAGGACATGCTTCCTGACTAACCTAACAATTCGACTACATTTTTGACGCATTACTCTTTTTGTAAGAATATTCTTCAAGATACCGAACCATCTCTCTACTGGTGCGTTGCTCAATCTTTCTTTCTTGTCCAATAATAATCCACTCCAAAGTGTAGAAAATGGAATATAATGTTTCAGAAAGTAATTAAAGAACTCCGAATTTTTATATTCATTTTCGGTAGACTTGCCTGCATCGGAATTGATTGACAAAGACGTCATCAGTTGTTTTAAATATTTACAAATCAATGTTGTTTCATAATTTACAGATTGGGTTTTATCCACTTTGAAATCGATTTTTCGAATCTTCTTTCGTGAGAGCGTCTGTATCGATAGAAATGTTCAACAAATTTTGGTAGGCTTTCTGAAAAGTATTATCTTGAGTTGTCGAATTCTTTATTATATAAAAGTTCTTGAACCAAGAACAAAACGTTTCCCAATCATTAATGTTATACGCCATCGCCACTGTTTGTTTAATCCGTATCCGAACTGAAGGATTCTGGAAATGAATATCAACATCCCGGGCCATCAATTTAAACATATGGGAACAACATAAACGCAATTGTATCTTATTTGAGGAAAATCTTCATTTCTTGATACACAATGGAAAGTTAAATTAAGATACTCTTTCAATTCCAAACAATTAATCCCTGTTGATGCAGCATTCAACAAAGCAAAACTGAAGTCGGTAACTATTTTATGGAAAACAGGCCATTTCTTATGTACCTACAACGCAAAAAGTTCTGAATTTCAGTAGCCATGCACCTATGCTACCAGCATCATGATCACCTGAAATCATTTCGACAACTGGACAGACTCTACCTGTATCTTTAATCTGAATGACACCAGCATAATAATAAACCCTACTTCCCACATTTCCGGGACGACGTATAACACTTCCAGTTGAATCCAGGTGTATGGTTGCGCTCTTATGCAAAATTAACAATTCTAACTGCTCAATACTATAAATATAAACATGAAATGGAACACCTACGCATTGAATATAATTTGGATGGTCTTTGTGCATTTCCATCATATCAATAACATCGTTCAAGTTTCTATCATTTTTCGCTAAAGCTTCAGAACGAACCTTTCTGTAAACTGCATCGGATTTTACATCACCTAGATTTTTTTCTTAAGGTATCTTCGTCTAAATTTACAACATCATTTTGCCGTCTCTCTAAAGCCTTAATATGCAGCATTTCGTTCTTCGTCATTTTTCTTTTACTCCTCTCAGTTGTGTTGATTTACTATAAAGATGATTAAAATCTAGTGTTGAACTCCATACCTCCACTCTATGATGTGACGAATCTTCAAGCGCCGACAAAACAAGTATAAATTTCTTACAAGTTGGATGGAAACAATAGGCATATATTTTAAATGATTGAGATTTCTTCAAGAAACGATAAGTTCTATAATAAAGTTCGCATGTATTATTCACACATCGAATCTTTTCATTTATTAAGAATGTATACTTCTCCTTGATTAGTTTATCATTTTCAGTAATTAATAGGAATTGATTGGCAGTTAATTCAAAAACCCTTCTTTGAAGTTACATTTATTGTAAGAATCGAATGTGATATTTTTATCTTCCAAATTTCTCGTTCCTTTGGGTAAAATTTCATATATTTTTTCTGACATACATTTATATATATCTGAGAAAATGTGAAATTATCAGAACTAATTTCTTTTTTATTCTAGAGTATTGAACAGATTGCTCTCTTATGGAACTAAATGATGAAGAAAAAAATACTACTTCCGAACGTGAGATTGATTGCATTTTATCATTTTCATTCTTTACGGATGGAGAAAATTTTACATTTTTTTCAATTGGTGTAGAATGAGTTACTGCATTAGTAATAGTTTCATAGTCAATGTTGTCCTCCTGCACACGAGAACTTTTTTCAGTTTTTACTGATGAAGAAAATTTTATTTCTTTTTCGATTGGTGTAGAATGATTGACTGTATTAGTTATAGTTTCATGCTCAATGTTCTCCTCCTGAGCACGAGAAATTTGTTCTGTATTTTTCATAAGAGGACATTCGGAAAGGCTCATTTCAGAAATGTGCCTTTTTGTGAAATAATATAGGTTCCTCCGGTTTTTAATATTATTCTTGTAACCACAAGAAATACAAAATTCAGAAAAAAACGTTTCATCTGAGTGGTAACTACTATACAAAATAGTTTCCTTTGAAAGATTATATTTACGAATCATCTCCTTTAATTTTGATATCCTAATACTATTGTGATTGTGTTTTGAAGTTTTTCCTTTATTTTTGCCGAGCCTATATTAATCTTTTCTTCCTCATTTTTTCACCCTTACATGCAGATAATAATTGAAGAATTTGGTATGTGTTGCGCTGAAATATTCTTTGAATAATTCTGCGATATTTTGTATCATAAGACGAAAAGATGAACAATGCGGAGTTTTTAACGATTTCATTATTGATTGACAAGTTTGATAATTCGTCAGGGATATTTCTGGATAATGCTGATTGATATATTCAGACAATTTCAACACGGGAAACTTTACTGGTCTTCCAGACATGATTATTATATATTAGATGAAAAATCTTCAACCGAGACAATGAACTTGAGAACGAAAAATAGCCTGAAATTAAAATAAAAAATATAGAAACTAATAAATGAAAAAAATATATGAAATATAAAAAATAATAAATGAAAAAAATTTATAAAAACTAAAAAATAATGAAAAAAAATATATAAATATATAAAAAAAATATATGAAAAAAAGTGTAAGAAACTCACTAGAGTTGATGAAATTCACAAACTTTCTGTTTTTAACGAATTTTCGTCAAAAATTACCAATTAAGTGAAAACTTTTCCGAACACCACTTCACTAAAAACTTAAAAAATTTGTAAAACAGATCGTAATGAAAATTACGGAATAGCACTCGAAAAGAGTAAATTCTCCGATCGGAATGATTATTCTTGTGCAAGTGAAAATGAGAAAAAAATTCTTCAGAATATTCTCACACACTCACGAAACGGTACCAGATCTATAGAGTATAGATCATGCATAAGCAACAATAATAGGTTTCGCAAATTCCCATTATTTATTTTTCTCCGCCTACAATAAAATTAGGCAAAGGTGGTGGTGAAATTTTCGGAAGTTTTGAAATCTAGATTTATGCCGCCATCCAGATGTTTTCGGTCTTGTTTATGAATCTTACATAAACAAGCGTCGAGAGAAAGGGCGCTAAGTGTAAATATATTTTTACGACCCTTATACACCTTTTTGAAGATGGGAAAGTACAAGGTAGGCTGGCTGAAGGAATCTCGATAACTATAGCAGCTAGAAGTAAAGTGCTAAAACATTCTCGAGCTCTTTTTCCTAAAAACTCCGAATATGGAAATAGATCCAGCCTACTGTTCATAAATTTTGAGTTATGAGCGAAAATTGAGAAATTGTCATTTTCAATCTGCTGAATAACTCGCAGGAACTATATTGCGAGATATTACGTTTTTTCTGAATGTAAAAACCGTGGATAGGTTGAATCCTCAATTTTGTGATATCCCGACGGTGTCGCAAATTCATCTGATTACTGATTATGATAGAGCATTCGAAGACGAATAATTCTGTATGAGAATTATTTTGGAGCACGAACTATTATGGGAGATATGACGTTTTTTCTGAATGTAAAAACCGTGGCTGAGGTGTATACTGAATTTTCAGGTATCCCGACGGTGTCGCAAATTCATCTGATTACTGATTATGATAGAGCATTTGAAGACGAATAATTCTGTATGAGAATTATTTTGGAGCACGAACTATTATGGGAGATATGACGTTTTTTCTGAATGTAAAAACCGTGGCTGAGGTGTATACTGAATTTTCAGGTATCCTGACGGTGTCGCAAATTCATCTGATAACTGATTATGATAAAGCATTCAAAGACAAATAATTCGGTATAAAAATCATTTTGGAGCACGAACTATTTTGAGAGATATGACGTTTTTTCTGAATGTAAAAACCGTGGCTGGGTTAAATCCTCAATTTTCACGTATCCCGACGGTGTCGCAAATTCATCTGATAAGTGATTATGATAGAGCATTCGAAGACGAATAATTCTGTATGAGAATTATTTTGGAGCACGAACTATTTTGGGAGATATGACGTTTTTTCTGAATGTAAAAACCGTGGATAGGTTGAATCCTCAATCTTTTGTGATAGCATTCGACGGTGTCGCAAATTGATCTGATAACTGATTATGATAAAGCATTCAAAGACAAATAATTCGGTATAAAAATCATTTTGGAGCACGAAGTATTTTGAGAGATATGACGTTTTTTCTGAATGTAAAAACCGTGGCTGGGTTAAATCCTCAATTTTGAGGTATCCCGACGGTGTCGCAAAAATTCATCTGATTACTGATTATGATAGAGCATTCGAAGACGAATAATTCTGTATGAGAATTATTTTGGAGCATGAACTATTTTGGAGCACGAACTATTTTGAGAGATATGACGTTTTTTCTGAATGTAAAAAACCGTGGCTGGGTTAATTCCTCAATTTTTCAGGTATCCCGACGGTGTCGCAAATTCATCTGATTACTGATTATGATAGACCATTCGAAGACAAATAATTCTGTATGAAAATCATTTTGGAGCACGAACTATTTTTGGGAGATATAACGTTTTCTGAATGTAAAAACCGTGGCTGAGGAATACTGAATTTTCAGGTATCCCGACGGTGTCGCAAATTCATCTGATAACTGATTATGATAGAGCATTCGAAGACGAATAATTCGGTTAAAAATCATTTTGGAGCACGAAGTATTTTGAGAGATATGACGTTTTTTCTGAATGTAAAAACCGTGGCTGGGTTAAATTGAGGTATCTGATCAAACTGATTTTTTCTGAATAATTCGGTAAAAACCGTGGCTGAGTTGTATCCTCAATTTTCAGGTATCCTGACGGTGTCGCAAATTCATCTGATAACTGATTATGATAGAGCATTCGAAGACGAATAATTCTGTATGAAAATCATTTTGGAGCACGAACTATTTTGGGCGATATAACGTTTTTTCTGAATGTAAAAACCGTGGCTGAGGTGTATAATGAATTTTGAGTATCCCGACGGTGTCGCAAATTCATCTGATAACTGATTATGATAGAGCATTCGAAGACGAATAATTCGGTGTGAAAATCATTTTGGAGCACGAAGTATTTTGAGAGATATGACGTTTTTTTCTGAATGTAAAAACCGTGGCTGGGTTAAATCCTCAATTTTCAGGTATCCCGACGGTGTCGCAAATTCATCTGATCCCGAAAATCATTTTGGAGCACGAACTATTTTGGGCGATATAACGTTTTTTCATCGTGATAACTGAATTTTGATCCCGACGGTGAGCAAATCATCTGAAGGCGAATAATTCGGTATAAGAATCATTTTGGAGCACGAACTATTTTGGGAGATATGACGTTTTTCTGAATGTAAAACCGTGGCTGGGTTAAATCCTCAATTTTCAGGTATCCCGACGGTGTCGCAAATTCATCTGATAACTGATTATGATAGAGCATTCGAAGACGAATAATTCTGTATGAAAATCGTTTTGGAGCACGAACTATTTTGGGCGATATAACGTTTTTTCTGAATGTAAAAAACCGTGGCTGAGGTGTATACTGAATTTTCAGGTATCCCGACGGTGTCGCAAATTCATCTGATTACTGATTATGATAGAGCATTCGAAGACGAATAATTCTGTATGAGAATTATTTTGGAGCACGAACTATTTTGGGAGATATGACGTTTTTTCTGAATGTAAAAACCGTGGATAGGTTGAATCCTCAATTTTGTGATATCCCGACGGTGTCGCAAATTGATCTGATAACTGATTATGATAAAGCATTCAAAGACAAATAATTCTGTATGAGAATTATTTTGGAGCACGAAGTATTTTGAGAGATATGACGTTTTTTCTGAATGTAAAAACCGTGGCTGGGTTAAATCCTCAATTTTGAGATATCCCGACGGTGTCGCAAATTCATCTGATTACTGATTATGATGGACCATGCGAAGACGAATAATTCTGTATGAAAATCATTTTGGAGCACGAACTATTTTGAGAGATATGACGTTTTTTCTGAATGTAAAAACCGTGGCTGGGTTAAATCCTCATTTTTCAGGTATCCCGACGGTGTCGCAAATTCATCTGATAACTGATTATGATAGAGCATTCGAAGACGAATAATTCTGTATGAGAATTATTTTGGAGCACGAACTATTATGGGAGATATGACGTTTTTTCTGAATGTAAAAACCTTGGCTGAGGTGTATACTGAATTTTCAGGTATCTGACGGTGTCGCAAATTCATCTGATAACTGATTATGATAGAGCATTCGAAGACGAATAATTCGGTATAAGAATCATTTTGGAGCACGAACTATTTTGGGAGATATGACGTTTTTTCTGAATGTAAAAACAGTGGCTGGGTTAAATCCTCAATTTTCAGGTATCCCGACGGTGTCGCAAATTCATCTGATAACTGATTATGATAGAGCATTCGAAGACGAATAATTCTGTATGAGAATTATCTTGGAGCACGAACTATTATGGGAGATATGACGTTTTTTCTGAATGTAAAAACCGTGGCTGAGGTGTATACTGAATTTTCAGGTATCCTGACGGTGTCGCAAATTCATCTGATTACTGATAATGGTAGAGCATTCAAAGACGAATAATTCGGTATGAGAATTATTTTGGAGCACGTATTATTTCGGAAGATATCACATTTTATCTGAATGTCAAACGCATTGCAGAATAAAATTTTACTTGATAAAATACACTATTATATATTTCAACAATCGAATTTTATCTGATTTTAAAGAGTTTATAAATATTGCAACTATTCTTCATGCGTTTTCCCTCTCCTATCGCCAAACATAAGAAATCCGTCGCCAGGAGTGAATCGGTAAATATGATGAAGTTTGGCAACACCGCTCGAGAATCCCAGCGTACGACGAAAACCGTGGCTAGAAAACCGTGGATAAGTTCACACAAATTTTATTCGATAAGGACATGTTATATCACAAAGTAAAAAAAAATTAATTATTTTCTCACAGTGGACCTAAATCAACGAGTCCGTTGTTTTTCGCCTCATAATGCAGCCCACTGCTTAGAGTCATCTCATCAAACTTGAGGGTACATCAACGATCAATCTCATCCATATTTTCAGCTTGAAGTTTTAAATGTTCCAAGACAGGTTTTATTATTCCTCCATCAAAAGGCACTCAAAATGTTTTTGAGGGTTCTTATGGATGGCAACTGAAAAAACGCTCTCAATTATATATATAATTTAGGACTTCTTATGTACATTGAAAGAGCAAAAGCTTTATCTGGAGAAGTCCATCTACGATTATTAGGACTTTTATCAAAATTTCTCAACTGAGACGTAACGAATTAATTCTTTTGTAACATTATTTAAATTTTCTTCTATTAATTAAAACCTTCCATCATTATACAAATTTTTCAGAACACTTATGTAGGTTTTTGATTTTTCAATAAAGATTCTGATTTAGATAATTTTGAAGAAGAATTTCTATGAATTTTGTACATAGTCATTTGCTCAGGTGATAATTCGGAAATATTTAAACCTACTCTACCAAGAATACCAGTTTTTTTTTTCATGAAGGAACATATGGATCCATTTCAGGAGCTGCCTTGGAACAAGTAGAACTTTGGGAGTATGATTCTGGGGAATGGAGATCATCATTCGATGTTGACGTCCCATTATTGCAATATTTGGGAATAGACAAACTTGAGCAGCACTGATTTTAAATCAGGGTTTCAGTTTCCCTGGAATTATCCCATACCAAGAATGATGTAGCAGATAATAGACTACAAGATGGATCATTAGTTGAATATACAATAGAACAGCAATTTTCATAAGACTTCTGATGGTTTCTCAGGAAATAAAAGTCTTGGCTGCAAGTTGTTGATGTTATGACCAACATTTGGAATAATCTTAGGAGGTGTACCTAAATGTACTGCATTGTTAGTCAAAAAGCGATGCATAGAAAAACCTGAAAAATCATTGTTTGAAAAATGATCATTACAAATATGATAATTTAAAACATTTTTTGTGGGGCTTATTTTGCATTTCTCTTTCCAAATATTTGAAAGAAGAGGATCATTGGGAAAATGGAAAAATTTTTTGTTTTGAAAATCAGATGGTGGGTTCGAATAATAAGAATTTCTGCATGAAGGATACCTGCATGAATATTTAATTTCTTTACGAAATGGACATTTTTAAAATTTGATATTATAATAATGTACGCCAACTCAAAATTTCAATCTTATTAGAATTTATGCACGCAAATCCTCTTTTATTACTTTACCTGACTATTGAACATCCGGCAAAAGCTGAAAAAAACATTAATCAATAATTATTTACTTGATACGAATGAATATTCAATAGAACACTACATCACGACGAAAACAGACAGATTTAATTAAACATCAATGTTTTTTCCACCTATGATATGTACTTAGTGAAGACATACGCTTTTGACATTTCGCATTGACAATTGGGGTGGGGACGTAGGTCGCATGTGTTTCTCGATTTCCATCGTTCGTTGCACCCCCCAATGTTAACCGAAAAAGACGAATCCTTGCGCCACCTGCATCTACGTATCGTACTAAACCGTAAAGCGGGGATCGTGGCGGGAATTTTGAATGAGGTTCCAGGAATGTTTTACTCAATTGGTATTTTGAACAATGAGAATTCTACGAGAGATTTTTGTCTCGACGAGAAAATCTGGGTAGACTTGAAATTATATCGACTGCTTTACACCAATTTTATTGTTTTAGAAGAGGTGTAAAATACTTAATTAACTGAAAATTATTCACTCTCAGATTTTCAATTCGCGAGACAAAAATACCATGTAAAATTCCCATTGTTGGAATTCATCATTTTCGTTTAAAGCTTTACATACATCAAAACAATAACGATGATGTTTTTCATTGGATATTAAACTATGTTTTTACATCATGTGATACTATAAAGCTCTAAATATCGAGAAGAAAACACTAATTTTCAAACTTTTTTAAAAATTATTTATTATTTGTAATCACACATAACCAATAAACATATCACATAGATATATTATAACAATTCCTAGATTTAGATTGATAACCTGAAGAAGAAGAGCTTGATTTATTCAGATCAGCATTATGTCTAGACCTCTCATCAACACAACCTGAAATATGTTTTGTTAAACTGGAGGTTGATGGAAACTCCCGAAGATCTAATGAGCTAGATGGAGATGTACCTAAAAAGTTTGGAATTTTGAATGTTATTTGTCTTTATAAAAATAATATTTTTTGTAATTGCCATTCAAACTTATGACTTTCAACAGTTTTTTCTTGTTGTCACGCAAAAAAATTTTCACATACAAGATTCAGATAGATTACCTGGTGTGTTAACTTTTTTCAGATTAATTATTGCAGCTTCAGAGCTAGATCCTTCTTCTACATAGCTTGTAATAGGTTCCAATGACCTGGATGTACATGAAATAGCCTGAATATCCAACAAGCCTGATTGAGTTGTACCTAAAAAGTTAGATTTCTAAATGTTTTTATACCCTATGGACACCAAACATTTTTTAAAGTTTGTCATTTAATTGTGACATAATTTTCACTTACCAGAAATATTCAGTATTGGAACAGCATTTCGAAATAACTTCTGCGAATACTTAGAAACATATGTTTTATCGAAGTGGATATGGCATAATCTTTTCGTCTTATACACCATAATTGGATTCATTTCCATGATCTCCTTATCATTGATTGAATTGATCCACATGTTGAAACGATCTAGGTCCTCTTCTGGATTCGGAAAGCAATGCCTAATTTTAGAATCACTGTTGCAGTTGGGCACAGCACATTTATTATAAAAAACCACGGTAAACGAAGGGTAAACTATTATCATAAACTATAAAAACACTTTAAATTTTAAGATTTTAACCACCTAAACAACTAGCCTCTCATTTTTCTCTCCTTAAATAACCAGAGATGGGTCAATTCCATAGAATAAAAATAAATTTGCATTTTTTCAGATTGAAAGTGTTATTCTTCTGCTCTGTGCTGAACGAGTTCTGGCTACAGCTACTAAAATTTAATTTCAAGGTCAGCAACCTGCGTGAAACGTCTATAGATAACTGGTCTGTGGCCATTATGAGACCTTATTCGCATCACAGACCAGTTATCTAGATAACTGGTATGTGATTCGCATTTCATTTGCAACGAGGTTAAGTACACAGAGCAGTGGCTAAATTCTGTTATCATTGGACCGTCAACTTAATAGAACCACAGTATAGGGACCACACAGTAGTCGCACTCAAGAGATTTTGAACTGAATTCTTTATACCCTGGCGGCCACGCACATATTTCAATAAGCAGGCGGAAATGATATTCTAGCGGAAACGATGTTCTTGGATAAATTTGAATTCGAATTACTATTTTACGAGATGGACTGATCAGAATTGAGGTTAAATATGATAATCACTTGTCAGGAATATTTCGAATACAACCATGTTTCATGATTTCAAATAATCACCAAGGGGAAAACCATAATTCATATTAGAAGGAAATATTGAAATATTTTGGTTATAATTAGGTTAGTCTTCTTCTTCTCTAACAAGCACTAGCTCTAATAGCGTCCCTCTATAAGAGTAGGCTTGAGTATGGGCTCAGCCTGTAGACTATGCACCCAGTTTCAGTGTTGTAGTAATAAACTCAGCAATCCAGGGTCCCGAGGGCGCAGGAGTCTTGTAGTACAATCCCAGGATCGGCTTATAGCTTCTTGATATAGAATATTTGTATCTATGTTATGTGTTATGGTCATTCAAAAGCGAAGGAAGCATAGGGTTGTCGTCAAAACTAGGAATCACAAGGGGGCAAAACATGCGGAAATTCAAGCTGAGAAAGCAACAAAAAAAATCAAAGGTCAAAGCACTACAGAGCAAGCTCACAGTCTACGATGAATTGCACCAGTAGCTCCAATATGTCTAACTTGTTTGTAAATATTAAATCATAAATACAGATAGGTAAGGGTAAACCTTTCCTAGAAAGTTTGCTATACAAAAGTTCTATCTTCTCTTGGTGTTTTTCGCAAGAAAGGAATATGTGTGGAAGATCACCCAATGATCCGCAGTCATAGTTGGGTGACTCTCTCAAACCTATTCTATGTAAGTGCGCAGGAGTAAGGCAATGACCCGATCTGAGACGTAATACAGTGGTAATAAATCTTCTTGGTTTACCTACTTTTGAGTACCATGTTGAAAGAGGGAAGTTGTTTTGATCAAAGTAGGAGTCATAAATCTTGCCCTTGTGGTTGCAAAAGTTAAAAAAATCACGGATCCATGACTCTCTGATAACTTTCTTATATCCAGGCCACAAGATCTGGGGCCGCGCCGGAACATCAGGTACATTGTCAGAATATCTTCCTTGATTAGCCAATTTATCAGCCACATCATTAGCATGAATATACGAGTGACTAGGCACCCAAATGCAACAGACCGAGAGACCAGCCATGCTGGCAGTGAGAAAGAGACGTCTTACTCTCATCAAAATGATGTCAACATCAGAACCAACTTTGTTGGACTTCAGCGCTTCCAAAGCGCTAAGGGAGTCTGAAACGACCAGCACTCTTGACAGGTTTCTGTCCACAGCCTCAGAGACCGCCTTTCCAATGGCATACAGTTCTGCATAGTAAATCGACCAGTAGTCTGGTAACCGTCCAGAGATTTTTACCCTCAATAAGGGGAAGTAAACTCCATAACCCACAGAGTTCGGATTGCAAGATAGGGAAGCATCAGTAAACACCAAAATATGCTGGGGAAAGCGACTGTTTATCAAATCACTCTCAGAAGAATGAAGGCACTGATGATTAGAAAGAGTCGACTTCAATAAGAGGAAGAAGTCCTGAATTATAAACCTTAAAATATTGATTAGTTTTCAAATCAAGGAACTGATGATTAGAAAGAGTGCAGATTGAATTATGGTATGATTATTTGACCTACTGAATGATTGATTTTCTTCCCTCAGGTCACTAATTGCCCGGATGTATGCGGGAACAGTACCATTAAACCAAAGTCCTTCGAGGTGGGACGTGTCCCCTATGAGCTCCAATACAGGCTGATGTATCATCCTGAGTGCCTTGGTTACATATTTATAGGCAATCCAGCATCGTCTCAAGTGAAGGGGGATCTGAGAGCTTTCGAACAGTATGACATTGGTTGGGGTAGACCTCATCATGGAGAGTATCGTCCTCAGGATGGCATACTGAGCTCCATCTAGCTTCAGTAATGTCTCCTTAGCACAACGTACATATACAAGAGCGCCATAGTCAAGATGAGGGGCAGCCAATACTTTGTAGACTGTCAAAAGAGAGGATGGGTGCGCACCCCATGATTTCCTGCTTAAAGCTTTAACTATGTTTTGAGCACTAACAGCCTTACCTAAGATCATCTCAACATGTTTCCGCCAACGTAGATTTCCCCTCTATCACCATACCTAGATATTTATGATCAGTTTTCCAAGGAACTGTAGTGCCTCCCAGCCTCAAGGTCGGAGGACTATTAACCACACCAGTCTTAGTAAATACCATTGCAGAAGATTTTTCTGGAGAGAGAAATAAATTTCTGGAGTTGATCCAACCGTTCAGATTGGTCAGGTCAGCAGACATCACCTCTGACATTCGCAACAGATCTGTGCCACTGATCAGCACACATAAGTCATCAGCATACTGCAACACCAAAACTTGCTCAGAAAGTACACCAGGTGGAATAATTGAGTATAGATTGTAAAAAAGTTGGGCTAGAGCTGACCCTTGAGATATACCCACTCTACATGTTCCAGGACCCAGTATTGTAATATTGAAAGACGACGCAATATACAAGTACCTCTAGGTTAAGAGCGCCAAAATAATATTGATCTCCGCGGGAAGAACAACGGCCTCCTCTAGGTCTGTCTGAAGAACCGAGGGAATCACATGATCATACGACCCCTCGATGTCAAGAAAAACAGCTATTACCTTTTCCCCTCGAGAGAACGCTTTATAGATGTATCCTGTCAAGTAGGTAAAGCAATCATTAACTGAGTAGCCTCTACGTAAACCAAATGTGGGACTGGATTCCCCTATCCTATTCTCAATCTTAGTCTCAATCCTGTTCTTAATCATGCTCTCCAGTATCTTGACAATACAAGGACAAAGAGCTATAGGACGATAGCTTTCTGGCAAATTAGGTGGTTTGCCCATTTTTAAAATAGGCAGAATAAGAACAACCTGAAACTCCTCAGGAACTGTTCCAGAACTCAGACAGTTATTATAGAGCTGTAAAAGGATACTCATGGCTGACGGTGGGAGATGGGTATACATCAAATAGGTGATCCCATCCAGACCCGGAGTTGAGTCTTTTCTGTGGGATAAATAAGCATACAAAAGTTCGTCCATAGAGAAAGTCAAACATTCTCCCAGCTGGCAGGGCGTTGGAGCAACCATGACACCTCCCTTGCTGAGATTTCTAAGTATGGCTAAAAAACACGTCTTTGAAGGATTAGTCGGGGATCTCTCAGATGGTTGACCTGAGAAACGTTTGATCGCTTTCCACATTTTACCCGATTTGATGAAAGAGATGCTTTCTGTGAAGTTTTGAAATGGCAACCTTTTTTTCGGTCTGATCAATTTTCTAGCCTGAGTCCTGACCCTTTTGAAATTAAGGAAGTTGTGCAGACTAGGATTTATTTTGTATGTTCGAAAGGCCTGCCTTCTGTCTTCAATAGCACCTGCAACTTCATCATCCCACCACTGGACTTTATATTGTGGGGGTATTATAATGTCTTCTCGGGAATGATCTCTCAGCTGCCACATTAATCATGTGTAAAAACTCTGTAACTCCAGAGATTGGATTCTCAGTCATATAATCGATAACCTCCCTCAGGTAGCATGACCAATTTTGACCCTTTGTGTTGAACTTTCGACAAATAGGTGTTTGACGACGACCAGAAACCTGTTCCAAGTTGGCGCCATTCAAAATTAATTTTGTGGGAAAGTGATCGCTATTTGCACAGTCCGGGATAACTGACTAATCACATGATAGGGCCAACTCTGAGGAACAGAGTGTAAGGTCCGGTGCGCTTGGGTTAGAACCGGGCGGGGTTAACCTTGTAGGTGTGCCATCATTGAGTAGTACCCATTCAGAGTCATGTAGTAGGGTTTCTATGATTCCTCCGTTATAGTTTTTTATGCCAGATCCCCAAATGGGGTTCTGTGCATTAATATCATCCATAATGATGAATGAACGGTATAAGTTGGAAAGAACATCCTGTAACCCAGATAGTGACAAATTGATGTTTGAAGCCATGGCTACACCACCATAACCATCAGCTCTGTCCTCTCTAATAATATGATATCCTGTTATCCTAGCATTTAAGGTGTCTTTTAACCAAGTTTCATTCAATAAAATGATATCTGGTTGATGGTCCTGAATATGAACTCTTAAATCTAGCTGGTTTTGAAGAAAAGAATGAATGTTCCAGTGTAGGATCCTAAGCATTGCAACACAAGAGAAAAACCCAGAAGACAGGTTAATGGACCATCAGAAGGAATGGTCTAAATCGTATCCCCAACAGGAGCTAGGGGACAAGGATCTCCACTCCAGTCCGAGACAGACCCAACCACCTCCGCCTCCATACCCATATCTGGTATTAAGTTATTGATTGCATTTTCTTGAGCATCTTCGTCGTTAAAAGAATTGATATTATTATCCGCTATTGGTGTTGACTAGGATGAAGTTTGGGGAAGAGAATTTGAGACCTCTTTTAGAACCCTTTTGTTATTTGAGTTGGCCTGGGCATCTGGAGCCGTAGGTCTTTTAAGAAAGGTTGGCGTGTAATTAATTTGGGCCCTCTCATGGGCAGCTCTATCATATCCGTGGTTCTTTTTTCTCTCTTTATTTTTCGGGGCAGGTTTGCTAAGGCCTCTGGCAACAGAGGCAAAGCTTCTTACATTGTTCTTATTAGCCGTAAAAGGCTCTGAAGATATTGAAACGAAGTTGGGAATTGAGTTAGGAAACTCTGAGGGGAGAGGTCCTGGCTGAGGTTTATTCGCTGCATTAGCTTCATAGAGGGAGAGATTGTGAATCGCCATAATCTCTCGCATTTTCTGTTGCCTAATATATTCCCTGAAATTACGATCAGTTGATGGATAGGGAGATTGGCAATGAACACACTTAGTGGTGGTAGTGCAATTTATCTCAATGCTATGAGAACTCCCATAATTTTTACACCTATAGGATCCTCGACATTGATTTTTTACATGCCCGAATCTCAAACAATTATAGCACTGTATGACCGGAGGAATATATAGATGTACCTCAGTTCGAATACTGTATAGATCTAGGTATTTAGGTAGTGTTGTTCCCTGAAACGTGATAAGACAGGTACCTGTTGGTAGTTGCTGTTTAATACCATCAATGTCTCTGACAGTACAATTAAACCTGCGGACCCTAACTACAGAAGCCTCTGGCATCTGTCCCTTTACACACAAAATTAAATCATTTTCAGTTATCTCTGAGCCTATATCTCTAACTATTCCCATGCATGTCACCATGCGAGCAGGGATGTAAATATTGTACTCTTCTTTGGGAAATGTATGCTTCTCAACAAACCAATTGGCCTGCTCGTAGTCAAGGAAACACCAACCCTCTTACGTCCCTTGCGACATATATTTGTGATTTCAGTGCTCTGTAGTAAATTTGATGAAGGAGCTTACCAATGTTCGTTGGGTTAAGATTTCCCACACTATCTCGAACCGATTCAACAATGACACTGTAAGGGCCTCTGTCATTAGAGAAATATCTGCAGGAAACCCTGAGAACAATGGGAGCATTTGACTTTGTTGCCTTAAGTTGTTGGCTAAGATCATCGATGTGAGAGATTAACTCACTGCCACCTACTTCGGTGGCAGATTTCATTAATATATTCAATTCATCGTTCAGAAGATTTAATTCACTAATGTTAGAATTTTCAATGTCAGATAGAACTTTTGAGGAACGGGATGAGAGAGGACGAGACACCCGGGGTTCATCCCCGGGGTTCTCTTTTGACATTATATAAAAACAAGTTTTACACTTGGAGTTACCTGAGCAACTATATTAATTTATTAAGTTCCAAGTAATTTATCAGCAAGAACAATTAAGACACTCACCAAGGAGTAAAACTACTCAACACAAGGATGTTTTAAGATTTATCTTAAGGAATTTCCAGGAGCACTTTTGAAAGCTTTTAAATGTTTTCCAAATCTCATAATTAGGTTAGGTTATTTATAAATTGGGCCACAGATCATGGATTCAATATGATCATAGATCAGAAAAAATATTTTAAAATTATATATATATATATATCATAATATAATATGTTAAAATATAATAATATATTAACATAATAATATAAAAATAAAAGTAGTCATATAATATTATAATGTAATACTAACGCAGGGAGGTTACGGCCTTCGGGGAGTGACGCCCCCGCGTACCTGAGTCAACCAGTGTCATGGGTTAGCAGCCCTGTCACTGTGAACCCTTTGCTTTCGACAGAAATAATAAAGCCTCGGAACCCGCCTCCAGTGTTGGGACTGCGCTAGGGGGAAGATCGACACAGTTCCTAGCAGGAGTAAGTGGAGCAAGTGGCGCTTCTCTGCGATCTGGCACCACAAGGCCGAGAAATTCGTTTAGGAACAATAAGGGCGAAAGCTTAGACATGGCGAGTCGAGGTTCAATAGAGCCAACACAAGACATTCCCGCTTCAACCAGAGCACGAAGGCAGCATTGGACTAGAGCAATGAATATATATATATATATAATAGCAAATACAATCCAGCAAACAAAGACTGCTAACGTCAACTCAAAATCTCAACGACCGAAAAGACCACCTTGGGAGAAAAGAATAGAAAGGAAGATCACCAATTTTAGAAGAGAAATAGGAACCATTCACAGTTACTTCAACAACACAAAACCATCTAAAAAACTGAAAAAAAAAGTGCAGACCTACGCGAAGAAGATTAAACTCAAGAGAAACGATGGAAACTTTCACGACCGCTTAAGGATACATATGGAGACTTTAAAACAGAAAATCGCTGCATTGGGTACCAGAGTGAAAAGATATCACAAGAGGACACAGAAACGCCGAGAAAATAACCTTTTCGCAAAAAATCAGAAAGAATTCTTTAGAAACCTCGTAGAAAACCAAGAAATTCACCAAGGGAAGCCCCCTACACCAAACGAGATGCAACACTACTGGTCGAACATATGGTCCCAAGGAAAAGCACATAATGTGGAGGCCCCATGGATTAAAACCGAAACCGAACAACACGCCGATACAAACGAGATGCCTCCGATAGTTGTCACTACAGAGGACGTGAGTAACACCATACGTAGAATGAAAAACTGGACTACCCCAGGTATCGACGGCATTCACAACTATTGGTGGAAGTCTTTCAGATCCACTCATCGAATACTGGCTCGAGTCTTCCAAGAAGCACTAGAAAACCCCGACAGGATCCCAAAGTACTTCACACACGGTACCACTTATATGCTACCGAAACAGACCGAATTGTCGGATCCAAAATATTACAGACCAATAACATGTCTCCCATCGGCATACAAAATCTTAACATCAACTATAGGATTTAGAGTTTCGGAACACCTAAAACGGAACAAAATATTGGCCTGGGAACAAAACGGCTCTAATAAGAAAGGCAGAGGAGCTAAGGAACTTCTGGTGATCGATAACGCCATCACAAAACAGGCAAAAAGAAAACAAAAGAACATATCGATAGCCTGGATAGATTACCAGAAGGCGTTCGATTCCGTCCCACACTCCTGGCTGCTCGGGGTCCTCCGAATATACAAGGTGAATCCACAAGTGCTCCAACTACTGGAATCTCTAATGTCAACTTGGAGTACAACACTAACAGTCAAACATACAACAATGACTTACCAAACAAAGGAGATAAGGATAGCAAGGGGAATTTTCCAAGGCGACAGCTTCAGTCCCTTATGGTTCTGCGCAGCCCTGAACCCCCTTAGTAGTATGATCAACAGGTCTTCATACGGGTATGCTATAGACAGTAATAACACACTAACACACTTGTTCTATGTGGACGACTTAAGTAAGTAAGTTCAGTGACGACATCGGAATGACATTGGGTTTGGGAAAATGTGCGGTAGTAGAAGTCAAGAGAGGAAAATTGGTACAGCAGGGGAGTATACAGCTAGGAGACGGGCGGTCAATAGATAGCTTGAGAATTGAGGACAGCTATAGATACCTAGGAGTTCAACAAACGTATGAAATACGTCAACAAGACAATAAACAACTCGCAGAAGAAGAACTAATCAGAAGGGTACGAAGGATTCTCGGAACGCAGCTGTCTGCAAAAAACATAATGACAGCAATAAATATATGGGCTATACCATCATTTACCTACACGGCTGTTGTCCTGTCTACGAAATATGGCACCCTTCATCCCAATTCAGCTATAGAAAGAATATACATACCCCGTAAAGAAGGTGGAAGAGATCTCAGAAGTCTGGAGGAAGCATGTTTGAAAGAAAAGAGAAACATCACAGAATACTTTGTCAGGAGCAACTGCCCACTACATAAATGGGTCAACACGTACCACCATGCACCCAACAGAGCTGGGGCATCAATTCCGGAAGAACCTGAAAGAGAAAATCAATTGGAAGGCATGAAACAGAGTTGGAAGTCTAAATCACTGCACGGTAGATTCTATGCTAGTATGCAACAAGAGGAAGTAGACATTACAAAGAAGAACACTTACCTTACTCAAGGATATTTATATCCTCAAACGGAGGGAACATTATTAGCCATACAGGACCAGGTAGATTGTATATCAAGCACATAATGAAGCAGCAGATAGAGTCAACTAAGTGCCGGTTGTGCAACAGCTATGAAGAGACAATTCAACACCTCTCATCTGGGTGCTCACAAATAGCCGGAACGAAATACCTCTCTCGGCATAATGATATGGGAAAGGTGGTCCACCAGCAGATATGTCTTCGGGAAGGACTGCTTCAGCACTTCACTCCGTACCATCTATATATCCCACAGGCGTTGTTAGAAAATGAAAATACCAATTTAGGGGTGGAGCACAACAGACCGGACATGGTCGTGTGGAATAAGGTGAACAAGACCGCCCTTATCATTGACTTTGCTGTGCCTCTAGATAATAACTTATCGAAAGCGTATGGAGAAAAGGTAGCAAAGTACGAGGCGCTTGCGCGACAGATGAAGGTCCTGTGGAAGTTTAAATCCGTTAAGATAAGGCCTTTAATTATAAGCACCAACGGACTAGTACATCGAAGGACTGCCACAAATGTTGAGGAACTGAACTTGCCTCAAAACACAATAACGTGGATGCAGAAGGCCGTAATACTCGGAACGGTCAGCATAGTTCGACAAATTATCTTTCCTTATTAACTTCTCAGGTTGTCCTTGGCTTCTTGGAGTCCGAGCAACTTTGTTTGTTACCCCACGAAAGTGTGAAGCAAAAAAAAAATCCATAGATAACTTTGATTTTCTGCTTACTGAAATATGCGCGTGGCCGAAAAGGTGTAAGAAAAACCGTCAGGTGCGACTATCAACGCTATCAATTTTTGTCAGGTCAGTCGCTATTTCTGAAGAAAACTGCAATCTCATAACCATATATTCAACTGTTTTTACCATCTTGAATTGTTTGGTTAGAAAACTCTAGAAATTATAATTTTTTATGATAATTGTTTGTAGTCGTAAATTATTATAGTAAACTGACAACAGAACTTAATTTTTATGTTTGAAATAAAATTATTTTTTATAAACATGCCGATAACACAAGTAACAAGAGAGATGTTTCAAACGTTACGACAAATTCGTAGCTGCGTTGCCGGATCGAAATATTTTTCGTTCATTTCGGGAATGTCAAAGAATTTGTCCTTGACATCTGAAGTTAATTTATCTTCATTAAATTGTATTATGGTATCATTAAATTGATTTTAAAATGAATATGTAATTTTGTTTCGATTTATGAAATTAATTAAATCAAAAAGTATATCTTTCTAAATTAAAAAGATTTGTTTTTGGTAAGTATGAAAAATTTGAATTGAAGGGTCTCAGTAAGCTGACGTACAAAATACAAAATTAAGAAAAAAAAAACAATTTGCAATTGTACTTGCAAAAAAACTATCAAACTGAAAAAAACCTCTATAAATTGATTTTGCAAAACTACTATGACAATGTTTTATCTTTTATATAACTTAATCATAAACCTCACGATATTATTGTAAATATTGTGTAATAAATACCTTTTATGCCGAACAATTAAAATTTTTATTTGAAAAACCATATTACATCTGTAACTTTTGATTTACGAAACGCAACCATTAATTCAAAATTCTACGGATTCTGCAGATCCGATGTATGCACAATCTGGCAACAAAATCGTAAATGATACAGCATCTGCGCATGCGTCAGAATATACTATTTTTTAGGTTACATGTGTATTCGGCAGGTTTAGCTTATTTTCATTCAACATCAACATCCGTCACGTGATTAAGAATCACCAATATAAGAGAACAACACAGGTATAATAATTCTTTTCTGGTTGTTCAGTGTTAGTTGCAAGTTGAGCTAAGTTTTTGACGTGAATTAAAGTATTTTCAATAAGTGGTAATAATCAAATATGGGTCTTACTTACTTACTCACTTACTTACTCACTCACTTACTTAGGAGAGTTTTTACCGCCCTCGTAAATGTAGGGAGATTTTGATTTTTTATATGACTAGGAAGCTTCTTATAAAGCTTCAGACACAGATGGTTTTGACCTTGTTGGGTTCTTTTCATTATTGTGTATGGGACCGCATAATTAGTTTTCTCCATAGTATCATAATTATGATACTGAGAATTTTTCGGGAATTTATCCTTGTGTTGATGAACAAACTTAACGCAGGTGAGTACGAAACATGATGTGATGGTAAGTATTCCTTCTCTTTTAAATACTTCTCTGCAGCTGACAGTCCTCTTCATCTGATATATGGTCCTTAGGGCACTTTTTTGTTTGATAAGGACATTTCGAGCTTCTGAGCAATGTCCCCAGAGTAATATACCATATGTTGCCTTATTATGGAAGCTTGAAAAGTATGTCAACTTTGCGGTATTGACGTCGGTTATTTGCCTCATTCTCTTGATCAGAAATATAGATGTTGATAATTTTCTACACAGATTGTCGATATGCTTGTTCCATTTTAATGATGATTGAAATTCGAGCCCCAGATATAGCAGAGATGAACAAGCTGGTTCTCTGCTCGTGAAAACAAACTTCTGGGTTTTGGCTGCATTCATCAATAATCCGTTGGTTGAAAACCACCTCGGTGCGTCTGTTTCGCATGTTCTTGTTTTTTCCTGTAATTCAAATCTATCGTCTGACCTATTGAGAATGACTATATCATCGGCATAGCCATAGCACTTGTTGGATGTTATATTATAGAAAAGGCCATTCACAAATAAAATAAAAAAATCGGGCCCAAAACTGACCCCTGGGGCACCCCATACTTCACCTCTACAAAATCAGATCTCAGTCCATTCCATTTCACTACTTGTCTACGATTGGTCAGATAAGATTGAATGAGTTTGTGAGCCAATCCTCTTACTTCTTACACCATAATATTGTAGTTTCATCAGTAGTATTTCGTGGCAGACGCTATCGAAAGCCTTACTCAAGTCTATGGATATTTCTTCTGTTTCTTCCGAAACATTGCATGCCTCCAGTATATTTTCGAAAACGTCCAGCATTGCAGTTATTATTGACTTGCTCAGTCCAAATCCATGTTGACCTGGGTGCAGTAGTACTTTACTTTACTTTCTAAGAAGTCAACCAGACGTTTCTTCAGCGCCATTTCAAATATTTTCGACAACACTGGCAACACTGAAATGGGTCGATAATTTGAGAGGTTTTCTGCATCTCCATTTTTATGGATGGGTGTGACTATTGCAGTTTTGAGTTCTATTGGAAAGACTCCTTGAGTGAAACAGTCATTTATAATTTTGCTTAATGGTGATTTAATATATGGAATTATGCATTTCATAGAATTAACTGTCAAGCCATAATAGTCCTTAGTATTCTTATTTTTCATTTTCTTCACCATATCTACAATTTCATCTTACGTCACAGGAGAAAGGAACAATGAGTCTGCACAATTTGAATTGGCTTTATGAAGCAGATCAGCTGAGCCCCACAAGGTAGGACTAGTCTTTTCAGCTATTTTCCTCCCTATATCAGTAACGTATTCATTTACTTCGTCGGCTTTTATAGTGTCATCTGACTCAGCTTGGTCTTCAGTAGTCTACAGATTTCTTTACTATTCTCATCACTCTTAACACAATCAATTGTCTTCGCTGCTGCAAGTTTGCTCTCCAAGTCTTTAATTTGTTTATTATTTTTATATTGTATGAAGGCATCTGTTTTAGTTTCACCTTGAGTACATGGCATTCTGAAAATTTGGGCAAAATGGTTCGACAGATAAGGTTCGTATGTGAAGGCTTTGCAGTCAGTGTTGTAAAAATTTGTGAAGATATTATCGATGCAATTCGAGGAAGTTTTAGTCAAATGTGATGGATCAGTAAATATATAATCCATATTAAACGATCTGAAAATATCAACTATTTTTTTTCTCATTAGATTGTCCCTGAAAAATTACGTTATAATCTCCAGCGAAAACAAATTGACCTCTGGGATATTTCCGAAGGCATATTTCAAGAGCCTGGTCAATAATTGCCACGAAAGTATCAATATCACCTGATGGTGGTCGATATACGGCCACGACTGTCAAATTTCTTTTTGCTATTCTAATAGCAGTCATTTCTATTATTTTATCACATGATAAATTTTTTATTTCTGTTAATTCCCTGAATGAGATATCATTCCTCAAAATTACAGCCGCACCGCCATGTTTCGATGATTGTCCACAATAACAACTTGCTACAACGTAGTTCTCGATTAATATTCTTTCGAAAATATCAGAGGAGAGCCAGTGCTCTGTTACACACCCGATATCAATATTTTGTTCATTCAAAAAATATGTGAAATTGTCAATTTTATCACCCAAGGATTGTAAATTGATATTGGCTATAGCGAAATATTTATTGTTAGTTTTGGTTGGGCATATACTAACCTGTCGAAATTTCTTATTGTGTTGTATTAAGTATTAAGAGTTAGAGTAAGATGGCGCCGCGTGTGGTCACTGTTGTAGAATATACATGTAATAAATGTTCAAAAGAAGTTAAAAATTTCGTGTCTTGTTTTAAATGCAAGAAGACTTATCACCCAAGTTGTGTGTTGAAGGTTTGTGGAATGCATGTGTCTGACAAGGGTGAAATACTCTGTTGTGATTCCGTAACCTCAAAAGCATGCAAATGCGAAGAGAAGGATCTTGAAATTCAAAAGTTAAAAACTCGACTAATCGATTTAAATGAATTGTGTTTCGAAAAAACGATTAATGAGCAGCAGGCATCCATAGGAAACCTTTCGATCTCCAGTAATGTTGATCATCCTGAAATGGATCCCGATCTGTATGATGGCAACTCACCGGAATGTTCCCGATTTGACTGTGCTCACAAAAAATTACAAAGTGAGTACCAAACGAGGGAATTGATATATTAAACAAGCGTATTAACGATTTGGAGAAAATAATTAAGTTGAAGGATAATTATGAAAACGAAAATAAACAACAAAATAATGCACCATCTACCGATACGTCCGAGGAATACATACAAAGCAATGAATTCCCACCGTTGATCTCTCTAACTGCCCGAACCAAACAAAAGAATTCTGCTTCAAGAGTGACATCTGACCACGCCCCTCCTGTTATCAAACAGAACACAGATGGCCAAACAAACGATATTGCCAATCCTATGAAGAAGGTACGGTCAATGAACCCGCCCGTGAACAATAAACATAAAGCGAATTCCATTTTTGGAACGAACGATAATTCTACAAAATTGAAAACTGTTGTAAGAAGAGGACATATACACAGGGCCCCCGCTACCATATGTGCAAAGTGTGCAATGCACACGGGCGCCATCCTTTAGGGGCGCCAAAACCAAGGGCCCAAAAAAACAAAAATAGTCAATACATATAATAAACAAGTGATAAAAGTCATTATGTGACCATAACTGACTTGAGCTAATTTTCAAAAAGTAGGCTCACAGGACTGTTTGTGATCCTTAGACTATACTCTATTAAAAAAAAGTCCGTTCAAATTTGGTTGAGAAATAAAAAAAAAGTCCCCCCGCTACGCCTCCTAGGGGGGCCCTGATTTAACATCCTTTCCAGTAGCGACAGTATTATTAAGAGAATCTTGGTCGCACAGGAAATCTTCTTCTATGGAGTGGCACTGACTCGTTGACCATTTTAATTCCTCGTTTTGTGAGAGCATATATGGTTCGGAATATGGTAGGGTTAAATTGTTTTGAGTCAAGTAGTAGAACTTGTAGAGATTGAAATTTTCCTCATAAATTGTTGGAATAGAAATTAAGAAAAATATTACTTTGTTTTTGAAAATAACTTTAGTATGACATATTTGATAATAGTCTTTCAAATGATTTATTGGTATGATAGTAACATTCTGAACTAGTTCTGTGAACTTGGTATACGGCAGAATAGATTCATGTAGAACATGTAATCTCGCAAAACTTACTGCAATTTGGATTTCGTCTAGAATATTTTTTATATCCTTTATTTCGAACATCATAAGATGCATTTGTTCGATTTCTGTAAGTGCCGGAACAATTTTTAATAAATTATAATTTTCCAATAGTTTTTTAAATTTTTCATTGTATTTATTCTTCAAATCATTCACCACTGTTGCAATTTGCTTCTGATTCCTCATTAGTATTTCCTCATTTTTCTCAATACTATTAAAATAATTTTTATATAATTCTTCATCGTCGGAATCTAAGGTTCCGAAAGGTATTTTCGATATTTTTCCTCTAACATTAATTAATCCTCTCTTGATTCTTTCTTTATCATTCAGTTATTCTTCCAGACTTCTGATATTTATTAAATTTGGTTCTTGAAGATATTTTAGGTCTTTTAGTTCATTATTTTCTTGATATTTGAGTATTAGTTTCTCAACTTCTTCTAAATCAATATGATAAATAAGCTGTATGTTTTTTCTGTTATAGGAGCTTTACCTAATAAAATTAGTAACACATTGCTTTCTAATTGTATTATATCTAAGGAAGACACAATTATTGTCTGCAATATTATAATTATGTTGGCTAGAATATTCAATTTCGACCTGAAATAAAATGATTTCGATTACTTTCTTCTTTGTTTCAATATTTTTTTATGATAAATATGCTTATTTTTTGTATCCTCAATTCTATGAGAATCTATCTCACGCGTATCGATTTGCTTGAAAACAGGATCCAGTTTTCTAGTAATTGGTTTTTTAATATAAGTAGGATTTTCATTTAATGTATAATGCGTAACAGCTTGTCTATCTTCATTTAATTTTCTAACGTGTTCAACGTTTTTATCTCGTTTTTCTTTTAGTTTTTCAGAAATATCATTCAAATTTTCGATATAATTTTCAACGTAATTTTCTATTCTTTCTTTATGTGATTTTTCATATTTCATGAATAATTCAAATCGGCTTTAATTATTTGCATTGGGGTCATCTCAAGACTTGAGTGATATGAATTGTTATAACTTAATATTGCCTGAGCTAATTTATTTTGAAAGGTCAGGTTGCTTTTTGAATTGTTCTTAATAGTTCTATAAGGGTAGAGTGGAATCTTTCTACGAGAGCATTCGAATTAGGGTTATAGTTTGTAATATAATGAATTTCAATTTGGTGGATTTTACAAAAATCTTGAACTACATTATTTTGAAATTCAAGTCCATTATCGCATGTTATTTTGTTCGGAACACCGTAATGACTGAAAAATGTTACTAATTTGTTAACAATTTCTGTTCCAGTTTTCTGTAGTAATAAGTAGCATTGACCTAATCTCGAAAATGAATCTATTATACTTAAGCAATAGTTTTGTCCGAATCGTATCACAATAAATATATGAGAAAGGTTTTGCTCCTATAGGGTTCGTTTTAAAATTTAGTTTTATAGGGGTTCTTTCATACTTATTTTTTTGACAGATTTCACATGCATTAATGTAATTTCGTACATCTTTATCCATACCAGGCCAATAATACTTTCGTTTTAAACTTGATAAATTTTCAGGTAATCCACGATGGATAGTTTTTGTCTCATGGTACTGTTGAATTCTCAACATTTGTTCTTCTTGATCTTCGACATCTTCTAAAAATATCTTTGAAATTTTGAAACTCTAAGTTTTGTAGTTGAATTTATTTTGCAAGGTTAATATAAAAGGTTTTTCTAATTCTTCAGATGTGAAATATATTGTATATGATTTTTGAGGTTGGATAAATTCTTTAATGAATTGAAATATATCATTTTCAATGGATTCTACATCAACTCTTAGCCTGAGTTTTTCTCCAAATAATTTTATTTTTGTTACATTAAATTTTGTAGCTTTTTTCATAATGATTTGTAAAGAAAAGGCATTTACGCATCTTTCGGTATAAGGAATTTCTAAAATCAGATTTTCTGCACTGCTTGGAACAGTTATATCGCTATGAATAATGATATTTTTATTTTTTAATTCGCTTAGATCTTCAGTAGTTGAATTTGGTAGTTCATTACCAGGTTCTACTAAAAGATCGATACATTCGTCCAACTCTTCATCAGTTATCTGATTTGCTATTGATAGTGAATCCTCTTCAATTGGATTTATTTCGATATTTTCCATAAAATTAAAATCCTTATCATTTTGCTCTTTTCTTAAATAATAAATAGTTATTTTAATATCTGACTCCTTGAAAATATACTTGATCATCTTAAGAATAACTGACCATTCTAGTTTATCTAGTCCGCTTGCAATCTTAGGAAGGGCTAAATATCTATCATTATTAAATTTACACAAGTCTCGCAAATTCATCAGAGCTCGGAATATAGCTTCATATTTCGGTTTATCGTAATAAAATTCTTTGGTTATCAAATAATAAATATTTCTATTATCGATTTTAATCGAGGCTACTTCGCCAACCGATTTATTTTGTGCATTTATCTCTGACACATTTCCATATTTTGTTTTAAAAGTTAATGCAATGCCTTTGTTCATTTTTAAGTCTTTAGAAACACAGTGTGCTAGTGCATATTTATTAGAAGTATGAAAAAGATTTCCTTCTTTCTCTAAAATATTAGGGTTATTAATTGTCTCCTCTTTTAATTGTAAAAATTTTTCATATGAAATTTCTTCATCCTCTTGAACAATTCTACTTAGAGTATCCGTATTTATTTGACTTCGTTTTTTTCTTCACGTTTGCATTTAGGATATTTATAATTTTTAGAATGAACAGGAATTTTATCCACTATACGAATTTTATGTTTGATTTGGTTGGAAAAATTCAGTAGTTGCAATGCATCTTCATTTGTTCGTAAAATTTTTAGTAATTGAGAAGCTATCTCAGGTTTTAAATGAGAAAGATCAACTGGAATCTCAGTTGGTTGTTGACAAACTTGGTTTTTGAATGGAATTCTACAGTATTCATTTTCTAAAACTCCATGATCTATTAAACCTGGGTTCAGAAAGAACGGTGATTTTATGTTTGATTTTGGTTTTTGAATGGAAATCATTTTCTAAAACTCCATTTTTAAATTTTAAATTGTATTTATTGAGGAAATCAGTACCTATTAAACCATCATAATTCTTATGAAATTTATATAAAATAACAGGATGATAATCTTCGATATTTAATTCAGAAAAAAGAGGTATAAGTACTTTTTCATTTGAGGTTTGTGATCTGAAGCAAGCTGTAAGAGTAGTGTTCTCTTGAAAAATATTCTCCTTAAAATTGTTATAAGCAAATTTTGGATCTATTAAACAAACTGAACAACCACTATCAATTAATAATTTACATTTGGGATATTCAAATTCGACGTAAGGTAAATGATTCATGTTATCTACCGAATTATTTAGGTCACTGAATCTTTTTCTTCGTCCTCGCGAAAATTTCGATTCTTTGAATAAAAACCTTTAGAAGTTGAAGGTTGTGGATTATTATAATCAATTCTTTTATTTTCATTACTATTTTCTTCTATATTTGTCAATTCCTCGGAAATAAAGTTTGGTTGTTGTTGATTATTAAAATATCTGCGTTGAGGATAATTTTGATACTGTGTAGAATATGCAGCTCTCTTTTGAGGATAATTTCTAGTTTGTATCGACATTTTCTCCGGTGGGGTTGTATTCCTATAATTTGGATCTGGTTTAAACACATTGTGTGAATTATTCGCACTGTATATTTGCTTTGTGGGCTGATTCACGTTCTGTGATTCAAAACGATTGTAAGAATTCGAATAAAATTGTCTCGTCGTATTAATAGGTTTATTGAACTGATTAAAATGAGAGGTATTATACTTTTGCTGTGTCGGTATATTTTTGTTCCGTCGACTCTATCTAATAACTCATATTGAGTCATATTACTGAGATAATCTTTAACAGCGTTAACTGTTTCGTCGAAAGTTAAATTGTTATTTGTTATTAAGTATGTCCTCAATTCTACGGGCGAATTCGAAATCAATACCGTTTTACAAATTTTCAAAATATTTGATTTATACAATTGTTTCTCTGCATTTTGCATGTTATCTGCGTCAATTCTATAATTGATACGAATTTTCATTGAAATGATCCGTTCAATGAAAGCTAATAAATCCTCATTTGTTTTCTTTGTCATGAATTGTAAAGTATGGATTAAAACATCCAGATTTATTTTATCTCCAAATTTGTTCATTAGGAATGCTTTTAAAATATCCCATTCATCTGGAATATCGGAGGTAGAGACTTCAGCAAGTGCTCTATCTGTTAATTTTGATTTAACTACAGCAAAGCAATATCGTTTTACAACATCATGTTCTAGTCTAAACATATCAAAATAACTTTGCACATTTTTAATAAAAGAATGAAGTTCATTTTCTTCACCAGAAAACTTAGGTAATAGAAATCCAAATTTTTCTGCAATACTCAAATCTACTCTCTCGTTTGCCATTTTAAGATTCTTATGTTTTCGTTCTTTTATAAAATGAAAATGTTTAACTGAAGTAATTGTGAATATTTTTAATAATACTTCTGAGAATAACTATTTTTGAATTTCACGTTTCGGTTTTTTCTTATAAGAAACCTAGGAAAAACTTTGTGATAATTCAAATTATTGAATTGAAAATGTTAAAATTAACAATCGGTTTTTTACAAGAAACCAAGAAAAACTCATACAAGTTTTACACTCAAAACAGGAAAAAGATTGAAATAATTTTGGACCAGATTATTTTAAAAAAACTGGGGAAAATAGAAAGGATCTCTCACTTACGCAAATTTCCAAATAGGTTGAAGTCGTTGAGGGGCGCTACTCGATCAATCGGACTCTTGCTTTTCCTCGTTGAATTCTTCTTGTGCTCAACAGTTGATACTGACAGTTTCAGACTCTTTGGGTGGACCTCTGTATTTTTTCACTAGCAGGAACACACGCAGGTTTTCTTAAAACTCGCACAATCCCAGACCTCGTCGCCAATTAAATATTTTGTTGAGGAAAACGCTTTTTTAAAAATTTTACTTTATTTGGAAACACTACTTGAAATATGACTATGCGTCTACAAGTAAGCTAAGTGAAGAACAATTCTAATCTCCCTCAGGTTGGACGTCTCTCCTATTTATCAAAACAACAAACAATAACTGTATTGTGGAGGAGCGTCGCGTGTCAAGGATAGACAATATGTATAGTAAGCAAAATTGTACATGGGCATATGAAGATTAATACGGAGATGCTACAATGTATCTATCTTAGAATACAGGGGCGTACTCATGTAATTATATATATGTAATTTGTCCAAATAATTATATGAATATATATTTCTATGAATTTGTCCCTAGAAGTTGAACACTTTACCGGTACCGCAAAAGGTTACGGAATGAGTATGAACGAAAGCATTGAATTCCTATGGTTCAACTTTTAATGTACCGTAATAATGTAATAGGAGCTTGCGAATTTTTGCCAAATGCAACGTGTTCGGGTTTTTCTCTGATCATTTTTTGACCAAATCTTCAAATTGGTTCGCTGTTCCGTTTTCTTTCAGTATAATCCCAGTACAGTCAAAATCGGTCCCTCCTCAAGAGCTTTATTTGGGTTCGTATTTTCCTGACTGTTCTGGGACAGTCCTCAGGGTGCGCAGAACTGATGCGTAATAGCAGACGATTTTTGGATCATTTTTGGACTGCCAGAAAATTATCATAATTAGGGATGTTCCGATACCCAGGGGGTGGGAACTCGCCTACTACAAAGGTGGTCACGTTTTTCTTCGACGAGCGGTAGAGACATCTGTTGTCGTCTCAAAAGCTCGGATCGGTAAACTAGGACTTCTCAGTAGTGATTGGCACACAGAACATTTGACATAAAAAGGAGCGGTCCGTTCAGCAGAAACCGCTGTCGCTACCTATCGGGAGCGTAGCGGTTTCCGCTACCGATCTTTATGCTGAACGCGCCCAAAGACAACCTTAACCTGGACATGATCCTGACAAGTGAAAAATCACGCATGATAAAAATTTTTGTAGTAATTCTCCTGAAATTGTAGTTATCGGAAAATTGAAGCTTTTTATAATTGATTCACGTAAAAATCGAAAAGAATATCACTCTCGTCTGATTTACTTGAAGACAATTTTTATTGTATAACCTCAAATTTGGCAAGATTTTAATTTTGATTTTGAAGAGTTTGTGTTGTTGTTTTTAAATGTAAATGTACTGATTCTGTGTTTTTTGATGTTCATTGCAGTTAGTCCTGAAGAAGCAATAAAAGATTGCGAAAGCTCGACAAAGAAAAAATAGTACACTTTTTTTCACTCCGAATGAGTCAAAAAATCCTTAAACCACCATTTTAAAGTATATATATATATATATATATATATATAGAAATATATTTATATTTCTATGCGTACACTACGGTTAAAATGGAAACCAATGTCAAAATGCGATTCGATACCAAGTAGGGATGGGACATCGATAGGTTTTCGTCGATGTTTTGTCACCAAACCCACTCGGCTCCAGAGAGTGCACAAAGTACCTCCTCGGCTAGCTCTAGAGCTGAGACTACTTATAAAGGGGCGCCACTCTCTTTTCTGATAATACAAAGAAAAAAAAGATGAAAGTACACTGACGATCTCAGGGTCGCAAAAGAGAGAAAATAACGAACGCACTCTCAGGATGCCAAACGAGCCCGATCACACAAGCGGGAAGTAGTGGCTGGTAGAAGGAATATAGAGCAATTATTTGATAATATAATGAGCCCAAATGAAATGCACAAGGTCCCTCAAACGAGGATATATCTTACAGAAGGTAGATCACTAACTAGTTCTTACTTCACAACCCGAATATTCGATATAATGCTTTATCTCTTACTAAACAGACAGTAATATCACCCCAAGGTATATACTTAGAGCCTGGATAGTAATCGTTACAAATAGCTCTTTACTTATATCTAAGCGACCTTCTCGATAGGTCGGGTTTTATGTACTAAACAGTATTCACTGAATTGGGCCTCTTTGATACTAATCAATCTTAACTAAATTCTACAGACTAACCTTCTATAACAGTCTAGGTCGTGGCTTGACTGAAGTACAAAAGGATATAGTTTCTCAACCCATACTTATTCTCACAGTCTCGTAGATGGCAACTGGGCTCAAATATATTCCTGGGCCAACGTAGTACAATTTCTCACAGTAATGCGCCCTGGGTAGACGACAGGTGTGGTATCTTAGATGGCGAAATCTGGTGGAGGTCCCCAAAGACAGCTCCCACGGCAGCTCGACGGTAATTCAAAGACAGCCTAGACAAACAGCTCGAAGACTTCAAAGACAGTTCAGAATCTGCGGTACCTCGCAACGGTACAATAATAATCCCCAATTCGAAGCAGAATGATGCTAAAATACGAACAAAAATCTAAAATACCTCGTGACAAACATAGGTTAACTCACCAATCCCCCGTCGTTTTTCCAAACAAATACGCCACTCTGCTAAAGCGCAAAAATCTCACCAACGAACAAACCAAACCAACATGATAAGATTCCTCTCAGGGCTTCAGTTAAAATCCTGTTCAGATCCGCAAAATTGCGATTAATTACTCCAGGACATTTCAACCAAATATGCGGGAAGAACGATGTCATTGACAACCTACGTCACACGATGACAGACTAAGACCACCGACAACGGCGTCCATCGAAACGTACGAGATAAGCTGGCAAACTACTGCGACTAACGCCACCAGTTTGGTTTGCAGGTACTAACTGGAGCGGGAATTTTGAAACCGTGACACTCCCCTTTTCCTCCGCAGGAGGTGAGCTCAGTTCGCCGACGACTCACACAAGAAAACCCATACCACGTATCCACCACGTAAACCATCAACGCCCCCAAAAGGCAGAACAAAAGTGAAAGATACCCAGTTGCTGAGGGCATCCGGGTACCGGCTTGTCCAGCTAAGCACAACGAAAATCTCCAACAAAAGGAAGCAATGAAACCGACTCAACGGAAAATCCTCAAGAAAAAAACACAGGACCAAAAAAACCGATTCAACCAAAACAAAACAACAACCGAAACAGCAAAGATATCGAATTTCGAAACAAAAATAAAACTTGACCGGGATCCGAATCGAAGACAACGGTCAAGGTGTTGGACAAGGAGGACTTACTTTATCTAAGGTCGCAACCTCCACGATCTCCGAGCGGTGATGTCCAAATCGAAAAAAAAACTCAAAATCAGGAAACAGTCTAAATAGGTACACTTAACGTCAAAATCGAAAATTCCAATGATCCTCGTGATCATTAGGATCACGATTCATTAGGAAAATAAAAAAAGGAAAATCTGAACAATCAGGAAACACGCCCTCCAGGCAAACGCAAAAAGTCACAATCGGGAATTCCAAAACCTACGATAAAAAAAATAAAAGCAATCAATCGACACGTATGATGTTCGAAGTCATGTTCCTGAGCATATGACGGTCCCAAAAAAAATATATATCCCCACCATCACCGGGGCACAAAAGCACAAAAAGGGCAAGGTACGAACGACATCCACTCACTGAATTGACACGTCAGATGTTAGACGGTCAGTATCCCGAGCATATGACGGTCCCAAAAAAAAAAAAAATATCGTCAGTAAAGGCAAGGTAAAGTATGACTGAAGCAAAACAAAACAAACTAGGCACGTCGGATGTGCGACAGCCATGTTCCCTGAGCATTTGACGGTCCCAAAATATCCCCACCGTCACCGGGGCACAAGAGCTCAATAAACTCGAACCACAACGTGACCAACAAATATTTCACCCAACCGACAACTCAGAGCCACCAAGATTAGGTGCCCTCCTCAAGACAGGTATCGGGATATCGTCTAAGATCTTTAACATGCCAGACACCCCTATCACTTCCATCCTTCCATTGCAACTGATAAGCACTATGGCCAACTCTCCTACGTACAGTACAGGGTCCGACAAATCGGGGTGCCAACTTAGAAGTAAAACTCTTCGAGGCGTCAGACAAGAGTTTGTTGCGAGTCAGAACAAGATCTCCCTCTAGAAAGGTTACAGGACAGCGGCGTAAATTATATCGCCTACGATTGCACTCCTGAGCGCGAGCCAAGCGTTTCTGAATATCGGCGAACAACAACCGGTAGCCGACCTTCTTAGCGTCTACAATTTCGGAAGGAAGTTTAGGATCAGACTCCACCACGGAGCCATAGGCATCACCGGACGGGCGATATTCTCACAAAATTTGCGAAGTATGGGCTACAACCAATAACTTCGTGACGACCAGTACGAACAGCACAGGTAACAGCGGCCAGATGTTTACTCCAGGTTTTGTGGTTATCTCTGATATAACAGGAGAGCATTGTCTTAACTATACCGTTACTACGTTCGGTAGGATCACAGTGCGGACTATAAACTGGGGTAAAGATGATGTTAACTTTATACTTCTTACATAGCGATGCAAAAGAGGAACTGCGCATTTGGTTGCCATTATCGCAAATTAGCAGGCGAGGAACTCGGTAAACAAGAAAGACATGCTGTTCCAGTAGATGGCTAAGGGAAACAGCAGTAGCGTTGCGCAAAGGGAAGGTCAGAACGTATTTAGAGAAATAGTCGGTTACTACCAAGATGTACTTATACCCGTTTGACGACGGCAATGGACCCACAAAGTCCAAACTTATCATTTCCCACGGCTCAGTAACAACCGGTCGGGTTCCCATGGTTCCAGCAGGAGCCTGAAGGTCAGGTTTATGCTCCAGACAAACTGAGCAACGACCCACATATCGAGCTACATCGGCACGCATCTTAGGCCAAAAATAACGCTGTTTCAAGCGCCAATAAGTCTTGAAGACACCGGGGTGTCCAGCAGAAACATCATCATGATGTCTACTAAGTAGGCTCTTCCTGAACTCCTTAGGGACCACCAACTTCCAGCAATCCGTCGCGTCACCCAAGCCAGGATAGGGGGTGGAGATATATTTCTGAAGTAAACCATGTTCCTCCCTCCAGGTAGGGTATTTGTCCGGAAATTTGTTCAAATCTTCTCTCATCCTGAGGTACCAAGGGTCCTAAGAATTATGTAACGGTAGACGATCATCAAAATCCCGTATCTCGTCCACAGAGACCGGAACCGACCTGGACAACATACCGGGCACAACATTAAGTTTACCCTTGCGATGGACAATTTCAAAGGTAAAGGGCATCAGTCGTAAGCTCCATCGAGCCAATCGACCCTGCGGATCCTTTAGGTTGTGTAGCCACAGCAACGAGTGATGATCGGTGACTACCTTGAAGAAAGTACCCTCCAGGTAATGGCGTAGTTTTTCAACGGCCCAAATTACGGCCAGACACTCACGCTCAGTGGTCGAATAGTTGCGCTCTTGTTCAGTTAACGAGCGGAAAGATAGCACAAGACTCGCTCACCATCGTCAAATTCTTGTGTGAGAACGGCACCGAGTCCGTAGGCGGAGGCATCAACCTGTACGATAAACTGGCGATCAAAGTCAGGACAGGTGAGTACAGGGGCAGACGCCAACTTTTCTTTTATTTCCCGAAAAGCTGACTCGCATTGGGGTGTCCAATTCCAACGAACTTTCTTTTTAATAAGATTCGAGAGCGGTACGCTTAAGTCAGCCAAATTAGGTATAAAGCGGCGGTACCAGGCAGCCGTCCCCAAGAAAGAACGGATGGCGGCGACATTTGTGGGAGTAGGAATGCTCAAAATAGCGTCCACCTTTTTCTGGATCTGGACGAAGGCCATGTCTGTCGACAACATATCCCAGATATTTCAATTGAGGACGACAGAAGAAGCATTTTTCACGCTTCACGACAAAACCAGCTGCTATAAGCCTATCCAACACTTTACCCAAGATATCCAAGTGGGTGTCGAAATCTTTACTAACAATTACGATATCGTCCAAGTACACAAAGACGTACGGCTGAAGATCAGGAGCAAGAACACTGTCCATAATACGCTGGAAAGTAGCAGGAGAATTAGTCAAACCGTAAGGCAAACGTCGAAACTGGTACAGACCACGACCAGGGACGGTGAAGGCGGTATATTCCCTCGAATTAGGAGCCACCTTAACATGGTCCAGTATTTCAGATATATACGGAATAGGAGAAGCGCCCTTCTTAGTGACAGCATTGAGGCGCCGATAGTCGACACAAAAACGATAAGTACCGTCCTTCTTAGGGACGAGACAGACAGGCGAAGACCAGTTTGAAGGCTCAATTATTCCCTTTCTCAACATATCGTCAATTTCCGCGTCAATGATCTTTTGTTTATGGGGAGAAACCGGATACCAACGTCGTTTGACAGGTCGGGTATCGGGCAACAACTCAATCTGATGTTCAGCAGTAGAGGTACATCCAAGGTCATCGCCCATGCGATCAAATTTTTCCGCCAGTAAGACACTCAGTCGTCCCCTTTCATCTGACGACAGGAATTCCCTAACACCACTGGAAGCATCGGGTTCATTCAGAGCTTCAACGGAAGAAGCAAAGTGCCAGACGTCATCTCTCAGACTAGGCACTATATCCATCTTTGTCCAAAAATCTATCCCAAGTATCAAGGAATGCCGCAAAGATGGAACCACCATCAGGTCCAACCAAATAAGCTTGTTCTTCAACTTAATAGGAGTCGAAATATAACCGGGACTCTCGCAAACATCGCCGTTGGCCACCGTACACGATGCAGGTGATGGAGTAAGCTTCAGGCCAATCTCCAAAAGTCTCTCATATCCTTTACCACCCACAAGCGAAACACTCGCACCGGAATCCAACAAACCCACGAAGTTAAGGCCCAAAATGTGTACAGTGAGGTAAGGTCGCCTGTCTCCATCAGCATGAGACAGAATATAATCGAGCACTACTGCCCTCCCTTACGACCGCGTTATTATCAGACGAGGACGACCCGCGGTCAACTAGTTTCGTCGTCGAGAGTTTTCCGAAGAAGGAGGAGAAGCAAAACGTACAGATCGAGAATTCCCCGAAGGAGAGCAATCAGGACAGGTTCGAACAGTAAAACCCGCTTTTCCGCAGCGATGGCAAAGTAATTGTCTCGGTAGTGGACAATCCCTTCGACCATGTCCAGACTTCTGACAGTTCCAGCACACCACAGTGGTCGACGCCGTCAAGGGTTCCCGACGATTCACCTCGGAAAGAGAACTGGACCGAGAACTGGAAGAGGCACAAGGGAGCGACGCGCACGCCAGATCGCAGTCAACATAACTCTGCCGCTTCCTAGATGGAGGCATATAACTATCGGCACGATACTTCTTTACCTCGATGCGCAGACAAGCATCCTCCAGTTCCTGAATGGTACCAACAGCAGGCAAAAAAGGTGCTAAATTTCTAGTTATAATTCCTAACCTTATTTGTTCATTAACCTCCCCATATCTCCTAAACATCGAATTCATACACGTCAGATAATCCACAATGGATTCTGAGTGATCCTGCGTTCGGCTCAAGATATCGGCGAACAAACGAGAACGATAGTCTGGGGGTTCATAGTGTTTAAGAAGCAATGAAGACAAGCTCTTCCAGTCATGGAATTTATCACGATTAGATCGATACCACATTAACGCTCTACCGGAAAAAAGATCAACGGCCGAATCAAAAATCTGACCCTCAGTGACTCCACGAGCCTTTCCCAACTCCCCAACGCGTTCCAAGAAACTATGCACTGTAATATCTTTCGGGTCACCCGTGAAAGTTAAATTCCACTTCTGTAAATTTAAATGATGAGGAAAGCTTCCAAAATTTGCTTGAGTACTAGTGCGAGCAAATGGTGGATGCGCGGAAGCAACCGAGGCCCCATCATCAGAACCATCGCTCCCAGAGGAGGAACAGTCAAAAACAGAGGCAGGATCGTAAGCGGGAGGCCGGGCACAAACACTAACTAAGTATTCTCACATTTTTCCAATAAATCAGTAAATTTTGAGGGCCAAGGTTTCCCAAACGAGACAACTCAAAACGTTCCAACCGAGAGACGACATGACACAACCTTGTAAATATTGCTTTCAAGACATGGGTTAGGCCCACTCAACAACTTCAATAATTCATCATACTTGACAATACACGCATCAAATTCCGATGCCGGATCCAACTCAACCATAGGGTACTCAAAAAGACCTATTTCCCCTCTCAACCCTCAACAAAGGACGTAAACAGGTCCGCAGATCCCGAACTGTCTGTGTATCCGAACACTTAAAACCCCGAAAACGCAACTCGTATTGCAATTCATCTTTCTTAAGTCTATTAGGGTTGTTTCTCAGAACCATACCTGCCAAGTTACCCTTACAATAAGTTCAAGGTATAACAAATCGCAATACCAAGGTAAACCGCACAACAAAATTCAAATGAATCTTAAAACTGAAAATAAATTCAATTTCATCCAGTCACCACCTCAACTGAACTTGTAAAAAGAACCAACAAACAATAACAAGTTCACTTAAAATTACTCGAGCCTCGCACGTTGGTCGCCAATCTTATGTCACCAAACCCACTCGGCTCCAGAGAGTACACAAAGTAACTCCTCGGCTAGCTCTGGAGCTGAGACTACTTATAAAAGGGCGCCACTCTCTTTTCTGATAATACAAAGAAAAAAAAAGATGAAAGTACACTGACGATCTCAGGGTCGCAAAAGAGAGAAAATAACGAACGCACTCTCAGAATGTCAAACGAGCCCGATCACACAAGCGGGAAGTAGTGGCTGGTAGAAAGAATATAGAGCAATTATTTGATAATATAATGAGTCCACCAGCAGATATGTCTTCAGGAAGGACTGCTTCAGCACTTCACCCGTACCATCTATATATCCCACAGGCGTTGTTAGAAAATGAAAATACCAATTTAGGGGTGGAGCACAACAGACCGGACATGGTCGAGTGGAATAAGGTGAACAAGACCGCCCTTATCATTGACTTTGCTGTGCCTCTAGATAATAACTTATCGAAAGCGTATGGAGAAAAGGTAGCAAAGTACGAGGCGCTTGCGCGACAGATGAAGGTCCTGTGGAAGTTTAAATCCGTTAAAGATAAGGCCTTTAATTATAAGCACCAACGGACTAGTACATCTAGAAGGACTGCCACAAATGTTGAGGAACTGAACTTGCCTCAAAACACAATAACGTGGATGCAGAAGGCCGTAATACTCGGAACGGTCAGCATAGTTCGACAAATTATCTTTCCTTATTAACTTCTCAGGTTGTCCTTGGCTTCTTGCGGAGTCCGAGCAACTTTGTTTGTTACCCACGAAAGTGTGAAGCAAAAAAAAAATCCATAGATAACTTTGATTTTCTGCTTACTGAAATATGCGCGTGGCCGAAAAGGTGTAAGAAAAACCGTCAGGTGCGACTATCAACGCTATCAATTTTGTCAGGTCAGTCGCTATTTCTGAAGAAAACTGCAATCTCATAACCATATATTCAACTGTTTTACCATCTTGAATTGTTTGGTTAGAAAACTCTAGAAATTATAATTTTTTATGATAATTGTTTGTAGTCGTAAATTATTATAGTAAACTGACAACAGAACTTAATTTTTATGTTTGAAATAAAATTATTTTTTATAAACATGCCGATAACACAAGTAACAAGAGAGATGTTTCAAACGTTACGACAAATTCGTAGCTGCGTTGCCGGATCGAAATATTTTTCGTTCATTTCGGGAATGTCAAAGAATTTGTCCTTGACATCTGAAGTTAATTTATATTCATTAAATTGTATTATGGTATCATTAAATTGATTTTAAAATGAATATGTAATTTTGTTTCGATTTATGAAATTAATTAAATCAAAAAGTATATCTTTCTAAATTAAAATGATTTGTTTTTGGTAAGTATGAAAAATTTGAATTGAAGGGTCTCAGTAAGCTGACGTACAAAATACAAAATTAAGAAAAAAAAAAACAATTTGCAATTGTACTTGCAAAAAAAAACTATCAAACTGAAAAAACCTCTATAAATTGATTTTGCAAAACTACTATGACAATGTTTTATCTTTTATATAACTTAATCATAAACCTCACGATATTATTGTAAATATTGTGTAATAAATACCTTTTATGCCGAACAATTAAAATTTTTATTTGAAAAACCATATTACATCTGTAACTTTTGATTTACGAAACGCAACCATTAATTCAAAATTCTACGGATTCTGCAGATCCGATGTATGCACAATCTGGCAACAAAATCGTAAATGATACAGCATCTGCGCATGCGTCAGAATATACTATTTTTTAGGTTACATGTGTATTCGGCAGGTTTAGCTTATTTTCATTCAATATCAACATCCGTCACGTGATTAAGAATCACCAATATAAGAGAACAACACAGGTATAATAATTCTTTTCTGGTTGTTCAGTGTTAGTTACAAGTTGAGCTAAGTTTTTGACGTGAATTAAAGTATTTTCAATAAGTGGTAATAATCAAATATGGGTCTTACTTACTTACTCACTTACTTACTCACTCACTTACTTAGGAGAGTTTTTACCGCCCTCGTAAATGTAGGGAGATTTTGATTTTTTATATGACTAGGAAGCTTCTTATAAAGCTTCAGACACAGATGGTTTTGACCTTGTTGGGTTCTTTTCATTATTGTGTATGGGACCGCATAATTAGTTTTCTCCATAGTATCATAATTATGATACTGAGAATTTTTCGAGGAATTTATCCTTGTGTTGATGAACAAACTTAACGCAGGTGAGTACGAAACATGATGTGATGGTAAGTATTCCTTCTCTTTTAAATACTTCTCTGCAGCTGACAGTCCTCTTCATCTGATATATGGTCCTTAGGGCACTTTTTGTTTGATAAGGACATTTCGAGCTTCTGAGCAATGTCCCCAGAGTAATATACCATATGTTGCCTTATTATGGAAGCTTGAAAAGTATGTCAACTTTGCGGTATTGACGTCGGTTATTTGCCTCATTCTCTTGATCAGAAATATAGATGTTGATAATTTTCTACACAGATTGTCGATATGCTTGTTCCATTTTAATGATGATTGAAATTCGAGCCCCAGATATAGCAGAGATGAACAAGCTGGTTCTCTGCTCGTGAAAACAAACTTCTGGGTTTTGGCTGCATTCATCAATAATCCGTTGGTTGAAAACCACCTCGGTGCGTCTGTTTCGCATGTTCTTGTTTTTTCCTGTAATTCAAATCTATCGTCTGACCTATTGAGAATGACTATATCATCGGCATAGCCATAGCACTTGTTGGATGTTATATTATAGAAAAGGCCATTCACAAATAAAATAAAAAAATCGGGCCCAAAACTGACCCCTGGGGCACCCCATACTTCACCTCTACAAAATCAGATCTCAGTCCATTCCATTTCACTACTTGTCTACGATTGGTCAGATAAGATTGAATGAGTTTGTGAGCCAATCCTCTTACTTCTTACACCATAATATTGTAGTTTCATCAGTAGTATTTCGTGGCAGACGCTATCGAAAGCCTTACTCAAGTCTATGGATATTTCTTCTGTTTCTTCCGAAACATTGCATGCCTCCAGTATATTTTCGAAAACGTCCAGCATTGCAGTTATTATTGACTTGCTCAGTCCAAATCCATGTTGACCTGGGTGCAGTAGTACTTTACTTTCTAAGAAGTCAACCAGACGTTTCTTCAGCGCCATTTCAAATATTTTCGACAACACTGGCAACACTGAAATGGGTCGATAATTTGAGAGGTTTTCTGCATCTCCATTTTTATGGATGGGTGTGACTATTGCAGTTTTGAGTTCTATTGGAAAGACTCCTTGAGTGAAACAGTCATTTATAATTTTGCTTAATGGTGATTTAATATATGGAATTATGCATTTCATAGAATTAACTGTCAAGCCATAATAGTCCTTAGTATTCTTATTTTTCATTTTCTTCACCATATCTACAATTTCATCTTACGTCACAGGAGAAAGGAACAATGAGTCTGCACAATTTGAATTGGCTTTATGAAGCAGATCAGCTGAGCCCCACAAGGTAGGACTAGTCTTTTCAGCTATTTTCCTCCCTATATCAGTAACGTATTCATTTACTTCGTCGGCTTTTATAGTGTCATCTGACTCAGCTTGGTCTTCAGTAGTCTACAGATTTCTTTACTATTCTCATCACTCTTAACACAATCAATTGTCTTCGCTGCTGCAAGTTTGCTCTCAAGTCTTTAATTTGTTTATTATTTTTATATTGTATGAAGGCATCTGTTTTAGTTTCACCTTGAGTACATGGCATTCTGAAAATTTGGGCAAAATGGTTCGACAGATAAGGTTCGTATGTGAAGGCTTTGCAGTCAGTGTTGTAAAAATTTGTGAAGATATTATCGATGCAATTCGAGGAAGTTTTAGTCAAATGTGATGGATCAGTAAATATATAATCCATATTAAACGATCTGAAAATATCAACTATTTTTTTCTCATTAGATTGTCCCTGAAAAATTACGTTATAATCTCCAGCGAAAACAAATTGACCTCTGGGATATTTCCGAAGGCATATTTCAAGAGCCTGGTCAATAATTGCCACGAAAATATCAATATCACCTGATGGTGGTCGATATACGGCCACGACTGTCAAATTTCTTTTGCTATTCTAATAGCAGTCATTTCTATTATTTTATCACATGATAAATTTTTTATTTCTGTTAATTCCTGAATGAGATATCATTCCTCAAAATTACAGCCGCACCGCCATGTTTCGATGATTGTCCACAATAACAACTTGCTACAACGTAGTTCTCGATTAATATTCTTTCGAAAATATCAGAGGAGAGCCAGTGCTCTGTTACACACCCGATATCAATATTTTGTTCATTCAAAAAATATGTGAAATTGTCAATTTTATCACCCAAGGATTGTAAATTGATATTGGCTATAGCGAAATATTTATTGTTAGTTTTGGTTGGGCATATACTAACCTGTCGAAATTTCTTATTGTGTTGTATTAAGTATTAAGAGTTAGAGTAAGATGGCGCCGCGTGTGGTCACTGTTGTAGAATATACATGTAATAAATGTTCAAAAGAAGTTAAAAATTTCGTGTCTTGTTTTAAATGCAAGAAGACTTATCACCCAAGTTGTGTGTTGAAGGTTTGTGGAATGCATGTGTCTGACAAGGGTGAAATACTCTGTTGTGATTCCGTAACCTCAAAAGCATGCAAATGCGAAGAGAAGGATCTTGAAATTCAAAAGTTAAAAACTCGACTAATCGATTTAAATGAATTGTGTTTCGAAAAAACGATTAATGAGCAGCAGGCATCCATAGGAAACCTTTCGATCTCCAGTAATGTTGATCATCCTGAAATGGATCCCGATCTGTATGATGGCAACTCACCGGAATGTTCCCGATTTGACTGTGCTCACAAAAAATTACAAAGTGAGTACCAAACGAGGGAATTGATATATTAAACAAGCGTATTAACGATTTGGAGAAAATAATTAAGTTGAAGGATAATTATGAAAACGAAAATAAACAACAAAATAATGCACCATCTACCGATACGTCCGAGGAATACATACAAAGCAATGAATTCCCACCGTTGATCTCTCTAACTGCCCGAACCAAACAAAAAGAATTCTGCTTCAAGAGTGACATCTGACCACGCCCTCCTGTTATCAAACAGAACACAGATGGCCAAACAAACGATATTGCCAATCCTATGAAGAAGGTACGGTCAATGAACCCGCCCGTGAACAATAAACATAAAGCGAATTCCATTTTTGGAACGAACGATAATTCTACAAAATTGAAAACTGTTGTAAGAAGAGGACATATACACAGGGCCCCCGCTACCATATGTGCAAAGTGTGCAATGCACACGGGCGCCATCCTTTAGGGGCATAAAACCAAGGGCCCAAAAAAAAACAAAAATAGTCAATACATATAATAAACAAGTGATAAAAGTCATTATGTGACCATAACTGACTTGAGCTAATTTTCAAAAAGTAGGCTCACAGGACTGTTTGTGATCCTTAGACTATACTCTATTAAATAAAAAAAAGTCCGTTCAAATTTGGTTGAGAAATAAAAAAAAAGTCCCCCCGCTACGCCTCCTAGGGGGGCCCTGATTTAACATCCTTTCCAGTAGCGACAGTATTATTAAGAGAATCTTGGTCGCACAGGAAATCTTCTTCTATGGAGTGGCACTGACTCGTTGACCATTTTAATTCCTCGTTTTGTGAGAGCATATATGGTTCGGAATATGGTAGGGTTAAATTGTTTTGAGTCAAGTAGTAGAACTTGTAGAGATTGAAATTTTCCTCATAAATTGTTGGAATAGAAATTAAGAAAAATATTACTTTGTTTTTGAAAATAACTTTAGTATGACATATTTGATAATAGTCTTTCAAATGATTTATTGGTATGATAGTAACATTCTGAACTAGTTCTGTGAACTTGGTATACGGCAGAATAGATTCATGTAGAACATGTAATCTCGCAAAACTTACTGCAATTTGGATTTCGTCTAGAATATTTTTATATCCTTTATTTCGAACATCATAAGATGCATTTGTTCGATTTCTGTAAGTGCCGGAACAATTTTTAATAAATTATAATTTTCCAATAGTTTTTAAATTTTCATTGTATTTATTCTTCAAATCATTCACCACTGTTGCAATTTGCTTCTGATTCCTCATTAGTATTTCCTCATTTTTCTCAATACTATTAAAATAATTTTTATATAATTCTTCATCGTCGGAATCTAAGGTTCCGAAGAGTATTTTCGATATTTTTCCTCCAACATTAATTAATCCTCTCTTGATTCTCACTTTATCATTTAGTAATTCTTCCAGACTTCTGATATTTATTAAATTTGATTCTTGAAGATATCGGTAATGAGCCGTTTTAGAAAAACCTAATTTTTGGTCTTTTAGTTCATTGATTTCTTTTTGATATTTAAGTATTAGTTTCTCAATTTTTTCTAAATCAATATGATAAATAAGCTGTATGTTTCTTTTTGTTATATAAGCTTTACCTAATAAAATTGGTAACACATTGCTTTCTAATGGTATTATATCTAAGGAAGACACAATTATTGTCTGCAATATTATAATTATGTTGGCTAGAATATTCAATTTCGACCTGAAATAAAATGATTTCGATTACTTTCTTCTTTGTTTCAATATTTTTTTATGATAAATATGCTTATTTTTTGTATCCTCAATTCTATGAGAATCTATCTCACGCGTATCGATTTGCTTGAAAACAGGATCCAGTTTTCTAGTAATTGGTTTTTTAATAAAAGTAGGATTTTCATTTAATGTATAATGCGTAACAGCTTGTCTATCTTCATTTAATTTTCTAACGTGTTCAACGTTTTTATCTCGTTTTTCTTTTAGTTTTTCAGAAATATCATTCAAATTTTCGATATAATTTTCAACGTAATTTTCTATTCTTTCTTTATGTGATTTTTCAATCGGTAAGGAATAATTCAAATCGGCTTTAATTATTTGCATTGGGGTCATCTCAAGACTTGAGTGATATGAATTGTTATAACTTAATATTGCCTGAGCTAATTTATTTTGAAAGGTCAGGTTGCTTTTTTGAATTGTTCTTAATAGTTCTATAAGGGTAGAGTGGAATCTTTCTACGAGAGCATTCGAATTAGGGTTATAGTTTGTAATATAATGAATTTCAATTTGGTGGATTTTACAAAAATCTTGAACTACATTATTTTGAAATTCAAGTCCATTATCGCATGTTATTTTGTTCGGAACACCGTAATGACTGAAAAATGTTACTAATTTGTTAACAATTTCTGTTCCAGTTTTCTGTAGTAATAAGTAGCATTGACCTAATCTCGAAAATGAATCTATTATACTTAAGCAATAGTTTTGTCCGAATCGTATCACAATAAATATGCGAGAAAGGTTTTGCTCCTATAGGGTTCGTTTTAAAATTTAGTTTTATAGGGGTTCTTTCATACTTATTTTTTTGACAGATTTCACATGCATTAATGTAATTTCGTACATCTTTATCCATACCAGGCCAATAATACTTTCGTTTTAAACTTGATAAATTTTCAGGTAATCCACGATGGATAGTTTTTGTCTCATGGTACTGTTGAATTCTCAACATTTGTTCTTCTTGATCTTCGACATCTTCTAAAAATATCTTTGAAATTTTGAAACTCTAAGTTTTGTAGTTGAATTTATTTTGCAAGGTTAATATAAAAGGTTTTTCTAATTCTTCAGATGTGAAATATATTGTATATGATTTTGAGGTTGGATAAATTCTTTAATGAATTGAAATATATCATTTTCAATGGATTCTACATCAACTCTTAGCCTGAGTTTTTCTCCAAATAATTTTATTTTTGTTACATTAAATTTTGTAGCTTTTTTCATAATGATTTGTAAAGAAAAGGCATTTACGCATCTTTCGGTATAAGGAATTTCTAAAATCAGATTTTCTGCACTGCTTGGAACAGTTATATCGCTATGAATAATGATATTTTTATTTTTAATTCGCTTAGATCTTCAGTAGTTGAATTTGGTAGTTCATTACCAGGTTCTACTAAAAGATCGATACATTCGTCCAACTCTTCATCAGTTATCTGATTTGCTATTGATAGTGAATCCTCTTCAATTGGATTTATTTCGATATTTTCCATAAAATTAAAATCCTTATCATTTTGCTCTTTTCTTAAATAATAAATAGTTATTTTAATATCTGACTCTTGAAAATATACTTGATCATCTTAAGAATAACTGACCATTCTAGTTTATCTAGTCCGCTTGCAATCTTAGGAAGGGCTAAATATCTATCATTATTAAATTTACACAAGTCTCGCAAATTCATCAGAGCTCGGAATATAGCTTCATATTTCGGTTTATCGTAATAAAATTCTTTGGTTATCAAATAATAAATATTTCTATTATCGATTTTAATCGAGGCTACTTCGCCAACCGATTTATTTTGTGCATTTATCTCTGACACATTTCCATATTTTGTTTTAAAAGTTAATGCAATGCCTTTGTTCATTTTTAAGTCTTTAGAAACACAGTGTGCTAGTGCATATTTATTAGAAGTATGAAAAAGATTTCCTTCTTTCTCTAAAATATTAGGGTTATTAATTGTCTCCTCTTTTAATTGTAAAAATTTTTCATATGAAATTTCTTCATCCTCTTGAACAATTCTACTTAGAGTATCCGTATTTATTTGACTTCGTTTTTCTTCACGTTTGCATTTAGGATATTTATAATTTTTAGAATGAACAGGAATTTTATCCACTATACGAATTTTATGTTTGATTTGGTTGGAAAAATTCAGTAGTTGCAATGCATCTTCATTTGTTCGTAAAATTTTTAGTAATTGAGAAGCTATCTCAGGTTTTAAATGAGAAAGATCAACTGGAATCTCAGTTGGTTGTTGACAAACTTGGTTTTTGAATGGAATTCTACAGTATTCATTTTCTAAAACTCCATTTTTAAAATCAATTTTTAAATTGTATTTATTGAGGAAATCAGTACCTATTAAACCATCATAATTCTTATGAAATTTATATAAAATAACAGGATGATAATCTTCGATATTTAATTCAGAAAAAAGAGGTATAAGTACTTTTTCATTTGAGGTTTGTGATCTGAAGCAAGCTGTAAGAGTAGTGTTCTCTTGAAAAATATTCTCCTTAAAATTGTTATAAGCAAATTTTGGATCTATTAAACAAACTGAACAACCACTATCAATTAATAATTTACATTTGGGATATTCAAATTCGACGTAAGGTAAATGATTCATGTTATCTACCGAATTATTTAGGTCACTGAATCTTTTTCTTCGTCCTCATGAAAATTTCGATTCTTTGAATAAAAACCTTTAGAAGTTGAAGGTTGTGGATTATTATAATCAATTCTTTTATTTTCATTACTATTTTCTTCTATATTTGTCAATTCCTCGGAAATAAAGTTTGGTTGTTGTTGATTATTAAAATATCTGCGTTGAGGATAATTTTGATACTGTGTAGAATATGCAGCTCTCTTTTGAGGATAATTTCTAGTTTGTATCGACATTTTCTCCGGTGGGGTTGTATTCCTATAATTTGGATCTGGTTTAAACACATTGTGTGAATTATTCGCACTGTATATTTGCTTTGTGGGCTGATTCACGTTCTGTGATTCAAAACGATTGTAAGAATTCGAATAAAATTGTCTCGTCGTATTAATAGGTTTATTGAACTGATTAAAATGAGAGGTATTATACTTTTGCTGTGTCGGTATATTTTTGTTCCGTCGACTCCTATCTAATAACTCATATTGAGTCATATTACTGAGATAATCTTTAACAGCGTTAACTGTTTCGTCGAAAGTTAAATTGTTATTTGTTATTAAGTATGTCCTCAATTCTACGGGCGAATTCGAAATCAATACCGTTTTACAAATTTTCAAAATATTTGATTTATACAATTGTTTCTCTGCATTTTGCATGTTATCTGCGTCAATTCTATAATTGATACGAATTTTCATTGAAATGATCCGTTCAATGAAAGCTAATAAATCCTCATTTGTTTTCTTTGTCATGAATTGTAAAGTATGGATTAAAACATCCAGATTTATTTTATCTCCAAATTTGTTCATTAGGAATGCTTTTAAAATATCCCATTCATCTGGAATATCGGAGGTAGAGACTTCAGCAAGTGCTCTATCTGTTAATTTTGATTTAACTACAGCAAAGCAATATCGTTTTACAACATCATGTTCTAGTCTAAACATATCAAAATAACTTTGCACATTTTTAATAAAAGAATGAAGTTCATTTTCTTCACCAGAAAACTTAGGTAATAGAAATCCAAATTTTTCTGCAATACTCAAATCTACTCTCTCGTTTGCCATTTTAAGATTCTTATGTTTTCGTTCTTTTATAAAATGAAAATGTTTAACTGAAGTAATTGTGAATATTTTTTATCAATACTTCTGAGAATAACTATTTTTGAATTTCACGTTTCGGTTTTTTCTTATAAGAAACCTAGGAAAAACTTTGTGATAATTCAAATTATTGAATTGAAAATGTTAAAATTAACAATCGGTTTTTTACAAGAAACCAAGAAAAACTCATACAAGTTTTACACTCAAAACAGGAAAAAGATTGAAATAATTTTGGACCAGATTATTTTAAAAACTGGGGAAAATAGAAAGGATCTCTCACTTACGCAAATTTCCAAATAGGTTGAAGTCGTTGAGGGGCGCTACTCGATCAATCGGACTCTTGCTTTTCCTCGTTGAATTCTTCTTGTGCTCAACAGTTGATACTGACAGTTTCAGACTCTCTGGGTGGACCTCTGTATTTTTTCACTAGCAGGAACACACGCAGGTTTTCTTAAAACTCGCACAATCCCAGACCTCGTCGCCAATTAAATATTTTGTTGAGGAAAACGCTTTTTTAAAAATTTTACTTTATTTGGAAACACTACTTGAAATATGACTATGCGTCTACAAGTAAGCTAAGTGAAGAACAATTCTAATCTCCCCCTCAGGTTGGACGTCTCTCCTATTTATCAAAACAACAAACAATAACTGTATTGTGGAGGAGCGTCGCGTGTCAAGGATAGACAATATGTATAGTAAGCAAAATTGTACATGGGCATATGAAGATTAATACGGAGATGCTACAATGTATCTATCTTAGAATACAGGGGCGTACTCATGTAATTATATATATGTAATTTGTCCAAATAATTATATGAATATATATTTCTATGAATTTGTCCCTAGAAGTTGAACACTTTACCGGTACCGCAAAAGGTTACGGAATGAGTATGAACGAAAGCATTGAATTCCTATGGTTCAACTTTTAATGTACCGTAATAATGTAATAGGAGCTTGCGAATTTTGCCAAATGCAACGTGTTCAGGTTTTTCTCTGATCATTTTTGACCAAATCTTCAAATTGGTTCGCTGTTCCGTTTTCTTTCAAATTGGTTCGCTGTTCCGTTTTCTTTTCAGTATAATCCCAGTACAGTCAAAATCGGTCCCTCCTCAAGAGCTTTATTTGGGTTCGTATTTTCCTGACTGTTCTGGGACAGTCCTCAGGGTGCGCAGAACTGATGCGTAATAGCAGACGATTTTTGGATCATTTTTGGACTGCCAGAAAATTATCATAATTAGGGATGTTCCGATACCCAGGGGGTGGGAACTCGCCTACTACAAAGGTGGTCACGTTTTTCTTCGACGAGCGGTAGAGACATCTGTTGTCGTCTCAAAAGCTCGGATCGGTAAACTAGGACTTCTCAGTAGTGATTGGCACACAGAACATTTGACATAAAAAGGAGCGGTCCGTTCAGCAGAAACCGCTGTCGCTACCTATCGGGAGCGTAGCGGTTTCCGCTACCGATCTTTATGCTGAACGCGCCCAAAGACAACCTTAACCTGGACATGATCCTGACAAGTGAAAAATCACGCATGATAAAAATTTTTGTAGTAATTCTCCCTGAAATTGTAGTTATCGGAAAATTGAAGCTTTTTATAATTGATTCACGTAAAAATCGAAAAGAATATCACTCTCGTCTGATTTACTTGAAGACAATTTTTATTGTATAACCTCAAATTTGGCAAGATTTTAATTTTGATTTTGAAGAGTTTGTGTTGTTGTTTTTAAATGTAAATGTACTGATTCTGTGTTTTTTGATGTTCATTGCAGTTAGTCCTGAAGAAGCAATAAAAGATTGCGAAAGCTCGACAAAGAAAAAATAGTACACTTTTTTTCACTCCGAATGAGTCAAAAAATCCTTAAACCACCATTTTAAAGTATATATATATATATATATATATATATAGAAATATATTTATATTTCTATGCGTACACTACGGTTAAAAATGAAACCAATGTCAAAATGCGATTCGATACCAAGTAGGGATGGGACATCGATAGGTTTTCGTCGATGTTTTGTCACCAAACCCACTCGGCTCCAGAGAGTACACAAAGTACCTCCTCGGCTAGCTCTAGAGCTGAGACTACTTATAAAGGGGCGCCACTCTCTTTTCTGATAATACAAAGAAAAAAAGATGAAAGTACACTGACGATCTCAGGGTCGCAAAAAGAGAGAAAATAACGAACGCACTCTCAGAATGCCAAACGAGCCCGATCACACAAGCGGGAAGTAGTGGCTGGTAGAAGGAATATAGAGCAATTATTTGATAATATAATGAGCCCAAATGAAATGCACAAGGTCCCTCAAACGAGGATATATCTTACAGAAGGTAGATCACTAACTAGTTCTTACTTCACAACCCGAATATTCGATATAATGCTTTATCTCTTACTAAACAGACAGTAATATCACCCCAAGGTATATACTTAGAGCCTGGATAGTAATCGTTACAAATAGCTCTTTACTTATATCTAAGCGACCTTCTCGATAGGTCGGAATTTATGTACTAAACAGTATTCACTGAATTGGGCCTCTTTGATACTAATCAATCTTAACTAAATTCTACAGACTAACCTTCTATAACAGTCTAGGTCGTGGCTTGACTGAAGTACAAAAGGATATAGTTTCTCAACCCATACTTATTCTCACAGTCTCGTAGATGGCAACTGGGCTCAAATATATTCCTGGGCCAACGTAGTACAATTTCTCACAGTAATGCGCCCTGGGTAGACGACAGGTGTGGTATCTTAGATGGCGAAATCTGGTGGAGGTCCCCAAAGACAGCTCCCACGGCAGCTCGACGGTAATTCAAAGACAGCCTAGACAAACAGCTCGAAGACTTCAAAGACAGTTCAGAATCTGCGGTACCTCGCAACGGTACAATAATAATCCCCAATTCGAAGCAGAATGATGCTAAAATACGAACAAAAATCTAAAATACCTCGTGACAAACATAGGTCAACTCACCAATCCCCGTCGTTTTTCCAAACAAATACGCCACTCTGCTAAAGCGCAAAAATCTCACCAACGAACAAACCAAACCAACATGATAAGATTCCTCTCAGGGCTTCAGTTAAAATCCTGTTCAGATCCGCAAAATTGCGATTAATTACTCCAGGACATTTCAACCAAATATGCGGGAAGAACGATGTCATTGACAACCTACGTCACACGATGACAGACTAAGACCACCGACAACGGCGTCCATCGAAACGTACGAGATAAGCTGGCAAACTACTGCGACTAACGCCACCAGTTCGGTTTGCAGGTACTAACTGGAGCGGGAATTTTGAAACCGTGACACTCCCCCTTTTCCTCCGCAGGAGGTGAGCTCAGTTCGCCGACGACTCACACAAGAAAACCCATACCACGTATCCACCACGTAAACCATCAACGCCCCCAAAAGGCAGAACAAAAGTGAAAGATACCCAGTCGCTGAGGGCATCCGGGTACCGGCTTGTCCAGCTAAGCACAACGAAAATCTCCAACAAAAGGAAGCAATGAAACCGACTCAACGGAAAATCCTCAAGAAAAAAAACACAGGACCAAAAAAAACCGATTCAACCAAAACAAAACAACAACCGAAACAGCAAAGATATCGAATTTCGAAAACAAAAATAAAACTTGACCGGGATCCGAATCGAAGACAACGGTCAAGGTGTTGGACAAGGAGGACTTACTTTATCTAAGGTCGCAACCTCCACGACCCCCATCACATCTCCGAGCGGTGATGTCCAAACCGAAAAAAAAAAACTCAAAATCAGGAAACAGTCTAAATAGGTACACTTAACGTCAAAATCGAAAATTCCAAATGATCCTCGTGATCATTAGGATCACGATTCATTAGGAAAATAAAAAAAGGAAAATCTGAACAATCAGGAAACACGCCCTCCAGGCAAACGCAAAAAGTCACAATCGGGAATTCCAAAACCTACGAAAAAAAAAAATAAAAGCAATCAATCGACACGTATGATGTTCGAAGTCATGTTCCCGAGCATATGACGGTCCCAAAAAAAAAATATATATCCCCACCATCACCGGGGCACAAAAGCACAAAAAGGGCAAGGTACGAACGACATCCACTCACTGAATTGGACACGTCAGATGTTAGACGGTCAGTATCCCGAGCATATGACGGTCCCAAAAAAAAAAAATATCGTCAGTAAAGGCAAGGTAAAGTATGACTGAAGCAAAACAAAACAAACTAGGCACGTCGGATGTGCGACAGCCATGTTCCCGAGCATTTGACGGTCCCAAAAATATCCCCACCGTCACCGGGGCACAAGAGCTCAATAAACTCGAACCACAACGTGACCAACAAATATTTCACCCAACCGACAACTCAGAGCCACCAAGATTAGGTGCCCTCCTCAAGACAGGTATCGGGATATCGTCTAAGATCTTTAACATGCCAGACACCCCTATCACTTCCATCCTTCCATTGCAACTGATAAGCACTATGGCCAACTCTCCTACGTACAGTACAGGGTCCGACAAATCGGGGTGCCAACTTAGAAGTAAAACTCTTCGAGGCGTCAGACAAGAGTTTGTTGCGAGTCAGAACAAGATCTCCCTCTAGAAAGGTTACAGGACAGCGGCGTAAATTATATCGCCTACGATTGCACTCCTGAGCGCGAGCCAAGCGTTTCTGAATATCGGCGAACAACAACCGGTAGCCGACCTTCTTAGCGTCTACAATTTCGGAAGGAAGTTTAGGATCAGACTCCACCACGGAGCCATAGGCATCACCGGACGGGCGATATTCTCGGCCAAAATTTGCGAAGTATGGGCTACAACCAATAACTTCGTGACGACCAGTACGAACAGCACAGGTAACAGCGGCCAGATGTTTACTCCAGGTTTTGTGGTTATCTCTGATATAACAGGAGAGCATTGTCTTAACTATACCGTTACTACGTTCGGTAGGATCACAGTGCGGACTATAAACTGGGGTAAAGATGATGTTAACTTTATACTTCTTACATAGCGATGCAAAAGAGGAACTGCGCATTTGGTTGCCATTATCGCAAATTAGCAGGCGAGGAACTCGGTAAACAAGAAAGACATGCTGTTCCAGTAGATGGCTAAGGGAAACAGCAGTAGCGTTGCGCAAAGGGAAGGTCAGAACGTATTTAGAGAAATAGTCGGTTACTACCAAGATGTACTTATACCCGTTTGACGACGGCAATGGACCCACAAAGTCCAAACTTATCATTTCCCACGGCTCAGTAACAACCGGTCGGGTTCCCATGGTTCCAGCAGGAGCCTGAAGGTCAGGTTTATGCTCCAGACAAACTGAGCAACGACCCACATATCGAGCTACATCGGCACGCATCTTAGGCCAAAAATAACGCTGTTTCAAGCGCCAATAAGTCTTGAAGACACCGGGGTGTCCAGCAGAAACATCATCATGATGTCTACTAAGTAGGCTCTTCCTGAACTCCTTAGGGACCACCAACTTCCAGCAATCCGTCGCGTCACCCAAGCCAGGATAGGGGGTGGAGATATATTTCTGAAGTAAACCATGTTCCTCCCTCCAGGTAGGGTATTTGTCCGGAAATTTGTTCAAATCTTCTCTCATCCTGAGGTACCAAGGGTCCTAAGAATTATGTAACGGTAGACGATCATCAAAATCCCGTATCTCGTCCACAGAGACCGGAACCGACCTGGACAACATACCGGGCACAACATTAAGTTTACCCTTGCGATGGACAATTTCAAAGGTAAAGGGCATCAGTCGTAAGCTCCATCGAGCCAATCGACCCTGCGGATCCTTTAGGTTGTGTAGCCACAGCAACGAGTGATGATCGGTGACTACCTTGAAGAAAGTACCCTCCAGGTAATGGCGTAGTTTTTCAACGGCCCAAATTACGGCCAGACACTCACGCTCAGTGGTCGAATAGTTGCGCTCTTGTCTAGTTAACGAGCGGGAAAGATAGCACAAGACTCGCTCACCATCGTCAAATTCTTGTGTGAGAACGGCACCGAGTCCGTAGGCGGAGGCATCAACCTGTACGATAAACTGGCGATCAAAGTCAGGACAGGTGAGTACAGGGGCAGACGCCAACTTTTCTTTTATTTCCCGAAAAGCTGACTCGCATTGGGGTGTCCAATTCCAACGAACTTTCTTTTTAATAAGATTCGAGAGCGGTACGCTTAAGTCAGCCAAATTAGGTATAAAGCGGCGGTACCAGGCAGCCGTCCCCAAGAAAGAACGGATGGCGGCGACATTTGTGGGAGTAGGAATGCTCAAAATAGCGTCCACCTTTTCTGGATCTGGACGAAGGCCATGTCTGTCGACAACATATCCCAGATATTTCAATTGAGGACGACAGAAGAAGCATTTTTCACGCTTCACGACAAAACCAGCTGCTATAAGCCTATCCAACACTTTACCCAAGATATCCAAGTGGGTGTCGAAATCTTTACTAACAATTACGATATCGTCCAAGTACACAAAGACGTACGGCTGAAGATCAGGAGCAAGAACACTGTCCATAATACGCTGGAAAGTAGCAGGAGAATTAGTCAAACCGTAAGGCAAACGTCGAAACTGGTACAGACCACGACCAGGGACGGTGAAGGCGGTATATTCCCTCGAATTAGGAGCCACCTTAACATGGTCCAGTATTTCAGATATATACGGAATAGGAGAAGCGCCCTTCTTAGTGACAGCATTGAGGCGCCGATAGTCGACACAAAAACGATAAGTACCGTCCTTCTTAGGGACGAGACAGACAGGCGAAGACCAGTTTGAAGGCTCAATTATTCCCTTTCTCAACATATCGTCAATTTCCGCGTCAATGATCTTTTGTTTATGGGGAGAAACCGGATACCAACGTCGTTTGACAGGTCGGGTATCGGGCAACAACTCAATCTGATGTTCAGCAGTAGAGGTACATCCAAGGTCATCGCCCATGCGATCAAATTTTTCCGCCAGTAAGACACTCAGTCGTCCCCTTTCATCTGACGACAGGAATTCCCTAACACCACTGGAAGCATCGGGTTCATTCAGAGCTTCAACGGAAGAAGCAAAGTGCCAGACGTCATCTCTCAGACTAGGCACTATATCCATCTTTGTCCAAAAATCTATCCCAAGTATCAAGGAATGCCGCAAAGATGGAACCACCATCAGGTCCAACCAAATAAGCTTGTTCTTCAACTTAATAGGAGTCGAAATATAACCGGGACTCTCGCAAACATCGCCGTTGGCCACCGTACACGATGCAGGTGATGGAGTAAGCTTCAGGCCAATCTCCAAAAGTCTCTCATATCCTTTACCACCCACAAGCGAAACACTCGCACCGGAATCCAACAAACCCACGAAGTTAAGGCCCAAAATGTGTACAGTGAGGTAAGGTCGCCTGTCTCCATCAGCATGAGACAGAATATAATCGAGCACTGCTGCCCTCCTTACGACCGCGTTATTATCAGACGAGGACGACCCGCGGTCAACTAGTTTCGTCGTCGAGAGTTTTCCGAAGAAGGAGGAGAAGCAAAACGTACAGATCGAGAATTCCCCGAAGGAGAGCAATCAGGACAGGTTCGAACAGTAAAACCCGCTTTTCCGCAGCGATGGCAAAGTAATTGTCTCGGTAGTGGACAATCCCTTCGACCATGTCCAGACTTCTGACAGTTCCAGCACACCACAGTGGTCGACGCCGTCAAGGGTTCCCGACGATTCACCTCGGAAAGAGAACTGGACCGAGAACTGGAAGAGGCACAAGGGAGCGACGCGCACGCCAGATCGCAGTCAACATAACTCTGCCGCTTCCTAGATGGAGGCATATAACTATCGGCACGATACTTCTTTACCTCGATGCGCAGACAAGCATCCTCCAGTTCCTGAATGGTACCAACAGCAGGCAAAAAAGGTGCTAAATTTCTAGTTATAATTCCTAACCTTATTTGTTCATTAACCTCCCCATATCTCCTAAACATCGAATTCATACACGTCAGATAATCCACAATGGATTCTGAGTGATCCTGCGTTCGGCTCAAGATATCGGCGAACAAACGAGAACGATAGTCTGGGGTTCATAGTGTTTAAGAAGCAATGAAGACAAGCTCTTCCAGTCATGGAATTTATCACGATTAGATCGATACCACATTAACGCTCTACCGGAAAAAAGATCAACGGCCGAATCAAAAATCTGACCCTCAGTGACTCCACGAGCCTTTCCCAACTCCCCAACGCGTTCCAAGAAACTATGCACTGTAATATCTTTCGGGTCACCCGTGAAAGTTAAATTCCACTTCTGTAAATTTAAATGATGAGGAAAGCTTCCAAAATTTGCTTGAGTACTAGTGCGAGCAAATGGTGGATGCGCGGAAGCAACCGAGGCCCCATCATCAGAACCATCGCTCCCAGAGGAGGAACAGTCAAAAACAGAGGCAGGATCGTAAGCGGGAGGCCGGGCACAAACACTAACTAAGTATTCTCACATTTTTCCAATAAATCAGTAAATTTTGAGGGCCAAGGTTTCCCCAAACGAGACAACTCAAAACGTTCCAACCGAGAGACGACATGACACAACCTTGTAAATATTGCTTCAAGACATGGGTTAGGCCCACTCAACAACTTCAATAATTCATCATACTTGACAATACACGCATCAAATTCCGATGCCGGATCCAACTCAACCATAGGGTACTCAAAAGACCTATTTCCCCTCTCAACCCTCAACAAAGGACGTAAACAGGTCCGCAGATCCCGAACTGTCTGTGTATCCGAACACTTAAAACCCCGAAAACGCAACTCGTATTGCAATTCATCTTTCTTAAGTCTATTAGGGTTGTTTCTCAGAACCATACCTGCCAAGTTACCCTTACAATAAGTTCAAGGTATAACAAATCGCAATACCAAGGTAAACCGCACAACAAAATTCAAATGAATCTTAAAACTAAAAATAAATTCAATTTCATCCAGTCACCACCTCAACTGAACTTGTAAAAAAAGAACCAACAAACAATAACAAGTTCACTTAAAATTACTCGAGCCTCGCACGTTGGTCGCCAATCTTATGTCACCAAACCCACTCGGCTCCAGAGAGTACACAACTCCTCGGCTAGCTCTAGAGCTGAGACTACTTATAAAAGGGCGCCACTCTCTTTTCTGATAATACAAAGAAAACAAAAAAGGAAAGTACACTAAAGATCTCAGGGTCGCAAAAGAGAGAAAATAACGAACGCACTCTCAGGATGTCAAACGAGCCCGATCACACAAGCGGGAGGTAGTGGCTGGTAGAAAGAATATAGAGCAATTATTTGATAATATAATGAGCCCAAATGAAATACACAAGGTCCCTCAAACGAGGATATATCTTACAGAAGGTAGATCACTAACTAGTTCTTACTTCACAACCCGAATATTCGATATAATGCTTTATCTCTTACTAAACAAACAGTAATATCACCCCAAGGTATATACTTAGAGCCTCGATGGTAATCGTTACAAATAGCTCTTTACTTATATCTAAGCGACCTTCCCGATAGGTCGGGTTTTATGTACTAAACAGTATTCATTGAATTGGGCCTCTTTGATACTAATCAATCTTAACTAAATTCTACAGACTAACCTTCTATAACAGTCTAGGTCGTGTCTTGACTGAAGTACAAAAGGACATAGTTTCTCAACCCATACATATTCTCACAGTCTGGTAGATGGCAGCTGGGCTCAAATATATTCCTGGGCCAACGTAGTACAATTTCTCACAGTAATGCGCCCTGGATAGACGACAGGTGTGGTATCTTAGATGGCGAAATCTGGTGGAGGTCCCCAAAGACAGCTCCCACGGCAGCTCGACGGCAATTCAAAGACAGCCTAGACAAACAGCTCGAAGACTTCAAAGACAGTTCAGAATCTGCGGTACCTCGCAACGGTACAATAATAATTCCCAATTCGAAGCAGAATGATGCTAAAATACGAACAAAAATCTAAAATACCTCGTGACAAACATAGGTTAACTCACCAATCCCACGTCGTTTTTCCAAACAAATACGCCACTCCGCTAAAGCGCAAAAATCTCACCAACGAACAAACCAAACCAACATGATAAGATTCCTCTCAGGGCTTCAGTTAAAATCCTGTTCAGATCCGCAAAATTGCGATTAATTACTCCAGGACATTTCAACCAAATATGCGGGAAGAACGATGTCATTGACAAAGTACGTCACACGATGACAAACTAAGACCACCGACAACGGCGTCCATCGAAACGTACGAGATAAGCTGGCAAACTACTGCGACTAACGCCACCAGTTCGGTTTGCAGGTACTAACTGGAGCGGGAATTTTGAAACCGTGACACTTTAACATCGATGATAACATCGAACTGTACCATCGATGTTAACTGAACATCGTTGATTGAACACCGATATTTGTGAACACCGATATTTGTGAACATCGATGTTTGTAAACATCGGTGTTTTAATACTTTAATTATACTTACGTATATCAATCAATAATTCATAATGATTTAACGATAGATTCCCAATATATCAGAAATAATTTCAATGTCTACTGAAAATTCTTATATTGAAAAGAAGGGTCACGATGAAATTACAATTATAAGTATAGTATAAAGTTGGATGAATGTACAAAAAAAAATTAACTTTCAACTCAATCAAATATCCGAATAAATTAGATGTATATTAAAATCTATTTTTGTATGTTTTTCAAACTGGTGAAATAAATAAATAAAATAAATTGAATGTCAATAAAGTTCCTACCGTTTTATAGAATTTAAACTCAGTAAGAATTTTCTACGATTAAAAACTTCAACAAAAAATTTATTTTTTTTGTGTCATGTCCATGTTGAATTAGTACATCACATATCACTATCATCAAATTAGTGTAAACTGGAGAACAAAAAATTAAGTAAAATTAATTTTTGGACGCCCTCTATCTCTGAAATAAAGCCGTTCATATGAAATTTTTAATTTTAAAATTTCGCAACGTTTAACCCCTTAAAGTTTGTACAAGTAATTAATTGACTCCCTGTATAATAAACGACCGATTCCAAAATATTCAATAACACAAAATTGCGGTAAAACCCGAATATAACTTTCTCCTGACGTGAACCAAAACTGTGACGACTATATTCACCCATCTGTCTATACAGGGTGACAATGAAATATGGAATCATGTTCAAGTTTGCATATCATCGAGGATATAAAATTCTATTTTTTCATATATATTGTAGGTATAAATATACTAGTTGACTGAAAACTGATTCAATCGCTGAATTTCCATAAATATATATATGAAACATCGAGAAACCGATGTTGAGTATTCTATCCGCAACATCGATGTCAGTATCGATGATGAAATCAATTAACATCGATGGTAAAAACATCGACATCGATACTGAAATATCGATGTTTGAAAAACATCGATGATGATGTCCCATCCCTAATACCAAGTACTTTCGTTTCGATACCAAGTAAGTATCGCAAACATTGAACTCTAAATATATTCATATAGAGTTCAATGATCGCAAAATAGATTCGATGCTAAAAGTACTTGGTATCGAAACAAAAGTATCGAGTATTTACTTGTATCGGAACATCCCTAATCATAATTATTGAGTGTTCCGCCTAGACCTATGAGAAGGATGGAATCAGGGGGTAGAAAGTCCCTTACTAAACAACGTGACACTGTTTTGGCCAATAATAACGTGTACCAAAAACGTTAATCAGATCGACCAATCAGAAAATAGATTGAAAAATTATGGAAGGGAACAAAGGAATTTCTGACATAATGGCGGATAACAAACAAAGCATGAATAGAAGTGAAAGCTATTTGTACTATAAATACGAACTTTCACAAAATATCGGTCTTTTTGACTTCAGAGTTATTGCAGAGTGAATCATTTGAAACCTAAGCATTTAATTTCAAATTTTGAAATGGGTTACAAATGTGTTGTTCCAGGATGTTCATCGAAATATGGGAAAAAGTGTAGGTTCCATTTCCGTAGAATTCCACTAAATAGGGAGGAATAATTTTAAACTACCACAAACTGTTTATCTTAATATAAACTTGTAGTTAGCGGAGAAGTGGATGGAAAAAATTGGAAGAGAAGATTTGAAGGCGAAATCCCAAAAGGATCTTTACGATAGTTGCAGGATTTGTGACAAACATTTCAGGCCTGAGGATTTTGTCCGATTCAATAATAAAGCAGGCAGTCTTGAAGCTGATACCGAACCATCCTTATTTCTTAATCATGATGTCGGGAAGTCAGGTACACTTCTTCTTTTATAATTTGCAAATTTTATTACTCGAAGATCTTACTTAGCTATATCATAAATAGTTTCAACCTCATTATATGACTGTATTTTATAGATGAATTGTTGTAGAATTGTGAAACGTTCACTATGTTTCTCAAATCGTTATTCTTTTCAGAAGCTCCTGAATGTCTATCGGAAAAGGGAGTATCTCATACGGAAGAAGTTTTAAGGATCTTGGGCCTACCAAAATTTGTTTTCGGTGTTTTAATTGTTTTCCTAATTCGTATATGAATTCTTCTTTTCATAATTCTTCGAGGTAGATATTTTTATTAGCAATTAGTGTTTTTTCTAGCCAGGTTATTGTTTTATGTCTCATATCCTTGAAAGATAATCAATTTGAAATATTATTTTTTGAAATGAATTTTTGATTAGGTATAAACATTTTGTTCCAACCAAGCTAAATAAGATTATTATATATGATGATGAATTGCAATTTATTGTAAATTATATATCTACGTTGCAAATATTAGAGTCAACAATTCAATCTGTCTTATGAAATATATACCTATGTTTTTATGATTAGACGATATGCAATAATAAGTCTTCAATTTTAATGTATTGATCTTGGCCTGAAGAAGACGATAAATAGACTTCGAAACGTAGCTCCAGATTGAAGCATTTTTTTTCCTTCAACCGAAATTGTACTTTCAACATTGTAAATCATTCAATATCATTATTCAATATTATTCACTCTGATCCTATTGTGATTGTAATCCCAGAAATTTTGCTTAAACTAATTAAATACACAATTGTTACATTAACTAGTTTTCATTTCCCTGTGACAAAATAATTTCAGGAATCCATTCTAATTGCATTTTCTCTGATCTTGAATTATTGAAAACTTTCATTTCCAACTTGGTTAATTCCAATCAGGTTGGAAATGAATTGTTTTCATTAATTCACGTTCAGAGAAGAATGCAATTGGAATTTCTGGATTTCGAACAGCCTGTTGATACCCCTCATTTACCCCCACCTAAATTTCACCTCCCCTACCCTTTTTTTCGGCGGGTACCAGGAATGTCAAAGTCTCGCATTGTCATCAAAATCGGCGAGAGTTTCCGATCTATATACTTTTATTTATCTATGGATGGAATTATTTAGGCCGGAACTGTCGAGGGCTAATTATGGATTTTTTTTCCCAATTCCAAGAATTGAGTAATGAAAAACACTAACGTTGTCAACGATATGGGCACTAATATATTCAATGATGCGCTTTGGAGCCTGAGGGGGATCTGTCGGTGATTATCGGACTAAAGTAGTTTCGGATAATCGTCTCGTTTATTTTATATGTAATATCATTTTACATGATTTTTTTGTTGTGATAATAGGCTAAGTTATTATTGTTTAAATCACTTTATAATTCTAAATAATTGTCTCCAATATCTGAAATTCTTTTCAGGTGTTCAATATAATTAATCATAATATGCCATTTACAATATGTGAATATTGTAAATAAGCACTTGCATATAATTGAGGATTGTAATTTGATGGTGAATTTGGGTTATTCATATCCTCAGAACCCATTGTTGGGATCCATTCCTCTTAGAATGACTGAGCTCAGGTTTTTCAAAAATATTTGAAGCCATTAAGAATGCAATACTACATAGTATAGACAAAACAGGCACTTACTGATCAGACTTTTTTCGTGCCTTTTCACATGGGCTATATCCTTTCTACTAGGAATATAAAAAAAGTTTTGCGAATGGTCAAAATAGAATTAGCATTAATCATTTCTAGGACTTTTGATATCCTAACAATCTCTTTTGCATTGACTTTAGTAAGCACAAGGTCACCAACACAGATTATGTATATTTTTTACCATAAGATCACCTGAATCAATGTGAAACAGTTAATAGTTTTTTTTCGCTAAAGAACTATTGGGATTTATTTAATTTCAAAATTCAGAAATACTCTCTAAATAACTTACAAGAGTTCAAGTAAGAATAATTATCTGACAAGCGTAGAGCTAGTTGTTTAATTAGCGATGGTGGCTAATCTAAGAATTAACAATCCTGAATTAGCTGCCATATAAAGGTGATTTCTGATTGAAAGGGCCATAAAGGAGAAAACAAATTTGATCAACTTCACCTCGTTTCAGTACCCCTTATATTGAAATAACTGTTGATAAAACAAGCAATAGCTTCCAAAAATATTTAAATAAGTTCGGCTAAAATCTAAATAAATGTTTTCACAACTCAATCAGATAGGATTTAGTAATATCATGTCCTGCTGTCAATACCATGAGTCCAAACAGCTTTTCGTTTTTGTATGAAACTGTCTATACCTTCTTTTCCATCACTCAACTGCAAATTTTCCACCATGGCATCTCCTCCAATTTTATATGCCTGCTTTATCCCTAGCTGAAGCTAAAAAAAAAAATGCCCTATGGAAAGAACTAGAACTCTAATTGACTTCGAACCTGTTGAAAATAAAATCTCTTTCCTAATGCTATCACTTCCCTACTTTTATTTTTGATGTCTTCGCAATAGGAAGAGACTATGCTGTCAAGGTCATCTTCATTGCAAATTTCTGTGATAAGACCAGCATTCTTAGCTTCATCTGCTGATATGGGCCTTCCAGTAAATAACATTTTCAAGGTTGTATTCTTGTGCATCGTTCTTGATAAGGCTACACCTGGAGTTGAACAAAAAATACCAAAATTTATTCTACAAACAATATTATGAAGGAAACAAAGGTTTTTCATTAATGCATTTACCCAGGTGTTAAGAATGAACTTTGTCTGGAACAAATCGATATATCACACTGAGCAACCAGCTGGCAACCTGCAGCAGCTGCAACTCCGTTTACTTTGGCTATAATTGGCACTGGAGATTCTATGATTGCACTCATGAGCTCCAAAGCTAAATCGAAAACTTTCTTGTGAGTATTACCATTGTGTTCATGTGACTAAAAAAATAAGTTTACAAATATTTTCCTTATATGGAGAAAATCATTTACCAATTCCCTGAGATTGTGACCAGCTGAGAAAACATGTCCTTCTGCTCCTATTACAATCACTCTTAATTCAGGATCATCATTTTCATGCTGTAATTCCTCAATGAGACGTTCCATCATATTTATTGAGAGAGCGTTTCTATAAAATAAAATATACTCAATTATCAGTATTTGAAAAAAAATTAAGCTTCACCTTGTCTTAGGATCACATAAAGTTATTTGTTTAACACCATTGGTGAATCCAGTATATAAAGTGTTGCAGGTCTGAGTTGAATAATTGTAGGTTTTCGAAAAAGTCTACAATGGTATTTTTTTCTGATCAATTTGATTAAATAATGTAAAATATTCAAGCATTGCCTCAATAAATAATACCTTAGATAAGAGCTTGTTGATAAAAATGTTCAGTCTAATCATGTTTCCTTAATCCAACCAGGTATTCAGTTAATCAAAAATTGTTTTCAATATTGGATTGAAAAGCAAATGCAGTTTGTCCCTGGTTGACAGCAAAGAACATAGACAAAGTACTGTTACGAATCTGCCTGTGCTGCGTCCACAGACCAGTTATCTATAGACGGCTACGCCCGGTGCGGTTCAGTTAGTCGAAAAGTCAGTGGGCCGAAGGGTCACTGCGTCGAATCGCTATAGCACCGAAAGTTCATTGCGTCGAAAACTCCTCCCACTTACACCTGATTGGCCATCGTGCCAGAGTCTCGTTGTCTCTCGTCTTCGTCTAATCATTTGTGAAGAGTGAGGAGGTTAGGCAACTTTTGATACAAACGTTGTTCGATATTTTGCATATGGCAAGAAAAATTTGGAGTTTCAAATCAATCCGATGTAAATAGAATATTCTGAGGTTAGACCATAACCATAGACAGTAGACACAATTAAGCGTTGGTCGAAATTACAAAATAATAACCTTCAACTCTGCATTAATTTTCTCGATATATTTCTTCATTTCAAATAATCATATTCATGAATTTTTATGAAAGTAATTATAAAATGACAGAATTTTTGATGAAATGCGTCGGAAGCTTTTCAGGATATATCAAGTATATTTCCAATAACATCAAAATGGTAAGTATTAAGTGAATTATACACAATAATGAATTATTTATTCACTTAAATCCAATGGTACTGCTCTTTTTCAGGTAATCTTCTAAATACTCACCAGGCAACAATAATCTCTATTTGTTCTTCTTAATAAGAAGCAGCCAGACAACATCCCTGCAAAATATACCTTTGAGTGTATAAGAGCAAACTTTTTCTACTGTATGGACTGTGATCTTGATTGATATATAAGCAATATTCTCTCATCAGTCAGCACTCTCAAATTATAAATACCTTTAACAATCTGTGCTGAATGTATTCGATTCAAATAGAAGTAGATTACAGGAGACAAATTATCAGAAATATAACTATGTATTCGGCAAAAATGTTATCTCAAAAAATTCAACCTACATGTTTGAAAAATTAGGTAGGTAATAGGTGTACCAAAGGAACCAAGAATACCTTCGCAGTTATTAGCGTATCTCTGATATAAATCCTTTCCACTCAGGTACATGTGACCCTACAGCTTGAAGCTCTAGTACTTCTCGTCCTCTCTATGAAGAGAAGCCAGTAGGCTTGAAAGCAACTTTCAATACCATGAATTTTGAGGATCCTTAATTTTTTAAGTATATATTGACTTGGAATTATTCATAATTGTGTGAAATATTCAAAAATGACCTAATAGTAAAAAAGTATACTTTTTCAATATCAACTGAAGATTGAATTTCCATTTAATTTTAAAATGTTAGGCCTATCAAGAATGATACTATCACAGGATACATATTTTATTCAATTTATATTAGCTTTTGCTTGACCAGTTAACTGAACAAATGTTATAATAAATAAAACTAAGATACTCTTGTGTAACTTCACACCATTTTCAAATTATTTGATGAGAACTTCAATGTTCTTGAGCAATCTTTACTACTTTTAATACCCTACACATTTAACGATGGAGGATATTAACTTTAATAACAGAAATAGATCAGAAAGCCATTTACTGGAGTAGACTAGAAAGCAACTATTGATACCATTAGTTTTGAGGATCCTCTATTTTTTAATTATATATTGGCTTGGAATTGTTCATATTTATGTGAAAGATTCAAAAATGATCTAATAGTAAAAAAGTATACTTTTTCAATATCAACTGAAGATTTAATTTTCATATTTTTACAATGTTAGGCCTAATAAAAACGATACATCAGAGGATGCATATTTCATCTAAACCAATTTTTATTAGCTCTTGTTTTGACTAGTTATCCAAAGTAAATTTAAATAAAAAATCAAACTAAGATACTCGTGTATATTTAACGTCGACATAAAAAATTGTACAACGAACAAAATTCTAGATAATTTTTATTCCCTTTCGATAGAAAAGAAGTATTGAATATATTTGTTTTGAAGTATTAATACTCTTACTTTTCTCTATATTTTTAAAGTGAATTTTGACAATATTGAAGTAATGTTAGTATTTGTGGAATAAAACAACATGTTAGGAAAATTTTTGTATTTCCCTTGAACATACAATCCAAACTAGATTATATATTATATCAATGCAAATTGGATGTTTTTTCTTTTCAGTATTACGTTCATCTTCCTTTCATTCAATTCGGATCTAGGGAATGCATAATGGAAATCTGGTAAGCAGGTGTTTTAGTTTTCCAGTTGATTGGGTTACTAGGAAGAGTTTAGTTGATCTTGAACACTCATTGCAGTCTTCAAAAATTTTCAATTCATTTCTGAAGAATGTCTTATCATCAGAAGGATAGGTTCATGGTAGGTAGCAACTGATTTGGTTTTTTTACACTGAGGCATCAAGATTATTTATGATTCTAGTAGGTTTCAAATTTTTCTAGGATCTTGGTGAGAACGGAAGTCTGCTGGTAAGTAGATTGTTTTGATCTTACTGTTGATTTGGTTATCAGGGAGATCACAAGTTTAATAGTTCTTGTACATTCACTGGTGAAGAGAGTTTTCAATTTATTTCTGAAGTATGTCTTATCTACGGAAGGATAATATGGTAGGCACTAGATAATTTAGTATGTTTGGAGCTTCAGCATCAGGATTATATATGATTTTAGCAGGTACCAAATTATATGTGGGATCCTGAACAAAATGGAAGTCTGGTCAACAGGTTGTTCTGATTTTTGGTTGATTAGGCTACTAGGAAGTTTTCAATTAATTTCTTAAGAATTTCCCAACTTGGGAAGGATAGGATTGTGATATGCAGCAGCTGGTTTTGTATTTTGACTTTCGGCATCAGGATTATATGTGGTTTAGCAAGTACCATATCGTTTGAGGATTTGTTGAATCTTGGAGGGAATGGAACTCCGATGAGCATGTCGTTCTGATTTTCTGTTGATCGAGATATTATGTTTTCAATTGACTTGTGAAGAATGTCCCGTCTTGCGAAGGATAGGATTGTGGTATGCAGCAGGTGGTTTTATGTTTCGATTTTCGCCAGCAGGAATATATTCAGCAGGTACCAAATTGTTTGAGGATGTGATCTTATAGAGCATGGCACTTGGAACTAGTGAGCAGGTTGTTCAAATGTTCTGTTGATTGAGCTATTAGGATGTTTTCAATTGATTCCTGAAGAATGGTTTTGAGAAGGATAGGATCATAATATGCAGCAAATGGATTTGTATATGTTTTGACTTTCAGCACCAGGATAATGCATCATTTTAGCAGGTACCAAGTTGTTTGAGGAAGTGTTGAATCATGGAGAGAATGGAACTCTGGTAAGCAGGTTGTTCTGATTTGTTTCTTGATTCGGTTAGTAGGAAGATTCCATATTTGGTTGTACCCAAATCTGCATAAGGTTATTTGGAAGTTTCAATTTCATTTTCAAATGAAACTTTTGGATTTTGGATATATCAGAGCAGGTTTTTCTAAGGTGGGTGATTATGGCAAAAAGAGCTGCAAAATTGCCGTATATTGCAGCGACATTGGGGACATCGAGATATTTCCCCTACTTGTCTTGCCCTATCAAGGCAGCCATTGCAGTATACAACATGCCCACAAGGCACCACTGCTTGTGTAGCATGCTCTGAGTAGCATGCAACACACCTACCTGTAAAACAAATTTTCCAATTAATACATGTCAGGTTTTATAAACACAAAATAAACCAAGTCATATCTAAAAAAAAACAAATATAAATATTCATGAATGTCCTATCCGTATTTGATTAATGCATTAAATTCATGTTGCAAAGAGCTGCAAAAAAGCACCCAAATCCTTATTGCTGTACGTGAATGCACTAAAAAACTTCGCATGAAATAATTAGAATAGAGAAACAATCTAAATAAATTCTACATTTGTAACTTCACATTCAAGCAGTTGAAGAGAATTGTATTTGAATTTTTCACTATTATTCTCCATTCAAGGCAAACTTTAAATATCCTGTGAAGGCAATTACCGACATATATTAAGTTATATGGTATTTGGTGAAATTCATCTCAATTGTATAAAAAAGTATAATCGTTTTTTCAAAAATGATTATACTTCACCTGCAAACAGCATCTCCATCTTCCTCAGACTGCTCCCTCACTCTCTGTGGCTCTTGAGTCAAATTCGGGCCAGGCTCTTCGTCCAGAGCTTCGTTCGTAGCTGCCTCATCTGGGATCTCATCATCATTGGGAATTTCTGATTGGTAATAATCATATTATATTTCACAAAAAAAAAAATAATTCACTTAGGAAATCTGAAGTATTTTTATCATATATCAATATAGTAGAATCAAAATATTATAACATACCATATTCTGACTGAATGCAATTCAAATAAACTATATATAAAACTTCAAATGAGTATATGTTACATAAATCAATTACGTTATCTACTAATTTTCAACGTGAAATAAATAGTTACTGTGAAAATTTTAATGACAAATCTTTAGATTTACCATGTTTGTTTTTCGATGTATTAAAAAATATTGAGCTGATTTAATTATTTTTATTTGGTAAATTGAACATATAATATTTTTTTGAGGTAATGAAAGTGAAGGCACAGCGATAAGGAAGAACTACTCATCATGCTATCAACTCAACACCATCACAATTTTTTTCTAATAAAGTAACTGTACGTAAAAATAGATATGAATAGAAAATTACCAAACATTTCTTCCAATGGAACTAGGGCTGCCTCTTCCTCATTGTTGTAATCAACAGCCGCTTCCTCTAATCTGAGGAGGTTGTTTGGAACCATTCCCTCAGCATCAGAAAGTTCCTCGGCTAAAATAATGTAATTTTTGTACACTGAACTGCGGCGAAAATTTTCTAAAATCTTGACTTACTTGGTACATTTGGATCAAATAGCCTATTTATCCCCAAAACTGTGTGGCTGGTCACACTTAAAAAATTATGCAGGTTGCCATCTTCCTCGATACGCTGTTGAGCCTCATCTGAAAAATAGTTAGTTGTAATTAAATGAAAACATCTTCATCTATAAGCCTCAGCTAAGAATTATTTTAGATTTGGCTGAATAAATTCAGTAGATCCTTATGGTGGGTTTCAAATTGTTGTTCTGGATTTATCTACATTATATATATATATATTTTTTTGGATTGCTAGATATTGCCTTTTAAAACCGAGTGGCGATACATAAAAAGAAACGTTTTCATTCTGTCAAATAGCCTATTCCATTGACCACATGTCGTACTTCATTTCACTTACTTATTCGTCTATTTAGATCAGCATATCGGCGTCTCAAACGTCTTCTCATCTGGAGCCCGCTTAGTACTCTGATCAGATCAGAGCACTTGTAATGTTCGAATTTCTGGAGGAATTGAACAAATACCCAAAAATTCGGATGTGCACGGCCAATGATTCGAAATAATTGGCCATGCAGAGATTCCACTGCATTATTGGTCCGAGTATCGAAACCAGATACAGAAATATTGGTATTGACCCATTGTCTCTGCATGTACCTAGTAAATGAATCATTGCCAATCCTTCGACATACGAGTTCAATTCCTCCAGAAATTCTTTCTGCAGGCAACAGTGGAAGAACCATCGCCATTCTGATGGCAACCGCATCATTAATATGCATTTGGCGAGCTGGAAATGATTTATAAGTGTGAAAAAAATCATAATATGGTTTGAAGAAATTCAATTTTGAATATGTATTGTACCCACCTTTTAAGTATACATTTTTGGCGAAGTGGAACCAGCAACCTCTTAGGGAAACCCCTGGGAATGCTACAAGCACCGCTTGCCTTAGTGCCAATTCATAGTCGCATAATATCGACACTATGGTAACACCAAATAATTGGCGGCAATACTGCAGCACCCCAACATAGGTCTCCCTCGTTCTGTTGGGCATTAGGCAGAATACCACGGGATATGCCTTGCGGAAAATAAAGTCAAGAAAAGCCAAACAATACTAAAAAAAAAAAAACTCACTGTATGATCCTTCAAAAAGTGCACAATAAATAGCTGGTGTGCTCCACCTGCCCTGGGAACAATTTTGAATGTTCCGTCCATATGCAGGTGGAGGTTATCCATATTTAAGGCCTCATTGAGGATCCCTCTTGAGACAAAAAATAGGCATCCATTTCGGATGCCATCATAAAATGGACGCTGTTGGGGTCCTAACTCCGTAGCGTACATTCTATAACTGAAACACAATTGAATATGAACCACATAATAATTTTTTGTCCACCGAGCTGAATGAAGAATGTTTGAAAAATATTGTCTTACGTTGGATTGCCCAAAAATTGGCCAGCATCTATGAGGGATGTTGGGACAGGCGGCTGAACTTTTTTCCTCTCCCTCTGCATCATGGGTTTAACAGAGTTAAACCCATTCTGTAGGCGGAGAGCCGCCTCACTGTGCCTTATTTCCTCTTCAATAAATATTTGCAGGAGAGTAGCTGTTTCGGTTCTGCTTCTGAATGCCAAAACATTCTTGAACCGTAGTTCTTGAAGCAGAACCATATTTGGCACATGATTATGCTCTGCTCTAAAACCAAAATCTCAATTTAAGTAATGAGTTGCAATAAATTGAAACCTTTAGTTTTATTCATTATCTGATATGTCATTCCGTAAACCAATTTTTTTTGTCAGCAGACCATAATTTCGCCTAAATATCTATAATTTTCAAACTTCAACCCGAAAATGATCTCAAATGATTGGCTCAAAGTCCCTGATTGAAATGAAGTTTGTTCAACCGTACCGATACTTTAAAGAGTATATCATGTTTTCGAGACAGATTTTGTTATATTGCACAATTAGCAAGTTTCACTAGTAAAATCGAAATGGCTGTGTTCTCACTTATTTATCATTATAAATTTAAATATCCAAATATATGTTGGTTAAGTTTGGGTGAAATATCTCCAATGATTGTGTATATGCCATTCAGTTTTGATAATTGGTAAACTTGATTTCTAACTTGAACAATTTAATTGAATAATGTTGAAACATAAGAATTTGAGAAAGTTTGAAAGAAATCCTCAAACTTTATTTGATTATATCTGATACATAATAAGATCTGCATTGACGTCAAAATATATAGCAGTAATTGATAAATTTTAGTAAAAAAAAACTGAAAAGCAGGTACTTCTATTTTAATATATTGCTACTAGTCTTGATAAAATGAATCTAGAAGGGATAGATTTGACTTCTTGGTTCGCGTTCTGATTATCATAGTGTTAGTGTGTGTTGAAAAAAAAAATGGTTTTTATGAACCAGCATAATGTTTTTATAAGCAGTCTGACAATTGAAGAGTATGTTATCATGACAAATGTTTAATTTAATGCAATATGAAATAGAATAGATACTCAATTTTCTACCCTGAAAACTCACCTCAAAATGAATGGGTGGCCCTCCTGCATTATTATTCGGGCCAAGCATAAACTGTCCTGGCACTTTAGATAAATTTTACCTTGTGCCTGCTTATCTTTTTTAAAGATAAAATTCTGAGGGCACACGAAGTAAGCACCTTTTGGTACCTCAACTAGTTCCATCTGAAATTGAGCTTCATCAATGATTCAAAAAAAAAAATAGGAGATAATTTCAAAAAACATCTGATGAATCTAACTAAGATGGGGATGATTCATTAATTATGTACTAATATTTTCAGTTACTTTGAAACTTTGACCCTCTTAGTATTTAATCAAATGATATGTAGCAGCCCTTCATAAGTCTCTACTTAAGGACAACAATTAGTTTGTCTCAGGTAGCCTAGGACCTAATGAGTCTACCTGGGATTTGGATAGTACAGGGTATAAATCCCAGCAGCTCCTATCTTCAAAATATTAGAATATATCCCCAGCGTCTGTGACATGGCACATCATTAAATAACGCTGATAAGTCTGTGTCTGTGCAAAAGATGAAATACACAAACATAGAGTCCTACATTGGCGACCCCGATATAATGGAGAAGTGTCCTGGAAAGCAGATGATTTTCGCTGGCACACAAAAACGACTGCAATACTCACTGCCATATCTGAAACTTTCATCAGAACTCCAGACTCATTTCCACTACCGTACTATATGTGCACCTTGATGAGCACTATATAGTGAGGTGCGGATCTGCTAAGGTGGGCATCAGCCAACTGACCTTGTAATACTGTCAGGTTTCGTTCCTTCCGTGGCGTGGAGTCATACTACAGTACTTAATAAAGCTCAACATAACTACAACAAGTAACGTGTCGCAGGTACCCGTGGAGGTCTGAAAATGAGCCTCCATTGTCTGAGAGTGGCACACACATACTAAGCTACACTGACGAGTCCAGCTGTGTGTTCTGATAGGTGCAGACCTGAACTTTGAACTGGTCAAAAATACTATTGATATGGGTAGGTTTGAAGGATCCCCTGCCATAGTCAATATATTATTTATATCATTAAACAATGGTACTATTAATTCAATGTACTGTGTGGAATAAGTAAGGAGCAATTGAAAATATTAGTGAATCAATTTACTTTAGCTCTGCCTCAGATTTCCACTCACGAGAGAAAATCTTTCATACCTATGTACCATTTTTTTGTTATAATATTATTATCAAATGTTATCTACTCACCTTCGATTTAAAATAAATAAAATAACAATAACAACAATAACAAAAACTAAATAACAATAAAATATAACAGAACAAAACTCAAAATCTCTAAAGCACAAGCGATCACAACGAAAGACTCGAAGGAAGTGAAGCGGAAATCCCGCAAATTTTAAACGGTTTTTCAAACGGATCATATTTGAAAGGAGGATTCCTATTAGTTGGTAATTAGCGCCCCAATTGATTGGGTGATGAACGAACACCGTTTGAAATATTTCACCAGGGTTGCGAGACCACCGCATATAATATTCAGAAATCTTAGTACGTATAGATAGTAAACCTTCTTATTTTTTTCTGTGAAACACAAAAATCCATAAAGAACACCTCTTGGCATAAGCCCTAAACTATCAGTATCATTAACAAATACTAATTCATAAGTTTCAATTATGTAATATATATTTTAATATAATTATAATTGGTAATTGTTGGTATAGCTAAGGGCTTCTTTCAGGAGATGTTCTTCGTGGATTTTTGTTTTTCAGAAAACTTGATCGAAAAACGAAGGTTTTTCACATCGCTATTGATTTACCTATTCAATAGCGTTGTCAAAACAACGTGACATAAAATTAAATAAATATTCTTCATTCACTGCCCATACATAATCTACCGTGTCATTTACATTTTTTATAATGTTTTACGAATATATATTCAAATTACCCTTATTATAAGATACATATATAATTCAACGAGAAGATAATGAATCAAGAATCTTTTGTCGATAAGGCAGTTTCTCTAATTTTTTGGTTGCTCAATTATGAAATCGCCCATTTGGCAACACAGTATTTATCTCGCTGCCGCGCAACCGTTGTTAAAGTTGATCGTATTTGAATCGACGAATGAATTAGCATTCTCGACCACTCAGGTTGTTCTCAAACGTTCCTCAATTGGAGCGTTCCATTTGTACAATATTTGTATGCGTTCCATTTATACAGTATATTTTGTGTAATTTTCGATCTGAAAGATAGTTCGGCATCAGGCCTCCTAGAATTCATATTCCTAAAAAAATTAAAGAAGGTCCGGGCAATAAATAGTCGGCAGAAAAGACGTCTTTTCCAAAAGGAAAACTAGAAACTCATTGAATAGAAATAAAAGGCAGTTTCCATTTGTTAATGTATTTTCTGAACTAATAGACTATTTAGATACTTACCGACTTCTTAACTAAATGTCATTGATTTCTAATTGTTTATATAAGTTTCTTTTGTTTGAATAATCAGTTAATAAAATTTTCAAACCATAAGCAACAGTTTTCTACAAATTATTGAACAAATTTTTTTTTCACTATAGCAATTTCATTGTTCATTAAAAACAATGGAAAACAAATTACTGAATAAAATTAATTTTCTTAATTAGAAATAGAGGAGCATTAAGAAATTATGATGCTTAATATATAGGTATTGTGATTACATAGTGCGGTAACAAATCTTACATTTTATTAGCATCAGTATCTGCCGAATTTCATTCTTCTGAATTTCTCCAAAATGATTATACGTATTGATTAATTAATAAGTTTTCCTACCTTATTTAAAGAGACTGTATTTTGAAGTAAAAAGGGTATTGAACAGAAAGTTATATGGAAGACCCACTAAATTCTTCTAATGAATTAACTTATTAAATTAATGCAGAAACACTCATTAGGGAATTTTTTTAATTGGCATAATAATTGTATAACAAAAACCGACATCATGAGAATTCTATCTTGACACAATTTCTCCATTTATTTACCGACAATACAAGTCAATAATTTGAATTTTTTCGTGGTGTATAATACATTTGATGAATACCACACAAACTTAATAATTAAAACAAGTATCACAAAAATTTAGAATAGCCAACAGGTTGAAATTTTAAATTGACCGAAGTTTAACAAGGTTGAAATGAAAATTATGGATATTCAGTAATGAAGTATTACATTTAGTACAAAATTCTCCAGGCTAATCAAAAAAATTTGGAAAGCACTGACGTGAGGTCAGATTGCTTTGGCACTCTTGTTGAGCTACTTGCGAGTAAATATTCAAACCATAACAAAACTATAAGTACTCTGATCAAGTGAACAATAGTTTTTTCCCGTACTATGGGACAATGTGATGCAAATATGAACGCCTAATGAATGAACAAACCTATATCTCAAATTAAAAATAACTACTCATAATTTTCCCCTGGTTTTGTTCGGAACTATAATTCCCTTCATCTAAAAACTTATGTCAGTGCTTTTCTGAATGTTGACAACCTCATCGACATTGAATTCTTTCTCTATGATTTCCCGTTATGAAAATTTTTGATTAATATTATGCCAACTGACTCTGATTAATGAGCCCGGCATTTGTCAAACGAATATCGATCTGTTATGTCCATCGTTTAATGACAATCATGGGGACTTCATGACATTTCTCTTGAGTAAATGAAAAAAATGATCATCTCTTCAGAAGGAAAAAACTACGACAATGAAATTTAAGGATGACTAAGACATCGATCATTTATTAAAATCCGAAAAATGTCTTAGGAGATATCGAGTATTGAAAAAAATTTTTGGGAATGTTTTTTAAATTTTATAGCGTGACGATTTCTGCGAAATTTTGCAAGCCGTTTTGTTTCAGCCTCCCCCAACAATATTTCAAGTATCAACTTGATCGGATGGATATTCTAGTAATTATTCAGGAAACAAAATTTCAGATGCTCATAACTACTGAATCATCAGACGGATTTGGCCCAATAACGAACTTGACCGAGATATTTGGACAATTAACTTATTCTGAAAATATGAAAACTCTATCTCATCTCGTTTGGATGCTAGAGAGGATACGGACGGCCGGCCGGCCGGACAGATTCAACTTTCACTACGGATTATTCGTTGGGAAGTCAAACCCAATCGATTTAGACCATTTTCGGCTCGATATTCCAAAATCACATATATTTGGGCAAAATGATAGGCACTGTTCGGGTGAACAAGAGCGCCAAAAATTCACTCTCCTTATCATATACTATTCACATCAGTTTTTCTTAGGTATAATGCACAGACAGGTGAAAGTAAATATGATTTATTTCTAAAAGCTTTCAGTACTTCGTACTCCATACAAAACAGGAATTACATTTTTCTTGTGGACTTTTTTTTTATTTTAGGTCCACTACCCTAGACCAGCAATCTACAGTGGTGGGCAAATGTGTGGAACCAAGTAAATATCTCTGGAATTATTCGAGATATCGTAATGAAAATTGAAAGATGGATACTGCAGTAGATTGCCTATTTTTTAACAATTTTGAACTTCCGGGTTTACCATCATTTTAAAAGTTGCAATAGAACATCCTGTATATTATTTTACATATAACAACTTATTTTGATAACAACTGTCACTTCTATAATGAATTTCATGGAATACTAATTAACATTACATTTTTCCATTCTTTAGTTACTTTTCTGTTAATATGTCAGAAGCTCAAAATTGTTAAAAAATATGAAAAGAAATAGGTAATCTGCTGCAGTATCCATCTTCCAAATTTCATTTTGAGATCCATTAACTCCAGAAATATTTACTTGGTTCCACACATTTGCCCATCACTGTATATTTTATAACACTATACTAAAAGATCTGTGACTTGCAAGTTTTACTGTTTGAACTTCAACAAACTCTTAATTTAGTTATGACCAAGTAGGTAAGTAGTTACCGACAAGTTTAGTTCAAATTTGTATATGTATTTCCATCAATAAACTCAGGAATTAGTGGGTTTAGTGTGAAAAGTAATATATTGTTATTGTCTTTTTAGCTTATTTCCATTAAACTGAAGTTGAACTCTTTATTGAAATTTCTTGAATATCTTCATCCGTGCTGATTATTGTGTCATATATGGTGTCATCAACACTATATATACATATTGATATATAATATCATATATAATAAATAACACAAATTTATTATCTAGTTTGTGGTTTATAAATAATTTTTATCATGAATCTGAACTTACAATTTCAGGTCAATAGGTACCTATTTGAAATCTATTATATTTATGTTAGTGATTCACTGTGCTTTCAAAGGTTTTATATTATCGGTCAATTAATTACATACCTTGTTTCAGAAAGCATCATGTGGCCTTAATTTTCTAATTAACATATTTCTGAAATTAGTTGGAATGTGCCTGCCTATACTTTGTCTTCCGTGATCCATTTCTGTTATTAAAGTTAATATCCTCCATCGTTAAATGTGTAGGATATTAAGAGTAGTAAAGATTGCTCAAGAACATCAAAGTTCTCGTCAAATAATTTGAAAATGGTGTGATAAGAAGTTATATTACACAAGAGTATCTTATTTTTATTTATTATAACATTTGTTCGGTTAACTGGTCAAAGCAAAAGCTAATATAAAGTGAATAAAATATGTATCCTGTGATAGTATCATTCTTAATAATCCTAACATTTTAAAATTAAATGGAAATTCAATCTTCAGTTGATATTGAAAAAGTATACTTTTTTACTATTAGGTCATTTTTGAATCTTTCACACAATGATGCATAATTTCAAGTCAATATATACTTAAAAAATTAAGGATCCTCAAAATTCATGGTATTGAAAGTTGCTTTCCAGCCTACTGGCTTCTCTTCATAGAGAGGACGATAAGTACTAGAGCTTCAAGCTATAGGGTCACATGTACCTGAGTGGAAAGGACTTATATCAGAGATACGCTAATAACTGCGAAGGTATTCTTGGTTCCTTTGGTACACCTATTACCTACCTAATTTTTCAAACATGTAGGTTGAATTTTTTGAGATAACATTTTTGCCGAATACATAGTTATATTTCTGATAATTTGTCTCCTGTAATCTACTTCTATTTGAATCGAATACATTCAGCACAGATTGTTAAAGGTATTTATAATTTGAGAGTGCTGACTGATGAGAGAATATTGCTTATATATCAATCAAGATCACAGTCCATACAGTAGAAAAAGTTTGCTCTTATACACTCAAAGGTATATTTTGCAGGGATGTTGTCTGGCTGCTTCTTATTAAGAAGAACAAATAGAGATTATTGTTGCCTGGTGAGTATTTAGAAGATTACCTGAAAAAGAGCAGTACCATTGGATTTAAGTGAATAAATAATTCATTATTGTGTATAATTCACTTAATACTTACCATTTTGATGTTATTGGAAATATACTTGATATATCCTGAAAAGCTTCCGACGCATTTCATCAAAAATTCTGTCATTTTATAATTACTTTCATAAAAATTCATGAATATGATTATTTGAAATGAAGAAATATATCGAGAAAATTAATGCATAGTTGAAGGTTATTATTTTGTAATTTCGACCAACGCTTAATTGTGTCTACTGTCTATGGTTATGGTCTAACCTCAGAATATTCTATTTACATCGGATTGATTTGAAACTCCAAATTTTTCTTGCCATATGCAAAATATCGAACAACATTTGTATTAAAAGTTGCCTAACCTCCTCACTCTTCACAAATGATTAGACGAAGACGAGAGACAACGAGACTCTGGCACGATGGCCAATCAGGTGTAAGTGGGAGGAGTTTTCGACGCAATGAACTTTCGATGCTATAGCGATTCGACGGAGTGACCCTTCGGCCGACTGACTTTTCGATTGACTGAACCTTACTCCTCACGCCAATGTTAACCGAAAGAGACGAATCTTTGCGCTACCTACATCTACGTATCGTACTAAATCGTAAAGCGGGGATTGTGGCGGGAATTTTGAATGTAGTTCCAGGATAGTTTTACTTAATTGGTATTTTGAACAATGAGAATTCAACGAGAGTTTTTTGTCTCGACGAGAAATTCTGGGTAGAATTGAAATTATATCGAATGCTTCACACCAATTTTATTGTTTCAGAAGAGGTGTAAAATACTTAATAAACTGAAAATTATTCACTCTCAGATTTTCAATTCGTGAGACAAAAATACCATGTAAAATTCCCATTGTTGAAATTCATCATTTTCGTTTAAAGCTTTACATACATCAAAACAATGACGATGATGTTTTTAATTGGATATTAAACGATGTTTTTACATCATGTGATACTATAAAGCTCGAAATATCGAGTAGAAAACACTAATTTTCAAACTTTTTTAAAAAATCATTTATTATTTGTAATCACACATTTTGCTTCAAATTTTTTTTCTTCATCCTGTCTGAGTAAATTTTGTTCGCAAATTTTATTATGGTATTAGTGCCAGTGTAGGCCTTTCCCTTACCCTGAATAATATGGTTTACTTTCGAGCACCAATTATGCGCAATGGTCCTTATTGAGAATTTCGCTACTATTTCGAGGGTGACATTTCTATGATCCTCTTCCTCACATATAATAAAATTGGAGTCCACGGTTAGTAATATGGTGTGCTTGATGATACCAACTGAATTTTCAAAGGCTGATGGTCCAAAAAAAAATTTATTATTTCGCACATCTCATAAAACATTTCAACAAAGCCAGGTGTTGGATAACACAATCTTCTGGCAAAGGAACCTCTATATTCTCTCGAGGATATTAGAAGATTTCGCTCTGCACTATAATCTTTAGAGAAAAAGCATTTCTTGCAAACATGGCAGGTTATATTTTTCCTATTTTTTTTCAAAATATAGCCTGCTACATAGTTTGTAGCCAACTCAGCCAGTTTTTCTAGAGGTTCTTTAGGCGATTTTATATATTCTTCATCAATAACATCGGAATTAAAATCCTAATCGGCAACGCCTATGTATGTGATGTTTATTTGGTTGCCTACCCACTATTGAAAATTCCCGTCTGAACTAATCTTGGTAAACAACATATGTAGTCGCGAATTTTTCATTCTTTTAACAACTCTGTTGGTGAAAGGTAATTTAAACGATTAGCGAGCCCTTTTGGGACTAAGGTTTCAGATTTTACTAAGTGAAGTACGAAGGCTATCCCTGGTTGCAGGTAAACGTTTCTTAGAATAATTAACTTGATTTTTTTTGTGATTGTTGATTTATTTGCAGATTCGTTTCACGAATTACCTCAATCATTGTCACCTTTTCCAAAACATTTTCTTGGAAATAAAGCTATTAAAAAGTAATCCTTTTCATCTTCATCACCCTGGTGTTAGAACCTACCGTTACATCTGTCGCCCAACGCGGAACACAGGGTTGAAAGTATGGAAAACGAAGAGGGTTATAATTTAAGAAGTAATCGTTCAAACACAGGAGCCATCCCGAAAACATCAGGATTACGACATGGAAGGCCTAACCATTTCACAAGAGATGAAAACCACGATGGACGAGATCTGAAGAACATCGCGACTATGATACAGGGGTCATCCAAAGATAGCACCCCAAACAGAGAGGAAAGCGTATCACACCCAATTCGTCTGTTTGCAGAACAGGTACCAATTACTAATATCCAACATGAAGAAGTGAACAAAATAGATTTTCCTGATTCGGTAAATAAAAATGTCCATATATTGAGTAATGTACCTGTAAATCAAGATCAACTAAATGAAAGTTTTGAAATACGTTATCCATCACCAGGTGCAGCGGAAACTTTCAGAAAAAATTTTGTTTTTAACGTACCACCCCCACCCATTCATTCGGGAAAAAATAAAAATATTCAGTTGAATAAATCGGCTGGTTTTCACAATGTTGGTACGCCAAAGAGATCTTTTTCTCTGAATTCGAAATCATATGCCGAAAATTATAGAATCCAGGAAAAACCAGCTAAATATTACAGCAGCGAAGAAAGAAGAACTGTTCACGAAAATTTAAATGCTACTAACCTAGGTTATGATAAAAATTTATTAGGAAATAATATTTCAGATAAACATATAGATGATAATAATTTTGTAAATACCAAGGATTTAGAATCAATTGTTAGCAATGTAATTGCGTCAATGCAAAGGTTGAATTGTTTGCCGGATACCAGGGTAGTAAGTGAAAGTACTTCCAATTTCCAAAATCTTGATAAAATGTTGCCATACTTCGAAGGAAACAAGGGAATACATCCCGTGGAATTCATGCAACAGATCGAATATCATTTCAGGAACGTAAACATGAATTTTGATCAATTCAAGTACATTATTTATACTCATTTTCTGGGTGATTCAAAGTTCTGGAGTGACGCTTGTCTCTATCAATTCCAGAGTTTCGATTTATTCAAAACATCGTTTTTGGCTCAATTTTGGAGCGAAGATATACAGGAAGAATACCTGAGAAAAATTGCATAAGTTCAAATACGACAATTCCGTTTCATTCGTGGATCATTTTTTGAAAGGTATGTCTATAATTAAACATCTTTCACCGCCATATTCCGAACAACAAATTATTAAAAAGATATCTCGATCATTTCCACCTATCATTAGTGCATTATTGGTAATGACTAATAACTTTTCGGATGCCCTCGAACGCTTAAGACAAGCAGATTCTTATTATAATAAAACGGAGTCCATAAATATGCACGAAAAGAAGTATGTTTCTCAGAATCATCTCAACACGATACATATGAAACCTAATGATAACGAGCGTAAAAACAGGGTTTGGTTTCAAAATAAACATCGCGGAAATAATCATAATATATCGGGAATTAAATTTATTGAAGGTAGTGAAAATGAAATTAATGAAGATTTAGGGACGGAAAACTGCAACGAACTTCAGGATTAGGTCCGATTCGGAAGTTTGTTCATAGTAGGACCATTAAAAAAATTTTAAATAATCCTTTTGACGATTTAATTGAAGAGAGTGACATTGACGAAGAAATAAAACATATAAGATCCCCACTTATAGAAATAAAAATATTTAATTTCCATTTCGTTGCCTTAGTCGATACGGGAAGCGAGGTTTGTTGTTTGAATGATTACGTCTGGGCGATGTTACAGCCATTTCATGGGGAAATACCAACTTTTCCATTTACAGGCGTCAAAATTTCAGGAGCCTGGAAAGCCAAACATAAGATAGTCAAACAACAGGCCTCTTTAATATTTGAAATAGGTGATCTCTCTTTTCAATACGAGTTTCTTATTATATCCGATTTAAATTATCCAATAATTATCGGAATAGACTTTTGCGCTACAATTCGGCTAGAATTGACTTGGAGAACGAAAGATTTTTTCAAGGTCGGTGATGTTTGGAAGGAAATTTATGAAGTGAAAAACCCTCCGGAGGAAATAAAAAGATTTGAATCTTGTAAAATAAGATCAATTTCAATTCGAGACAGTGGTCTTAACAGACATGTAGGTTTTTCAGAAATGGAAAACGACTTCAAGGAAAAATTGCAAAAGACAATAGAAAAGAGTCCATTAACTGAGGACCAATCAAAAACTTTCTGGCTTCTTTTGAATAGATTTCGTGGTGTTTTTTCGGATATTCCGGGACGTACATCGGTCTACCACCATGACATTGAACTCACTAATTATGAGGGCTTTTGCCGTAAACAATATCCCATACCAGTGGCGCACCGGAAGGCAGTGCAGTCCCAACTTGATTTAATGGAGAAATGGGGTGTCATAAAAAAATGTCCCACCCAATACCTCTCACCATTAATGGCAACAGTAAAGAGGGATCGAAGAGTAAGAATTTGTTTAGATGCTCGTTTTCTGAATTCTAGAATGGTTAAAGAGCATGATACTCCTAAACCTATTGAGGAAATTATGCACACGATACAGGGGGAACAAATAAAATTTATGGCGTCCTTAGATTTCAGCGCTGCTTATTGGCAAATACCTTTAACTGAGCGGTCTCAGAAATATACAGGTTTTATGTTCGAAGGTAAAAGTTATTGTTTCTGTACTCTACCTTTTGGATTGCAGAGCAGTGTGAGTGCGTTCGTTCGTTGTTTGAATGGGCTTTTTGACAGTTCCTTTTCCAAGTACTTGATCACTTATGTAGATAATTTACTTATATTCGCCCCCACGTTCGAAAGCTTTATAATTCGTTTGGAATCCGTCTTGGCTAAATTAAAAGAACATGGTTTCACCCTAAAATTGTCCAAGTGTGACTTTTTTCTTGAGGAAATGCCCTTTTTGGGATATATTTTGAATACAAACGGTATAAGACCAGATCCGCGAAGAATTCAGGCTATTAATGATTTCAAATCACCAAGCAATAAAAAAGAGCTTCAGCGTTTTTTGGGACTGGCTAATTTTGATCGTTCTTTTTGCCGAAATTTCTCGGAGGCGGTGGAACCACTTAATCACCTGTTGAAAAAGGGGTCATCTTGGAGATGGTCTAATGGTGAGGAGGCCGCGTTCACTAAAATAAAGAATTTGATATCGGAAAATACGCTTCTGTACCACCCCAGCGAGAAAGTACCATTTTGTTTGGAGGTAGATGCTAGTGATACCGCTTTGGGGTGTCATTTATTCCAAATTGTTAATAACCAGCGCAGACCCGTCGCTTGGGCTTCCCGTCTACTTCTTCCTAGAGAAACGCGTTATTCGAGCAACGAAAAAGAAGCTTTAGCCGTCGTTTGGGCTTTGAAACGATTTCGTATATATCTCCTAGGAAGAGAATTCAAAATTTTCACAGACAATAATGCGATTACATACTTGAAAACATGTAGGTTACTTTCGGCCAGAATTTCTCGATACGCTCTGGCGCTTCAGGAGTACGATTTCGAAATTTGTCATCTCCCAGGTAGTAAAAATTTGATTGCTGACGCGTTATCACGTTTCACGCTGCCTCGTCCTACAACTCCTACCGATAAACAATTTAAAATATTGTCGATATTCAGACTTCCCAAGGAGATTCTTGATTTACTGCAAAATATGCCGAAGTATCAAAGTCAGGACAGTAAACTCCAAATTAAGAAATCGGTTTTGTTTGAATAAAAATCTGCTATACATTTGAGAAAACAACGAAAACAAATATTTGCTTGCTATTCCCAAACAGTTGGTCCCTGACTTCGTGAAAGCATATCACGAAATATATGGCCATTTTGGCACTTATAAGACTTGGAGGGCTTTACGATCAGAATTATGGTGGGGAAATATGATCAAGGATATCAAGCGGTTACTTGAGTCTTGTGAAATATGCCAAAGGGCTAAAATCACAATGTTGCCTAACCCAAATATTGAGCCTATTGTGCCGGAGTATAGGAATGATTTGGTTGCGTTAGATATATACGGACCTTTACCAGTTAGTAGAGGTGGGGTTGCGTATGTTTTGGTGGTTTTGAACGTCTTTACGAAGTATGTGAAGCTTTTTCCTTTGAAAAAGGCCACTACTCGAGCCATTGCGAATCGAATTATCGGTCAGTATATTCGAGACTTTGGACCAATGAAAAGGTTATTGAGCGATCAAGGCAGTCAGTTTACGTCTTCTGGGTGGAAGAATTCATTCGAAGGACTTGGAATAAAAGTTATTCATTGTTCGGTAAGACGACCACAAGCAAATCCCTCAGAGCGTGTGATGAGGGAGCTAGGACGATTGTTGAGAACGTTTTGTCATGAACATCATAGTAGATGGGCCATAGAGCTACCTCATATTGAGGATTTTCTCAACTCGGTAGTACACGAGTCAACTGGTTTTACCCCAGAGGAATTGCAGTTCGACATTCCTAGACCTGGTCTACTGCCAGAGAACTTTCAGGGTGAATCATTGGCGGAATGCCGTTTAGAAACTAAGTTGTTTCTAGCTAAGGAAAGCCTAATTAGTTCGGCCGCCAGGCGTAAAGCTCGTTACCATCATAGGCCTTTCGTTGAGTTCAAGGTGGGCGATTTGGTATTAGTACGCTCTAATCCAACATCTTCTGCTATAAAATCGGAAACGAAGAAAATGTTATTCCTTCTTGAGGGACCCTATAGAGTGAAAAAATGTGTCTCTCCTGTAACTTATGTGTTGGAATACCTGAACATGAAAAAAGAACGTGGCGTGTTCCATATCTGTCATTTGAAGCCTTATCATGGCGAAGCAGGAAAAAGTATGAAATAGGTCAAATGTTTCGGAAAAACTGGGGGTCAAGTTGTACCGATACTCGGGATAGTATTCGGAAATAAAATCCTAATCGGCAACGCCTATGTATGTGATGTTTATTTGGTTGCCTACCCACTATTGAAAATTCCCGTCTGAACTAATCTTGGTAAACAACATATGTAGTCGCGAATTTTTCATTCTTTTAACAACTCTGTTGGTGAAAGGTAATTTAAACGATTAGCGAGCCCTTTTAGGACTAAGGTTTCAGATTTTACTAAGTGAAGTACGAAGGCTATCCCTGGTTGCAGGTAAACGTTTCTTAGAATAATTAACTTGATTTTTTTTGTGATTGTTGATTTATTTGCAGATTCGTTTCACGAATTACCTTAATCATTGTCACCTTTTCCAAAACATTTTCTTGGAAATAAAGCTATTAAAAAGTAATCCTTTTCATCTTCATCACCCTGGTGTTAGAACCTACCGTTACACTGTTTTAACAATATCTTTCACCACAAAGAGTTTTTTTATTGTAATGAACATGTTTTCACATTCATTATCTTCACAATAAAAACTACTCTCATACATCGACACTGTCATATTGAAGAGTAAAATTTTATATATTCCAACAAACTGATGGCTTGAAGGATTATTGTTTTGTGCTCCAAAGCTTCTTAGTTGCCCAAGTGCATTTTCAAGAGGATCCTGATTCAACCTTCTAGTTAGGAGATATTCAAAACCTTCTTTCTTCAAAATATCCCAAATTGATTTTATGTTATTTATGGGGAAAGACCAATTTTTTGAACTTGGGGGTATTGTTTGATCCCTAGGTGACCTGTTTTGAAATTGCATGGTCCTCAAAATTGTTAGAGCTTCACCATTCCAAAAAGCGATATGCTCAGACTTATCACTCAAACCTGCACGTAAAGTTTTCCCTCTATCTGGCAATTTATTTGACCCATTAACTGAATCAAATAAACGGTCAAATAATGATAGTAAGTGGGCAGTGTCTTCAAGATTTTCCTCTCCTCTTCTATCTGTTGATTACAAAAAAAGTTAATGACCAAATAATACGAATTCGGCAATTTATGACACTATTCTAACTTCAATCTTAATCGTTGATTATATAGTAAAGAAGAGGAGATACATAATGAAGACTGATGATATAATCAATTTCTCACAAAATGCCATTCTAATTTATAATATAAAAATGATGAATATTTTACGACATAAAAAAAAACAGTATATAAATTACTAAAACCAGTGAAAGTACATGTATTAACTATAATAATATATAATTCAACTGTTATACTAAAAATACATGTACCTAATGAGAAATCAATAATCATTCACATCTGCATTCACTTACCAAATTGGGCAACTAATCGTAAAGTTGAAGCCAGCCTTTGGCTAAATATCTGAGCAGCATGTTTTACCATCTTTTTCATTTTTTTTTCATAAATATGCTCATCAGAAAGAAGCGAAAGTGCCTTTAAATAAGAATCAGCATTGTTGTCGTTCTCATAAACAGTTTCTATATGTTTCCATTTTGCTATTTTGAAAACATTATCCTTCACATATTGTATGTTCTTCTTGTTGAAATTGTTTCTTATTCCTTTCAACATATGTGGTGGGTCGAAAATGGGATAAATGATGAAATTATCAATTTCAAATGACCCATTCTTATAATGAGAAATATTACCACTTCATGTTTATGGAAATAGTTTAGTTAAGCACTGTAAGGATCACAGACCAGTTATCTATAGACGGCTTACGCCAATGTTAACCGAAAAAGACGAATCTTTGCCCCACCTACATCTACGTATCGCACTAAAATTTAATTTCAAGGTCAGCAACCTGCGTGAAACGCAGAGATATAGAGTGGGGAGAATACGCTTCGACCACTGCGCATCCAAAATTGGTGGCTAAATTCTTATGTCAAATTTCGGCCATTTTTATACTTTCGTAGTAAGCTGTTCTAGGTTGACATACTTGTCAGATGAGTTAGAAATTGCTCGAATTTTACATTGTGCTGATAGATACTTCGATACTTTGAACATGTCTTGTATTGTGAAAACGTGTGAAAACTATAAAACAAAGAAGGTCGAGGAAATATCATTTTATACGCAAGTTTTATTGAAATTAACTGACTGATCATACCGCATGGCATTGTTCATGTGCTCAGTAGCGTGTTGTTTACTATTTATCTAAGAAATTGATATGCTCTCTACATTTCATTTTCTTTTTAATTTTATACCAACTATCCCTCAGGTACACTGCTTTCTACGCCAATGAACCAAAAGTATAAAAATGGCGGACGAAAAATTAGCAACTTCCAGTGATATAGAGTGGGGAGAATGATCTTCGGGATGCGCGAAGTGGCTAATATTTCGTCCGTCATTTTTATACTTTCGGTTCAATGGCGCAGAAAGCAGTGTACCTGAGGGATAGTTGGTATAAAATTAAAAAGAAAATGAAATATATAGGGCATATCAATTTCTTAGATAAATCTTTAGCTTCAGAATCTATACTCAGAATATCAGTCCAAACTGTCGTCATATCAACTGATTTTGAGAAACTAAAAAGAATCATGTTACTGTGCATAGTAAACAACACGCCACTGAGCAGATAAACAATGCCATGTGGTATCATTAGTCTGTTAATTTCAATACAAACTTGCGTATAAAATGATATTATCTCGACCTCCTTTGTTCTATAGTTTTTACACGTTTTAACAATACAAAACATGTTCAAAGTATCCAAGTATCTACAGTGGCGGATTAAGTATTTTGCCGCCCTAGGCCCTGTCTGATTAGCCGCCCTTTTTGAAGGATGAAATTTTATTTCTTTGAGTTCGTTCATATTATTTAGATATAATATTTATTTCTTAAAAATATAATTGTTAAACAATACAAATAAATATTAACAACATAAATAACAGTCAGTTTTCTTAAACTATAATTTATAACTTAATTTTTAAATATCTTCTTTCTGGCTTTCGTCTGAGCAAAATCATCAACTATGTCGTTGTAATCAATTTCTTGAACTAGTTGAGCTTCAATTGACAATAGTGCTAAAGCATTGAGTCTCTCTTGGCCCATACTTGCGCGTAAATACGTTTTTACTCTTTTCAACGTGGAAAAAGATCTTTCTCCTGAACAGTTCGTAGCCGGAATACTCAAAAAAATACGTGGAGCAATGTCTACATTTGGATAAACATCTTGAAGATTTTGAGAATGCAAAAAATTGTATATTTCTTGCTCCGAACCAATATCTTTCGTGTTCATTTGTGAATCTTTGAGTTGACAGTGCAAATGAATACATTCATTCGCGAAAGTCTCTTCCAAATCATCAGGATACTTAGTAACTAATTCATCTGCGCGAATTTTTAATTCATTGGTGTCTATTTCATATAAATTGTCAAAAAAATTAAATTTTTCGTAAAGATTATGATAAGCAGATTTACGTCCTGTCAATTGTACACTCAAAGTATCTAAAATTGGATAGTATAGATACCAACCAGTAGTCGCACTCCCGAGATTTTCAACTGAAATCTTTGCGCCTTGGAGACCACGCGCATAGCCGATGCGCAACTGGAAATGATTGCTATTTTACGAGATGAACTGATATGTGCAATTGTAGACGCTATAAAAATTCACAATTTTGAAAATATTAATAAATTCACGCAAAACAATTACCTGACGTTAAAAACAAAGAGATTCTGAAATGGGTATGAAATGGATATATACATTTATTTGATTCTATAGAAATAATTTTTAAGAAGAAAAATATTTTTATATACAAACAAAAAGATGAATTTTAAATGAATACTTATTTCACTTCATATATGAAACACCGAAATCATTGAAAATAAAATAAGAAAATATTGTACAATTGGCTTACATGTAAGATTAACTTTTTACTAACGATACAAAAAGTCAACAGAGCTTTGAAAATTCTTCAAAAAAGCTTACCAATATTCAATTATTTCTGTTATAAAACATTATTTTTAGCTTTTTATGTAGTTAATCAGAAAATGAATTACATTCTATTCCATAGAAATTCATTTATAGATTTATATAAAAAAATCAGAATAAATCCTTAAAATGTATTAACGTTACATTATATCAGATTTAAAAATTTGAAATTCTGAAAAATTTGCCGCCCCCCAAATTGTGCCGCCCTAGGCCCGGGCCTCACGGGCCTAGGCGGTAATCCATCATTGAATATCTATCAGCACAATGTAAAATTCGAGCAATTTCTAACTCATCTGACAAGTATGTCAACCTAGAACAGCTGACTACGAAAGTATAAAAATGGCCGGAATTTGACATAAGAATTTAGCCACCAATTTTGGATGCGCAGTGGTCGAAGCGTATTCTCCCCACTCTATATCTCTGGCCACTTCGCGCATCTCGAAGATCATTCTCCCCGCTCTAAATCTCTGGTGAAACGTCTACAGATAACTGATCTGTGGCTGCGTCGTAATTGAGAGGAGAAAGAATAAGAACACGCCTATAGCGCCCTCTGCTCCAGGTTCATAGAATATCTGTATACCTGAGAAGTATAAAAGGGCATACTCGAGACAGTAACAAAAAGTTCAAGAAAGTTCATGGAAGTTCAAGGTAGTTCAAGGAGGTTCAAGGGAGTCCAGTGAGAGTTTAGTAATGTGAAGGCAGCACAGACATAGTCGTAGTGACGTGAATCTAGCAGGTGACCGTAGGAGACCTGAAGATGCGGTTGGTTGACGAGGCCATGGCAGTAGAGTTAGGAAGGTGACGTAAGGGATGTTACATTTGAAGTATAGCTATAAGGGATTGTACATTTTGACATATTCATGTAGTCGTAAATAAAGGTATTTGGAATCATTTGTTGTTGGTTATTGTAATTTATATTATCGAACCCCAAGCTCGTAACAGTACCTTTATAGACTGCCAACGCACGTGTTTAGGACTTGTCAAGCTATCAAAGCGACACCATGCGTTTGGTCGCTCGAACTAATTTCCTCATTTGGCGGGAAAGCGGCTCATTTAAATTCATACCTCTTATGAACTATTATTTTCAAGCTAATTCTAGCCAAAACTGAAATCGAGTAAATTATATCTGATTTGGATCATTTACTCAACTTCAAAATGGTTTGAATCAACTAATACTTTTAGAGAAGGGAATTTGGTGGAGAATAACAGAAACTTTTAACAAATTTTTATTTAAAGAACTAAAATTGTTCAGGAGATGAATTCAGTCAAAATATCTGTAGATGTTAGAGATATATTATCCTATTTATCACATATAAAGATTAATCAGGGACATCATCAATACTACTTACACAGATTCGGGGTAAGCATAATCTATACAAGATTAAATTGAATTAATTTCATTAAAATCGAACTAATAAACTTCATCTTGAAAGTATTCATTCGAACTGAACAAAGTCACTGTGTAATGTTTTCTTCCTTCAAGTCCTCCTTCAAGTGATCACTTGAATCAGAACGAACGAACACTGCTAATACGTTCATTATATTCTAATGTCACAACTCACTGTGTTCTTATATTATTTGAGAAGATGATTCATCAACATCGTGAAATGTCGATTAGTTTGCTTTTGGATGTATCGAGAGATTAGATTTCCCTAGTTCTGAAACTAAAGAATATATATTAAGAAAATTTTTATAACGATGAAATAAGGAAATTTAAGTGGTATGATTAATAATTCATATCTTATATCTTTCATCTGGGACCTCAAATCCAGATTGAGCTTCACTCAGATCTACTTATTCCATATCCTCACTACCTGCAAAATAAATTGATAATAAGACTATTAAATAGTCAACATCCAACTTATTAATGTGAAATTCAGAATTTTATAGCATTTATGACATTATTAAAAGTTTAAAATAGAGAAATCACCACAAACCTGTTGCATCAGTCTCATTTCTAAAAATAGTTGGTAATGCACTAGGCATCAGCCTTCAGGTACCAGGTAAGATGTATTTCTCATCAAAATGATAGTGGCAGACTCTTTTCTTATAAACGTCTTCCCATGGCATGGTTTTCAGTTCTGAATTCTGCAGTATATCTAGCCACATATGAAATCTGACCAATTCTGTTTTAAAATTTGAGAAACGATGTTATCGGAGAGTGTTAATTTTGCAACCAGGTACTGCACATTTAGTAAGACCCATATTTGATGATTACCACTCATTGAATATACTTTAACTCACGTCAAAACTTAGTTCAACTTGCAACCAACACGAAAAGAATTATTGTACCTGTGCTGTTCTCTTATATTACTGATTCCCAATCACGTGACGGATGTTGAACGAAAATAATTTTATTTCAAACATAAAAATTAAGTTACGTTGTCTGTTTACTATAATAATTATGAAGACAAACGATTATTATAAAAAATTATTCAAGAAGGTAAAAACATGATAAACAGTTAAATATATGGTTATGAGATTGCAGTTTCTTCAGAAATAGCGACTGACCTGACAAAAAATGTCTAGAGAGATACTTTGTCTATGTCTTTGGCACAGAACATAAAATACACAGAACATCAAATGTTGATGTAGACAGTAAGGTTTGTTCGCGTCGGTTCCCAATGTGGGAACTTCTGAGAAGCGATACGCCCTCTGACGGAAGAAATATGAATAATTTTGAGAGGGTAAATATTTACATTTTCGGATAATCCATTTTTGAAGTGCCACGTGCAGTTTATTTAAGAGATCTGTATTGTTTAAAGCGTCGAAAGTGTTTGTAATTTCATTATTCCATTCTTAGTTTCTTGTTTTTCAGTTTGCTAACCGCTTTCAGCTTCTCAGATTCAATTTAGTTGAATTTAAAAATTGGAATCTTGGATGGTATAGATTCAAAATGGCGCCTTCACAAAAGATATATTGTTGTGTGCCCTCCTGTAATTCGCGGTCATATAAGAGAGCGTTATCGAATGACTTGAGCTTCCATTTTTTCAGAAGGAAAATAAAAACAAAGTTTGCATGCAGACAAAATTTGGCAAGAAGAAGGTTGATAGAAGGAAGGCCTGGATTTTCAAACTGGAGATTCGCAAAGCTGTCACTAAATACATGAAAGTTTGTTCACTACATTTTTCCGAAGATGATTATATTTCTAAAGGTATATTGAATTGTATTATTCATTTGCGATTATTGATTTATTTCCTAATGTTTTTAGCTGGAAATAATATGAAGACGCTGAAGATGCAGTTCCTTCAAGGAACCTAACAAGTACTGCATTAGCACTCTCTTCTCCAAGTACTTCCCAAGAAGATCACCCTACCCTAGATATACCTCTAGGGAGAATAGAAAAGCTGCAAATGTCCTGTCGGACAGAGAGATATACCTCTAGCTGGAGAATAGAAAAGAATGTGAATGCCTCTCTGATCTCTTGCAGATTTCAAAGAGAACAAATCATTAAAATGCTTCACTGGCATAAATAACTTTGCAATCCTTAATTCTTTGGAGCATTTGGTCAGTGAAGTTTTGAAATATGCCAGACAGCATCGTTTAAATTTTCGACAGAGAATCATATTGACATTTACAAAAATGAAATTGGATTTGTCCTATGTTACACTTTCTGTTCTCTTTGGTATTTAAGTGTGCAAAACGTATTTTTGTGAAATGCTGAGTGTTCTCTATGAGATATTAAAAGGAACAATATATTTTTCCTCTGAAGATGAAATAGAGAAAAATATGCCAAAATGTTTCACTGGCTAGTACTTGATTGCATCGAAATTTACGCTCAGAAACCTAGTTGTCTTTGTCGTAGAATAAAATTTTATTCTCACTATAAAAGTAGCACCACAGTTAAATTTATGACAGGTGTTTTCCCTGCTGGAATTATAACTTTCATCAGTGAACCCTATGGAGGTAGAGTCTCTGACAAAGTTATATTCGAAGAGAGTGGTCTAATTCAACAACTTACAGCAAATAGAGATGCCGTTATTGTTGATAAAGGCTTCCTTATAGAGGATTTTTGCAAAATTCACGGTATAGAAGTTATTCGACCACCATTTTTAAAGAAAAAGAAGCAATTATCAGCCGAAGAATCATGGAGGAATCAAAAAATTGCAGCTGCTCGAGTTCATATTGAACGTACCAATCAAAGGTTGATTCCAAAAATCCATGAAATATTTACAATTACCTGCGCTATTACCAATTCATCAAGCCCCATTTTGTCAGATGAACGATTTTAACAAAATATTCTTTAAAGTTTGCAACAGGAAGCAAATATGTACATCAGTTCCTCAAATAAAAACATCTTCTAAAAACGTTTATTATTTTTAATCTGCCACTTGTTTTGGCTGAAAGAACCCTGATTGATCGGGGATTTGCCAACGATTCTTTAAATCTTGCTAGAAAAAGAAATTGTCAAGGGAAAAAATTTTTTGCACAAGATGACTAACCAGACTTTACATGAAGACCTAAATATACTATGTATTCTGAAGAAGTCATCAAGTACAAAATCTGAAATCACTACGTAAGAATGGAAAACCATTCAAATATTTTGATCTAATTATTACCGACTAGCCGATATATTATCGCTTTTGTATTCAATGAAATTGAGAAGTTTCACTATTTCGATCGGTTGCAGGCAGGTATCCTTAAAAAGCAAATAAATAAATGAAGTATGTATGAATTAATTTATTCCTCAAATACATTATTTTCACATAATACATGTATCATTTTCGGATAAAATTTAATTCAACTTTTTCCAACATTTCCTTAGCAGAAACATAATCGATTTTCGGTGAATTTGAATAGGAATCACAAAAATGACAGATTCGTTATTTTCTTAAGAACAGTAAATTTCAGGGGCGATCTAGTTCTCCTATTGAAAACTGAAACTGGGCATACTGCGATAACCTACTCCTCGGTGAATTTGAATGGGAATCACAAAAATTACGATCCGTTATCTTTTCAAGAACAGTAAATTTCAGGGACGATCTGGTTCTCGAGTAGTGTGGAAGACCTATGGAAAGCAGTAAATGGACATACGGCAATCATCTACTCCTCTGGGACTTCGAATGGTAAATCGAAAAATAACAACTTCGTTATATCTCGAACAGTGAATTTCACGGGTGATTTAGATCTCCAGCAGTGTGGAAGACCTTTAGAAATCAGTAACTGGACATACTGCAATCAATTACTCCTCTGTAAATTCGAATGGAATAACGAAAAATAACAATCTCGTTATTTTTCAAATACAGTGAATTTCACGGGTGATTTAGGTCTCGAGCAGTGTGGAAGACCTATAGAAAACAGTTAATGGACATAAGGCAATCACCTACTCCTCAGTGAAATCGAATGGTAGATCAAAAAATAACAATCTCGTTATATATCAAAAACAGTGGATTTCAGGGGCGATCTAGTTCTCGCGTATTGTGGAAGACCTATGGAAAGCAGTAAATGGACATACGGCAATCACCTACTCCTCTGGTACATCGAATGGAAAATCGAAAAATAACAATTTCGTTATATCTCGAACAGTGAATTTCACGGGTGATTTAGATCTCGAGCACTGTGGAAGACCTATGGAAATCAGTAACTGGACTTACTGCAATCACCAACTCCTTTGTAAATTCGAATGGTATGTCGAAAAATAACTATCTCGTTATATCCCAAATACAGTGAATATCACGGGTGATTTAGATCTCGAGCAGTGTGGAAGACCTATAGAAATCAGTAACTGGACTCACTGCAATCGCCTACTCCTCTGTAAATTCGAATGGGATATCGAAAAATAAGAATCTCGTTAAATCTCAAAATTAGTGGATATCAGGGGCGATCTTGTTCACGAGTAGTGTGGAAGACCTATGAAAAGCAGTAAATGGACATACGGCAATCACCTACTCCTCAGTGAAATCGAATGGTAAATCGAAAAATAACAATTTCGTTATATCTCGAACAGTGAATTTCACGGGTGATTTAGATCTCGAGCAGTGTGGAAGACCTACAGAAATCAGTAACTGGACTTACTGCAAACACCTACTCTTATGTTAATTCGAATGTTATATCGAAAAATAACAATCTCGTTATATCTCAAATACAGTGAATTTCACGGGTCATTTAGATCTCGAGCAGTGTGGAAGACCTATAGAAAACAGTAAATGGACATACGGCAATCACCTACTCCTCAGGAAATTTGAATGGTAGATTGAAAAATTACAATCTCGATTTATCTCAAAAACAGTTGATTTCAGGGGCGATCTGAATCTCGAGTAGAGTAGAAGACCTATTTTTTCAAGATCAGTAAATGTCAGGGGCGATCTAGTTCTCAAGTGGTGTGGAACACCTATCGAAAACAGTAAATGGACAAACGGCATTCACCTACTCATCTAGATATAGAGCAAATCAAGTCATCACGTACTGAACCATCAATTATACATGGATGACCTAAAACTATATGCCAGAAACAAGGATGAATTACATAAACTGCTGGAAATAACAAAAAATTTTTCGGAGGATGTCTCAATGACGTTTGGTATGAGCAAATGTAAGACACTGCATCTTAGAAAAGGAAAAATCGTAAACTGCGAGAGATTTCCGGTATCAGCGGATGCTATCATTGAAAATTAAGATGATAATCAGCCCTACAGGTATCTGGGCTTCCTACAATCAAAAGGAATCCACCATACAGCAATTAAAACAAGACTTCTAGACATCTTCCAAAGAAGAGCAAGAGCTATCCTCAAAACTGAATTAAATGCAGGTAATAAGATCAAAGCCCTAAACGCGTTCGCTATACCTGTTCTGACGTACTCGTATGGTGTAATCAAATGGTCCGCCACAGACATGGAAGCAACTGCAAGGTCACTTAGAGTCCTGATGACAAAACATAGAATGCTACACCCGAACTCAGCCATAGAGCGTATTAACCTGCCAAGGTCAAAGGGGGGTAGAGGTATTCTAAACATCCAAAGGTTGCACGGAGAACAAATATGCAAACTAAGAGAATATTTCAACTCTAAACGAGACTCAAACCTATATTCAGCCGTATGCGGAGCTGACACTAACTACACTCCACTACGACTGGCCCTCCAGGATGAAGATAATGATAGAGGACTAACAGATGAACAGGTACTACAAAACTGGAAAGCTAAGAAAATGCATGGTACCTACCCGCATTTGCTCTCTAGCTTGAGCGTGGATTACTCCTCAACCAATAAATGGCTGCAAAGAGGAGAGTTATACGGAGAGACGGAGGGTTTTATAGTAGCAATACAAGACCGGGTTATAGCCACACAAATGCAGACTTTGCGGAACACAATCGGAGACAATAGAACATCTTATTGGAGCATGCACCACACTTGCAAATCGAGAATACACAAAAAGACATGATGACATAGCGAAGATAGCTCATCAGCAACTAGCCCGAAACACGTTGCTCTTGGAAGATCCCTTGCCTCCATATTACAGGTATCAGCCAGAAGAAGTCCTTGATAATGAAAACACTAGATTATACTGGAATCGACCTGTGCAGACTGACCGAACTATCAGAGCAAACAGACCGGACCTCATCTTCATTCAATTCAATTCATTTGATTGATGTTACTGTACCCCAAGACCACAATATTCAAAATGCATATGGACAGAAAATCAACAAATACTCTGATCTCGCTGAAGAAATGAAAGAACTGTGGAGATATGGCTCAGTTATCATCCATCCGCTAGTCATCACGGCCACAGGCATGGTTCACGACAAGCTGGAACACCATCTGACCCTTCTACACATAGAACGAACATTACCACTCATGCAGAAAGCAGTTATTCTTAACACATGTCACATTACCCGATCATTTTTGTCACAATCGTGAACGCTAATCTACTTGGTACTGACCCGTAGATTAGCTAATAATAACCCATCAATACGATGGAGAAAAACAAAAATAAAGAAATAATAATAATTATAATAATAATAATAATAATAATAATGCCGAAAAGGTACAAAAGGGTGTAAAGAACAACTCATTATTGACTCGACAATACTTAAAGAAGTCAAAAAGAAACAAAGAAAATTAACTTGTTGCTATGTTGACTACCAGAAAGCATACGACAGCGTTCCGCATTCCTGGCTTATACGAGTCCTCCAAATGTACAAGATTCACCCTAGGGTTCCTGATCTCCTACAACATCGTGGAGAACAACAATTCATTTGACAACCAGTGAATCCACCATCATGACACCCGAAATCAAGATAAACCGAGGGATCTTCCAAGGAGACTCCTTGAGCCCTTTGTGGTTCTGTTAAGCGCTAAACCCGCTTTCAAAAACACTGAACAGAACAGGAATAGGGTACACCTTGACAAATCATCGAGTAAAACATACCATATCACATCAATAATATATGGATGACCTTAAATTATATGCCCCATCTAACGACAAACTCAAGGAACTCATTGGGCTAGTCGAGCAATTTTCTGACGATATTAGCATGAAATTCGGCCTGGACAAATGCAGAGTTATAAATATAGAAAAAGGAAAATGCAGAGTAGGAGACGTTCAGCTCAATAGTGGCGGCTTGATTGAGTCCATGATTGAAGGAGATACATATAAATATCTGGGATATGAACAAACCAAATCTATAGAACACACTAAGATCAAGGAAACCCTCACAAAAGAATACCTCACGAGAGTAAGAAAAATATGCCATACTGAACTAAATAGTAAAAATCTGTTCAAAGCCATCAACACCCTGGCAATACCTGTGTTGACTTACTCTTTTGGAGTAATATCATGGACCGACACAGACCTCGAGAACATCATGCGCAAAACTAGAACTGTGTTGACTAAGGAACGCAATCACCACCCTAAATCAAGCACCCTTAGGATGACAATCCCTAGGGGCGAAGGAGGGAGAGGTCTCATAGACATAAAAAATTTGTACAACAGTCAGATCAAACTCATGAGGACATACTTCCACCAGAGAAGCTCAATATCACCCCTTCATCGGAGCATCTGCTTGACAGATAAGGGATATACACCACTCAACTTAGCAAATAGGGCAGTACTGAGAACAGAAGAAGAGAAGAGAAAAAAGCAAAACGCCCTCTTCGAGAATAATGAGAGAAGATTCTATCGTGACTTTATCGAGAAAAAGGATCAGACACAAAACAACTGTCCTGAAATACAGGAAATAGAAAGATTCTGGGAGCAAATATGGTCCAAAGAAGTGAGACATAGGGTGGACGCCCCTTGGATATATGAGGAAGAAAAGAGAATGGCGAATATAAACGAAATGCCATACACCCCAATAACACTTGCCGACCTCAGTGGAGTGTTGAGTAGATTGCCCGACTGGAAGGCACCTGGCAGGGATAAGGTACATAATTTTTGGATAAAAAAATTTTCCTCCACGCATCGATTCATCAGCGAAGAGTTTAATAATATCCTAGGGCAACCATCGAGATGCCCTAAGTTTTTTAAACAAGGGGTCACTTATCTGCTGCCTAAAGCCGAAAACAAACAAGATCCGGCACAATACCGCCCGATCACCTGCCTTCCAACAATGTTCATGGTTCTCACAGCACTGGTAACAGTCAAGGTTACCAATCACCTGGAGGAAAACCATCTCATGACAGAGGAGCAAAAAGGATCGAGGAGGGTTGTCCTGGGATGTAAGGAACAACTTGTAGTGGATGGGGTCGTCCTTGAAACCATAAAAAAATCAAACAGGAATGCTAATATGGCCTATATCGACTATAACAAAAGCTTTTGATTCGGTGCCTCATTCATGGTTGGTGCAAGCCCTGAGAATGCATAAAATCAACCCGCAGATCGTTAACTTTTTGGAGTTATCGATGAAAAAATGTACCACAATACTCACCGTGCATACTGCTGAGGACATCATGCAGAGCAAAGAGACCCCTATTAGGAGGGGAATTTTCCAAGGGCACCCTTTCAGCGCACCCTGGTTTTGCGTCGCCATGAACCCCTTATCTAGCACCATAGTTCGAATGGGACACGGCCTAAAAATAAAAACTGAGCAGAACACCCTCGATATCACTCACCTTTTCTTTATGGACGACCTCAAGATTTACACCAACTCGAGGAAAGAGTTAGAAATCATCTTGGGGCAAATACATAAAATGAGCACCGACATTGACATGGAGTTCGGCCTCAATAAGTGCAAGACGGTTACTGTCCACAAAGGAACTTTGCAGCATACGGGGCCCCTGGATGTCACGTCTACAACCCGAATTGAATCTCTCAGCAAAGAACCCTACAAATATCTTGGGATTTTGCAGACCAACAAAGTTAACCATTCTACTGTTAAATAGGAACTAAAGACTGAATTCAACAGAAGACTACAGACTGTTCTTAAGACAAAGCTGAAATCAAAGAACTTAACGAAAGCCATAAATATTTACGTAATCCCAGCTTTGTCTTACTCGTTTGGAGTGATCAAATGGTCCCAAACAGATCTCGAGGACTTGAATAGGAGAGTAAGAACAGCACTCGCGAGAGCAAGGATGCACCACCCCAAATCAAGTTGGGAACGGGTTAATCTTCCAAAAAGTGCTGGTGGAAGAGGTATAGTTGACATTGAGGATTTGCACAGTATACAGGTGGAAAATATGAGAAGGTACTTCTACTCAAGGCGGGACCAGTTATTGCATAAAACCATTATCCAAGCTGACAACAAATTGACGCCACTGGATCTAAGGAACGAAAGAGGACTCACTTATTCATGCAACATACAAAGGCTGCTAGACACGTGGAAGTCCAAGCAATTGCATGGTAGATTCTGCAGAGCTCTAGAGGAACCACAGGTGGATAAACCAGCATCTCTCAGATGGCTCACACAAGGATATTTGAATCCAGAAACGGAAGGAGCCATAATAGCTATTCAAGATCAAGCTGTTAAAACCAGAAACTACAGTAAGTACATTCTAAAGGAGGATATACAAAGCGACCGATGCAGATTGTGCGGGGAGAAAAAAGAGACTATAGACCATATATTAACAGGATGCACAAAACTAGCAAAAACCAAGTATACTGAGAGACATAACCAGGCTGCCAAAATAGTATATATAGAGTTGATGAACCTATGTGGCATTAAGAACGATAATACTCCCTACTATAAATACGAGCCAAACCCAGTCGAAGAAAATGTATAGTTCAAGATATATTGGGACAAGACCATTCTCACCAACAGAACCGTACAGTATAACAGACCTGACATTACATTGATAGATAAAAGGACTAAAAAGACTTACCTCATCGACGTTTCGGTGCCCAGCACACACAACATGGAACACAAGTATGAAGAGAAACTCCTCAAGTACGAAACTCTGGCAAAGGAAGTTCGGCAGATATGGAACATGCACAGTGTAGATATCATACCACTGATCATCTCTGCAGTTGGCATCGTACCCGAGACTCTGAAAAGCCATCTAGCAAAATTAAATATACCTGAAAACATTCTGACGCAAATGCAGAAAGCCGTTATCTTGCAGACGATAGCCATTGTGTGGTCCGCGATAGGATGAAGCTCCAGATGAATTCACTTGGTCTATGCTGATCCGTGAATCTGCTGATCAGTGTTTCTGGGAGGGAAAATCCCCTATTACCTAAGACCACCCTTGCAGGAAGAAATATAGTGCGTATGAAATGGACACCAGAAATTAATATGTTCATCATGCACACTTATTATTACCTAACCAAACTCGAGACCGAAATAACAGCATATCGACAGAGACTACACCAAGCATTCGTTGCTGAATATTCAGACGTTCAAGTAACAGAACAACGCATAGCTGATCAACGTAGGGCTATCGTAAACAAAAGACTCCTATCAACAGAAACCCTCGAATACATCCGAAGAGAAGTACAAAATATATTAGAGAGAGAGAGCAAAACCACGATCAACAATCATCACTGACAACAATACCACAACCACAAACCAACGGAATACAAACTCAAGAAGTACTTCGGTACGAAAGCAACGATGACAACAGGACAGACACGAGGGAACTACACCGTGAAAACCATACAGAGAATGAACCAAACGACGAGATTGTTAACAAGTTAAAGGATACACTGAATACTATATCTAAAGAATATAGCGGATTGGACCCAACAACTAGACCATACATCCCGAAACAGAAGACATCACGACGACTAGTGGAAACCATAGAATTGCTCAATGATCTTGTACTACCTCAAATTATAAATCAAAAAACAACATTCAACGAGCTTAATGATTTGATATATTGTTCAGCAATGACTGTGGCAACGATTGCTGGTACCAAAATCAGAAATAACAATGGAAGAAGAAACCAACCAGAAGAGCACATACCACCATGGAAAGAAAGGCTAATGAGAAGGATAGAGACAAAATGAGCTGAAATTGCCAGGCTTATGGAGTACAACAGAGGAAATCCAAGTAGTGAAGAGAAAATTTCTGCAAATATTCGAAAAATATAGGATGCACACACCACGGGATCTACCCAACATTGTTCCAGCTGACTTTCTCGACACTTTACATCAAAAGTTGTCCACACTATGTGCAAGACTCAGAAGATACTCGAAATGCACAAAGAGAAAGAAACAAAACAATGAATTTATTAACAACGAGAAGAAATTTTACAGAACACTCAAGGCCGAGACAGAATCACAAGGAGAGATCGCAGAGATACCCAAAAAAGAACATATAACCACATACTGGTCATCGATATGGAGCAAAGGTGAACAGTACAATAAATATGCAGAATGGTTAATTAGAGAAGTGAAAAACTATACGAGAGTAAAACCGATGGAGGAACCGAAAATAACAAAAGAAATGGTTACCGAAGTAATCAAGAACACCCATAACTGGAAGAGCCCAGGAAGCGATAATGTACATCACTTCTGGTACAAGAAACTCTCTAGTGTACATGATAAACTGACAGACTTCATTAACGACTTCCTAGAACACCCCGAAAAAATACCCCTATTCATCACAAAGGGCAAAACATATCTACTTCCTAAAGGAAAGCTAAGCAGTGATCCCTCAAAGTAGAGACCGATCACATGTCTCTAAACTGTATAAAAAATTATAACATCATGTATAACTAAAATAATGAACTCTTACATCGAAGATCGCAACATAATGAGCGAAGAACAGAAGGGATGCCGAAAAGGTACCAAAGGCTGTAAAGAACAACTCATTATTGACTCGACAATACTTAAAGAAGTCAAAAACAAACAAAGAAAATTAACTTGTTGCTATGTTGACCACCAGAAAGTATACGACAGCGTTCCGCTATTCTGGCTTATACGAGTCCTCCAAATGTACAAGATCTCATACAACATCGTGGAGAACAACAATTCATTTGACAACCAGTGAATCCACCATCATGACACCCGAAATCAAGATAAATCGAGGGATCTTCCAAGGAGACTCCTTGAGCCCTTTGTGGTTCTGTTTAGCGCTAAACCCGTTTCCAAAAACACTGAACAGAACAGAAATAGGGTACACCTTGACAAATCATCGAGTAAAACATACCATTTCACATCAGTTATATATGGATGACCTTAAATTATATGCCCCATCTAACGACAAACTCAAGGAACTCATTAGGCTAGTCGAGCAATTTTTTGACGATATTAGCATGAAATTCGGCCTGGACAGATGCAGAGTTATAAATATCGAAAAAGGAAAATGCAGAGCAGGAGTCGTTCAGCTCAATAGTGGCGGCTTGATTGAGTCCATAAATGAAGGAGATACATATGAATACCTGGGATATGAACAAACCAAATCTATAGAACACACTAAGATCAAGGAAACCCTCACAAATATGTCATACTGAACTTAACAGTAAAAATCTGTTCAAAGCCATCAACACCCTGGCAATACCTGTGTTGACTTACTCTTTTGGAGTAATATCATGGACCGACACAGACCTCGAGAACAGCATGCGGAAAACTAGAACTGAGTTGACTAAGGAACGCAATCACCACCCCAAATCAAGCACCCTTAGGATGACAATCCCTAGGGGCGAAGGAGGATCAGACATAAAAAATTTACACAACAGTCAGATCAAACTCATGAGGACATACTTCCACCAGAAGAACTCAATATCACCCCTCCATCGGAGCATCTGCTTGACAGCTAAGGGATATACACCACTCAACTTAGCAAATAGGGCAGTACAGAGAACAGAAGAGGTTCGCTATCAAGAGGACAAACACCGAGAATGGCGACAAAAGACACTTCACGGGAGACACCCACATGACCTCGATCAACCATGTGTTGACAAAAGTGCGTCGAATGCTTTGCTCAAAAAAGGGGAACTGTTCCCAGAGACAGAAAGATTTATCCTAACCATACAAGACAAAGTGGTGAATACGAGAAACTACCTGAAACATATTGTTAAGGACCCTAAGGTGAAAGATGACAGGTGTAGAAAATGTAAAGAAAAACCCGAAACAATACAACACGTTACATCAGCATATAGTCTACTTGCCCAAAATGATTATCTACACCGATACAATCAAGTAGCTGCAGTAATTCATCAAAAAAAGTTCAATTCAACCCTCGCAAATAAATCGTAATGATACTTGATAACGAGTCAAAGTGAATATCACAGCTACCAGCAACCGAATTTAATGTAGACTCCATGAACCAAATCGGCGACTGCAACATTGAGTTACTTCTGGGGGTTTCAAGATGGAATAGATCCACAGAACGAGAGCTCTACCTTGGAACTCGGAAACCCAGAGTAGACAAGAGAGGTGGACAATCGATGGTGTCGTGCAGCAAACCATACAGAAACTTAAGTGATCTAGTTCTCGAGTAGTGAGGAAAAGACCTATTGAAAACTCAAACTGAGCATACTGCGTTAACCTACCCCTCGGTGAATTTGAATGGGAATCACAAAAATCACAGATTCGTTATTTTTTCAAGAACAGTTGATTTCATGGGCAATCTAGTTCGCGAGTTCTGAGAAGACTCATTAGAAACAGTAAATGGACATACTCCTCAAGGAATTCGAATGGTAGACCGAAAAATAAAAATCTCGTTATATCTCAAAAACAGTTTATTTCAGGAGCGATCTAGTTCTTGAGAAGTGTGGAAGACCTATTGAAAACTCAAACTAGGCATACTGCGTTTACCTACTCCTCGGTGAATTTGAATGTGAATCACAAAAATTACAGATTCGTTATTTTTTCAAGAGCAGTAAGTATCAGGGGCGATCTACTCCTTCGGTAGTGTAGAAGACCAATTGTGAACAGAAATTGGACATACGGCAATCACATAAGGCTCAAGGATTTCGAATAGTAGATCGAAAAATATTAATCTCGTTATATCTCTAGAACAGTTAATTTCAGGGGCGATCTAGTTCTCGAGTTCTATAGAAGAACTATTGAAAACAGAAAATACACATACGGCCTTCACCAACTCCTCAGGGAATTCGAATGGTAGATCGGAGAATACTAATCTCTCTAAATCTCAAGAACAGTGAATTTCAGGGGCGATCTAGTTTTCGAGTAGAGAGGAACTCCTATTGAATACTCGATCTGAGCATACTGCGTTAACCTACTCCTCGGTGAATTTGATTGTGAATCACAAAAATAACAGATTCGTTATTTTTTCAAGAGCAGTAAGTATCAGGGGCGATCTACTCCTTCGGTAGTGTAGAAGACCAATTGTGAACAGAAATTGGACATACGGCAATCACATAAGGCTCAAGGATTTCGAATAGTAGATCGAAAAATATTAATCTCGTTATATCTCTAGAACAGTTAATTTCAGGGGCGATCTAGTTCTCGAGTTCTATAGAAGAACTATTGAAAACAGAAAATACACATACGGCCTTCACCAACTCCTCAGGGAATTCGAATGGTAGATCGGAGAATACTAATCTCTCTAAATCTCAAGAACAGTGAATTTCAGGGGCGATCTAGTTTTCGAGTAGAGAGGAACTCCTATTGAATACTCGATCTGAGCATACTGCGTTAACCTACTCCTCGGTGAATTTGATTGTGAATCACAAAAATAACAGATTCGTAATTTTTTCAAGAACAGTTGATTTCAGGGGCGATCTAGTTCATGAGTGCTGTAGAAAAACTATTGAAAACGATAAATTGACATACAGCAATCACATACTACTCAGGGATTTCGAATGGTAAGGCGAAAAATATTAAACTCGTTTTATTTTCAGAACAGTTGATTTCATAGGCGAACTAGTTCATGAGTTCTGTGGAAGACCAATTGAAAACAGTAAATTGACATACGGCAATCTTCTATTCCTCAGGGATTTCGAATGGTAAGGCGAATCACAAAAATCACAGATTCGTTATTTTTTCAAGAACAGTTAATTTCAGGGGCGATCTAGTTCTCGAGTTCTGTAGAAGACCTATTGAAAACAGTAAATGGACATACGGCATTCACCTACTCCTCAGGGTAATCGAATGTTAGATTGAAAAATTATTATTTCGTTATTTCTCAAAATCAGTGATTTTCAGGGGCGATCCAGTCATCATGTAGTGGATCTCATGAAAAAAATATTCGGGAAAATAATTTCTTGGGAAAAAATTTTTCGTAGAAAAAAATTTTCGGGAATAAAATTTTTTCGGGGAAAAAATTTTTCGGGGAAAAAATTTTTGGAGAAAATATATCTTATAAATGAAACTTACGGGAAAAAATTTTTCAGGAAAAATATTTCCGGGAAAAATAACTCGACAAAAAATATTCTCAGGTAGAAATTATTCATAGAAGATAAATCCCATTGATGAAAATTCTTCAGGAAAAAAATGTTTCGTGGAAAAAATTTTTTGAGGAAAAAAATTTTTGGAAAAAATATATCCTATGAATAAAAGTTTGGGGAAAAAATTGTTTCCGAAAATTATTTCTCGGGGATAATTTTTCACTAGGAAAAATTTTTCGGGAGAAAAACTTTCGGGAAAACAGTTTTTCGGAAAAAAATTTTTCAGGAAAACAAATTTTTCGGGAAAAAAAGTTTTGAGGAAAAAAATTTTTCAGGAAAAAATATTTCGGGGAAAAAATTTCTCGGGTAAAAAATCTTTCGGAGAAAAAAATTTTTGAAAAAAATATATCTTATGAATAAAGGTTTTGGGAAAAAAATTTTTCGGGAATAAAAATTTTTCGGGAAAAAAATTTTTTGCAAAAAATATATCTTATGAATAAAGGTTTCGGAAAAAAAATTTTCCAGGAAATAAATTTCAGGAAAGAAAATTTTCGGGAAAAAAATTTTTCAGGAAAAAATTTAGCCGGGATAAAAAATTTTTCGGGTAAAAATTCGGGAAAAAAATTTCTCGGTAGAATATTCTTCAGGGAATTAATTTCTTCGAGAAAGACTTTTTTGGGAAGAAAATTTTCGGGGAAGAATTTCAACGGTAAAATATTCCTCGGGGAAAAAATTTCACCGGGAAAAAAAATTTTTTTGGAAAAAAATTTTCGAGAAAAAAATCTTTCTGGAAAAAATGTTTCGGGGAATAACATTTTCGGGAAGAAAACTTTTCGTAGAATGAATATTTCAGAAAAAAAGTTTTATAATATATCTATCATATAATGCGATCACTTACTCGAGGAATTCGAAGGGGAATCCAAAATTAACAATCTCGTTATATCTCAAAAATAGTGTATTCAAGGGGCGATCTAGATTTCTGGTAGTGTGGAAGACCCATAGAAAACAGTAACTGGACATGCTGCAATCACCTACTCCTCAGAAAATTGGAATGGTAGATTGAAAAAATACAATCTCGTTATATATCAAAATCAGTTAATTTCAGGGGCGATATAGTTCTCGAGTATTGTGAAAGATCTATTGAAATCTGAAACTGAGCATACTGCAATAACCTACTCCCCGGTGAATTTGAATGGGAATAAAAAATCACAGATTCACTATTTTTTCAAGAACAGTTGATTTCAGGGGCAAACTAGTTTTCGAGTTCTGTAGAAGACCTATTGAAAACAGTAAATGGACCGACGGCATTCACGTACTCCCCAGGGATTTCGAATGGTGAATCGAAAAATAACAATCTCTTTCTATCTCAAAATCAGTTAATTTCAGAGGCAATCTAGTTCTCGAGTTCTGTAGAAGACCTATTGAGAACAGTAAATGGTCTTACGGCATTCACCCACTCCTCAGGGTAATTTAATGGTAGATTGAAAAATTAAATCTTGTTATATCTCAAAAACAATAGATTTCAGGAAAGATCAAATTCTCGAGTAGTGTGGAAGATCTATTGCAAACAATAAATTGTTATACGGCAATGACCTAGTCCTAAGAAAAATCGAATTGTAGATCGAAAAATAATAATCTCTTTATATCTCAAAAACAGTGAATTTCAGAGGCGTTCTATTTCTCGAGTAGTGTGAAAGACCGATTAAAAACTCAAACTGAGCAGACTGCGTTAACCTACTTCTCGGTGAAATTGAATGGGAATCACAAAAATCACAGATTCGTTATTTTTTCAAGAACAGTTGATTTCATGGGCGATCTCGTTCGCGAGTTCTGTAGAAGACCTATTGTAAACAGTAAATGGATATACGGCATTCACCTACTCCTCAGGGTAATTGAATGGTAGATTGAAAAATTACAATCTTGTTGTATCTCTAAGACAATGGATTTCAGGGGGGATCTAGTTCTCGAGTAGTGTGGAAGACATACAGAAAACAGTTAATTGTCTTGCGGCAATCACCTACTCCTAAGGGAAATCGAATGGTAGATCGAAGAATAGTAGTCGCTTTATATCTCAAAAACAGTGAATTTCAGGGGCGATCTAGTTCTCGAGTAGTGTGGAAGACCTATTGAAAACAGTAAATGGACCGACGGCATTCACCTACTCCCCAGGGATTTCGAATGGTGAATCGAAAAATAACAATCTCTTTATATCACAAAATCAGTTAATTTCAGAGGCGATCTAGTTCTCGAGTTCTGTAGAAGACCTATTGAGAACAGTAAATGGTCTTACGGCATTCACCCACTCCTCAGGGTAATTTAATGGTAGATTGAACAATTAAATCTTGTTATATCTCAAAAACAATGGATTTCAGGGAAGATCAAATTCTCGAGTAGTGTGGAAGATCTATTGCAAACAATAAATTGTTATACGGCAATGACCTAGTCCTAAGAAAAATCGAATTGTAGATCGAAAAATAATAATCTCTTTATATCTCAAAAACAGTGAATTTCAGAGGCGTTCTATTTCTCGAGTAGTGTGAAAGACCGATTAAAAACTCAAACTGAGCATACTGCGTTAACCTACTCCTCGCTGAATTTGAATGGGAATCACAAAAATTACAGATTGGTTATTCTTTCAAGAACAGTAAATTTCAGGGGCGATCTAGTTCTTGAGTAGTGAGGAAGACCTATTGAAAACAGTAAATGGACATACGGCAAACACCTACTCCTCAGGGTAATCGAATATTAGATTGAAAAATTACAACTTCGTTATTTCTCAAAATCAGTTATTTTCAGGGGCGATCCAGTCATCATGTAGTGAATCTCATGAAAAAAATATTTTCGGGAACGAAAATTTTTCGGGAAAAAAATTTTTGGAATAAATATATCTTATAAATGAAAATTTAGGGAAAAAAATTGTACAGGAAAAAATTTCCGGGAAAAAATTATTCGGGAAAAAAAATTCTTTAGGATATAAGTTTTCGAGAAAAAAATTTTTCGGGAGAAAAACTTTCGGCAAAACTGTATTTCGGGTGAAAATTTTTCGGGAAAAAAATTTTTCGGGGAAAAAGATTTTTCAGGAAAAAATTTTACAGGGAAGAAATATTTCGGGGAAAAAATTTTTCGTGGAATAAAGTTTTTGGAAAAAATATATCTTATAATTACAAGTTTCGGGAAAAAAATTTTTCGGAGAATTATTTCTCGGGGAAAAAATTTTTCGAAAAAAAAAATTTTCGGGAGAAGTACCTTCGGAAAAACTGTTTTTCGGAAAAAAAAGTTTTTCGGGAGAAACTGAGCATACTGCGTTAACCTACACCTCGGTGAATTTGAATGGGAATCATAATAATCAGAGATTCGTTATTTTTTCAAGAGCAGTTTATTTCAGGGGCGATCTAGTTCTCGAGTTCTGTAGAAAATCTATTAAAAACAGTAAATGGACATACGGCATTCACCTACTCCTCAGGGTAATCAAATGGTAGATTGAAAAATTACAATCTCTTTATATCTCAAAAACAGTTAATTTCAGGGGCGATCTAGTTCTCGGGTAGTGAGGAAGACCTATTGACCTTGAACTGAGCATACTGCGTTAACCTACTCCTCGGTGAATTTGAATGGGAATCACAAAAATCACAGATTCGTCATTTTTTCAAGAACAGTTGATTTCAGGGGCGATCTAGTTCTCGAGTAGGGTGGAAGACCTATAGAAAACAGTAAATTGACATACGACAATCACCTACTCCTCAGGGAAATCCAATAGTAGATCGAAGAATAATAATCTCCTTATATCTCAAAAACACTGAATAACAGGGGCGATCTAGTTCTCGAGTAGTGTGGAAGACCTATCAAAAACCCAAACTGAGCATTCTGCGTTAACCTACTCGGTGAATTCGAATGGGAATCACTAAAATTACAGATTCGTTATTCTTTCAAGTACAGTAAACTTCAGAGGCGATCTAGTTTTTGAGTAGCGTGGAAGACTTATAGAAAACAGTAAATGGCATTCACCTACTCCTCAGGGTAATCGAATGTCAGATTGAAAAATTACAATTTCGTTATTTCTCAAAATCAGTAAATTTTAGGGGCGATCAAGTCATCATGTAGTGAATCTCATGAGAAAAATATTCGGGCAAAAAATTTGTTGGGAGAAAAATATTTCGTAAAAAATATTATCGGGAATAAAAATTTTTCGGGGAAAAAATTTTCCGGAAAAGAAACATTTGGAGAAAATATATTTTATGAATAAAAATTGAGGGAAAAAAATTTTTCAGGAAGAACATTTCCGGGAAAAAATTATTCGGGAAGAAAATTTTTCAGGTGAAAGTTTTTCGGAGAAGATAAATCCCATTGATAATAATTCTAGGGGAAAAAATTTTTCGAAGAAAACACCTCGGTGAATTTGTATGAGAATAGCAAAAATCACAGATTCGTTATTTTTTCAAGAGCAGTTGATTTCAGGGGCGATCTAGTTTTCGAGTACTGTTGAAGACCTATTGAAAACAGTAAATGGACATACGACATTCGCCTTAGTCCTCAGGGTACTCGAATGGTAGTTCGAAAAATTACAATCTCGTTATATCTCAAGAACAGTGAATTTCAGAGGTGATTTAGTTCTCGAGTAGTGAAAAAGATTTATTGAAAACTCAAACTAAGCATACTGCGTTAACCTACACCTCGGTGAATTTGAATGAGAATCACAATAATCAGAGATTCATTATTTTTTCAAGAGCAGTTTATTTCAGGGGAGATCTAGTTCGCGAGTTCTGTAGAAGATCTATTGAAAACAGTAAATGCACCTACGGAATTCACCTACTCCTCAGGGAATTCGAATGGTAGATCGAAAAATAAAAATGTCGTTATATCTCAGAAACAGTTAATTTCAGGAGCGATCTAGTTTTCGAAAAGTGTACACCTCGGTGAATTTGAATGGGAATCACAAAAATCACAGATTCGTTATTTTTTCAAGAGCAGTTGATTTCAGGGGAGATCTAGTTCTCGAGTACTGTAGAAAACCTATTGAAAACTGTAAATGGACATACGGCATTCGCCTACTCCTCGGGGTAGTCGAATGGTAGATCGAAAAATTACAATCTCGTTATATCTCAAGAACAGTTAATTTCAGGGGCGATCTAGTTCTCGAGTTCTGTAGAATAATGAGATTGTAATTTTTCAATCTACCATTCGAATTCCCTGAAGAGTAGGTTATTGCAGCATGTCCAGTTACTGTTTTCTATTGGTCTTCCACACTACTCAAGATCTAGGTCGCCCCTTGAATTCACTGTTTTTGAGAAATAACAAGATAGTCATTTTTGGATTCCCCTTCGAATTCCTTGAGTAGGTGATCGCATTATATAATATATATGTTATGAAATCTTTTTTCCGAAACATTTATTCTACGGAAATTTTTTCCCGAAATATTTCTTTCCGAAACATTATATCCAGAAAATTTTTTCTCGAAAAGTTCTTCCCAAAAAATTTTTTCCCGCAAAAATTATTTCCTCGAAGAATATTTCACCTTAAACGTTTTTTCCCGAAAAATTTTTTTCCCGAAAATTTTTTTCCGGAAATTTTTATCCTGAAAAATTTTTCCCCGAAAGTTTTATCTATAAGATATATTTTTTTCGAAAATTTTCTTCACAAAATTTTATTTCTCCGAGAAATTTTCTACCCGAAAAATTGATTCCTGAAAAATTTTTTCCTGAAAAATTTTTTTCCCGAAAAATTTTTTTTTCCGTAAAATTTCTCATCGAAAAACAGATTTCACCGAAGATGTTCTCCCGAAAAATTTTTTTTTCGAATAATTTTTTCCCAAAAGTTTTATTGATAAGATATATAAGTTTTTTCCTGGAAATTTTTTTCCTGAAAAATTTTTTTCCTGAAAGTTTTATTAATAAGATATATTTTTTCCCAAAATTTTTTTCATGAAAAATTTTTTCATCCGTGAAATTTTTTACCCGAAAAATTTTTTCCCCGAAACATTTTTGTATCCTGAAAAATTTTATTCCTGAAAAATTTTTTTCCCGAAAATTTTTTCCTCCCGAAAAATTTCTTTCTCGAAAAATTTTTTTCTTGAAATATTCTCTAGCCTAGAATTTTCATCAATGGAATTTATCTTCTCAAAAAAATGTTATCCTGAATAATTTCTTTCCCTAGATTTTTATTCATAAGATATATATTTTCCAAAGAAGTTTTTTCCGAAAAATTTCTGTTCCCGAAAATTTATTTCTACAACAAATTTTTTTCTCGAATACTTTTTTTTTCGAATATTTTTCTGATGAGATTCACTACATGATGACAGGATCGCCCCTGAAATCACGGATTTTGAGAAATGACGAAATTGTAATTTTTCAATCTAACATTCCCTGAGGAAAAGGTGATTGCCGTATGTCACTTTACCCATTTACTGTTTTCAATAGGTATTCCTCACTACTCAAGAACTAGATCACCCCTGAAGTATACTCTTCTTGAAAAAATAACGAATCTGTCATTTGTGTGATTCCCATTCAAATTCACCGAGGAGTAGGTTAACGCAGTACGCTCAGTTTGAATTTTCAATAGGTCTTCCACACTATTCGAGACCTAGATCGCATCTGAAATTCGATGATTTTGATATATAAAGAGATTTGGTCAACCAATGTACCTACCAAAAATTGTATCCAATTCCAATCGGACTGAACCAGATCTATTGAAGATAAACTTGCAGAACATCCCATTAGATTCATTACATGAGCTGAAGAGAAAACAAGAAGATATGAGACCGTTGATACTCCAGGATAATAAACAAAATTCCTATACAAGTTTAATTGGAATCCTTTATATTATCCTCATCGCTGCAGGAGGTTACCTGGCAATAAATAAAATCTTCCATAAATGCTACCCCAGAAAAGTTTCCAAAGGTGACACCCAAATTCAAGAGCAAGACACCAATACATCGCAAGGAACGTTTTTCACCCCGTAAAGTAAGTTCTGTGGATGGAGGAGTTATATATCACAGAACGATGATATAGCAATTCTGCTCATCTTCCAGTGGGAATCTCGCATGGATAACAAATACGTCGAATGTGCAGTTTTCCCTCTAGTATAAGTTTACATGTTAGATCATTTTAAGTTAGTCTTGACATAGCTAGATACCGTTCATGTGTATTAGTAGTAAATAAAGTTTTTTTAAAAAGCTCACTGACTTATGCACAATATAACTCGCGCCACTATAATCTCCGCCGGAGGGAGGTTCTCTTTCATGTGGGAGATAGTGTTTTGCGCTGTGACTGTCCCTTGTCTGCTGCCGTAAACGGTTTTGCTGCAAAATTAGCCCCAAAATATGTTGGGCCGTACACTGTTACCCAGGTAATCTCCCCAGAGCTTTATGACCTGAAAGAGGAAAACGGTAGGATATTCTCAAATATACATATTAAAGACTTGAAGCCATTTCATGCACAGGTTAATCCATCTATTTCACCGGAACCGTGAAGTATGTGAAGTAGCCGAAATTTTCCTGTCATAGTTAGAACCGTTCAACCAAGAAAAAAAAATCACTCTGTAGAACGCTACTTGAACCGAACACCTGAAATTTAGTCCTTGTTTATCTGTCAATGTTCTTACCCTAGTTTCTGCTTGTTGACAGGTAACCATACCAGATTAATATGAAATGGCAGATGGCTATAGTACCGGTTCCCCCCTTAAGTTTGTTCAGATCTCTGACAAACCAACGATCGAACGCTCCACCCAGACGAAACCCCGCTATAAAAGAGCTCGTCCCATACAGATACAGATGGACCCCTGGGAGGAAGTTCCGAGTATCGACCACCGCAACCCACGCAAACCTGATTCAGTTAGGTTCCCTACAGTGAGTACCTCAGGAAACAAGGTATATTTGGACCTGTCCCCCGAGACCTGTTGGAAATGTGGAATAGGAACCCACCACCAACAAGACTGCAAGAACACCCCATTACTATTTTGCAGCCGATGTGGCCTTCTGGGCATGCTCTCCCGAGAGTGCCCTTGCCAGTCTAGGCCGAAGAAACCCGCCGAACTGCATACCGTGGCAGTTCAATGCCGTATACCCACGGAACCAGATAGGTCCAAAAACCGTAGGGCACCAAATAATGTGTCCAGAAGAGGACTGGGGAAATAACCCCTTCTTTTCTACCCGGGCTCCACTGGCCCTCCGTCCTTGTGTCCGCTGCAAGGCACGGGAAGGAGAAGAAAATATTACCCACAGGGCATGATGGTGGGAATCCCATCAAAAACCCATGACCAGAGTCCGGTGAATTAATATTCAATTCTTCTAGAAAGTATAGTAAATTTAAGTTTGTTTCTCTCCTTTCCTTTGCCTGAATAAATTCAATTAATTTCCGTACCGTTTTTCTTTTCTTCTCTCTTTTTTTCTCTTTTTCTCTAAGGAAGGAAATAGGGTTCGGAACTAATTGAGTAACTGAAATTTTCTGTCATAGTCAAAACCGTTCAGAGAAGGGAAAATAGAATTTTGTTTTTTTTTGCGATTTTGTCTACATTCATTAATTTCACACAACCATCATCTAATAAGAATGGAAACTTTTTATTCAGTAAGAATTCTATTTTTTTCTCTCTATTCCGTTCACCGCCTAGAGAATCTGGGGTCTGCAATATTTTATGTCTCCGAATGAATCATTTCACTTTCACACAAGAAGAAAAAATATTTTTTTTTAAGGCCGTAAGTAACTGTAAAATCTTAAAAAATCTGATTGAAAACGAATATGAGCCAAATGAAATAGAAGAGCAGGCTGAATTCAGAATTGGGAGATCCTGTATAGACCACATTTTCACGCTCAAACAACTCACTGAAAAGAAGATAGCAACTGACAGAAACACTCATTTGCTGTTTGTTGACCTGACAAGTGCGTATGATAGTGTACCCATCACTAAGCTCTGGCAGGTGCTGGAATAGTCCTCGGTAAACGTGACACTAATAAGAGCAATTCAACAGCTTTATGAAAATTCCTCCTCACGGGTTAAAATTAACAATCAGTTATCATCCAGCTTTCACGTATCAAAGGGATTGAGACAAGGTTGCAGCCTATCACCAACGCTGTTCAAAATTTATTTGAACGAAGCATTGAAGCATTGGAGAAGATCCTGTCGCGGAATGGGGATCCAACTGGGTGACCGGACGACTTTATACACTTTACATTTCGCTGATGACCAGGTCGTTATCTCACAGGACAGAGATGATTTGGAATTTATGACACGTCGCTTGATCGAAGAATATGAAAAATGGGGATTAAGTGTGAATATCCAGAAGACCAAATATATTTGTATCGGCTCTGATACAGAGGATTTTAAACTGCAGGATGGCAGGCAGATACCGACCACAACAGAGTATACATACTTAGGAACCAAAATCACTAACACTGGCCGAACAGAGACAGAGATAGAAGAAAGATTAATAAAGGGAAAACAAATAATTGGTACCCTAAATTCGATATTATGGTCAAATAAAATATCTAAAGAAAAGAAACGACAAATATACAACACTATCTTCAAGAGTGTAGTTCTGTATGGCTGTGAGACATGGCAACTAACATCAAGGATAATGGAAAAACTATCATCTCTGGAAATGGATTTTTGGCGACGAGCAGCTCGGATTTCTAGACTCCAACATATTCCAACCATCACAATAAGGGAGATAATGAATGCAAACACCACTATAATCGAGGATATAAAGATCAAACAACTCAGCTGGTATGGCCATGTGCAGAGAATGGGCGAAGACAGGATACCGAAAAAAAAATATGAACTGGAGTCCATTGGAGCGACGAAAGCGGGGAAGACCAAAAATAACTTGGATACAGGGAGTGAACAAAGCAATGTCGGAGAGAGGTCTCAGACCGGGAGATTGGGAGAATAGACAGAGATGGAGACTGGGCACCGCAGGGCGTAGAACGTTATAGAGCGGATATATATATATATATATATATAGATTTGTTTGACCGCCTACACAGACCCAAATCGGTATCCTCTACCGACTTTTCGGTCCAAAAGTGACGTTGTCAGACCCGGCTCCGGGTCTGACAACGTTTTTCAATGGAATCATAATCAGGGGGGTCAGGGGGTATCAGATATGAATTTTGAGCCGGGTCCGAAAAGTCGGTGAAACATCATATTTTATACAGAAATACTTCGGGGATCGGCCAGTGCGAGGGCGCTTCCGGCGACCTCGTCTTGCTGTATGTAAACGGTATACTCGATCAACGTCTCCAATCCCTAAATTTGGCAACGCTGTGCCTCGTGTATAAACCCGAAATTCTCATTCTTCTACAACTTATACAAACCCGATATAGGGTACCGTTCTCCAGAAGATAGTTTATTCATTTCATTCAAGCAAACCGAAAATATGATCTCATCTCACTGATATTTCATTTCTTCAAACGAGTACAGTTAAAAGTCATAAAAATGCGGTACAATAGCCCGTCGTTAGAAGAAAACTACCTGGAAAATTTTTCGCATAAAAATTTTATTATCATTCTTTTGATAACAACTGACTTACGAATCATATTCATAAGAGTCATGGAAATTTCAATCACCCTTTTTAGAAGTCGTTACGGAAAATTTTCGATATTTTTCTGAATTTGACTTTTCCTAATTTTTTTTATGTTCACCGAAATGAAATGAATCTGGACAAAATTTTAATTGAGAAATGTACAAGAATATTGGATGGATCTTAAAACATTTAGAAAAGTACTGACGTGAGGTCATGAGCATCAGCGTGCTCTTCTTAATGCTGATGAATATCTTACGAGATGTCAAGTATTTAGGAACGGTTTCTATTAAATTTGACAAACTTCTTTGTTTAAACGCTACCCGAACATCTTCCTAGTTACAAGTTTATCTGGTGGATATGTTAGTATGTTAGGAAATGTTGAGGAAACGAAATTCCAAATGCATAATTAATGCAGAACTATCCGACGTTTTTGGCCCAGATATTTGGACAATGGACAATCTATCGAGATTCGAAAGTTACAGGCATTTGAACAAACGATAGCTCGCTGTTCAACTAGGAATAAGCGCGCAAAAATTCCTGCCTCGCTTGTTTACTGAATTTAAGATTTAAAGGTGAATTGATTTTAGAAATTGAATGCTTTCCTCATTCGTCATCTTCAAATCTTAACTACATTTTTTTTCAGTAAATACTGATTCTTATCACTTTTTTCCCACATAATTTAATGTGGTTTTAATATTGAAAACCAAATTTCTAATAATAATAATGATAGCTTTATTGTCCAACAGAAAATCCATTTACAGGACAAGTCACTATACAGGGATATAAATGTTACTATTGAGAATAACTGCTCCATAACCACCTACATACGTATATTACACAAAATCAAAATTTTACTATGAATCGGACAGATGTTCAAGTACAATTTTCATAAAAGTTTGTTGAGAGCACGAAAAATATCACAACACTATAGCTACTATAATATAATCATTACACATTAAATTTATTAGAACCTTACGCAGGGTATTCGTTCTAGCTCTTTCACATTTAAAAACTGAAGCATTTCTCGAATTGAAAAATGGGAGGTGGAAATTTAATTTGCTGAAAATTTCGGCACAGTCGATTTTATTATTTAAGATTTTGTACAGAACCATAACTGATCCTAAAGTTATTCTTAGACTCAAACTTGGATAATTCAGTCGCTGATAAAGATAATTATTATCACATCCTCTAGGAGGATAGACTCCGTCAATCTTGAATATCAAATACTTCCGTGAATACGATAGAGATTGAGTTGAAATTGTCAGAGTAGATTTGAGTTATAAATATCTCGGCTGAGTTCGTCATTCGGATAAATCGGTAGAATAGTTTCGAAGTAACAAAATAAAATTTTCCAAATAAAAAATTTTTTATGGTGCAATTTTATCAGGCGTATACACCAATACCGTTTTCGACTTTGACAAACCAATAGTTTCCGAAATATGATTTTTCAAATTTTGAATAAATACGGGTGAAACTGAACTCTATTTATCCCTTGTTAATAATCTACCTACTCAGGGTACAAGGGTCAGCGCTCTAGCCTGTAACGCGGAGTTTTAAAATTCAATATATCCCAACATGCTAGTCACAAAAACCAACGGTATCATTATGAGATGTTAAACCATTTCTGTTTTTTTTTTATACAATTTCACATTTATGACAACTTTCTTGGTCTCGGTAGAGTGAGATATCCCCATAGAAATGCAAATTTCAAACGGTTTGATGCGATCTTCCTGATAAATCTTAAAAGAATTTCGAGGGTTATTGCATTTGGTTTCAGGATATTAATGAGATTTGGGTTTATTACTTTTGCTTGGTTGTTCCAAGTAGAACAGCAAGCTATTGTTCTACCAAAATAGATAAACTTTTCGACTAGCGAGTCACAAATATTTCCAATCGATTGGGTTCATGAAGATATAAAGAAGGTCATTTAATTTTATCCCAATAAAACATTTTTTCCGATACAGCTTTGGAATAGGCCATTCCTGAGTACCTATAAAGCACTTCTGAAGAACTTGAATTATTTCAAACATTGAACATTAAAAACTTTAACACCTGATGAATTTTCTTGAAGCCCGAATACTTCTAGTTATCCAGGTAAAAAAAATGAGTAATTTGAAGAAGTTATCTCTCTGATATTTTCTCTTCGTAAACGATATCTTAAAGATCTAGTTTAATATCGGCATTCGTCAAATTTTTTAACAAAACTGCAAATATTTCTCAATTACTGAAATTTTCAAACACATCACAGTGTGTTCCAAATATTGAGCCCAAAATTGTAAAAAATATTACTTATAATTTTTGTTTTTCAATAAAAATTCGTAAAATATTGAAAATTTTCCTTAACAAAAACCTTTAGAGATAGATGGAAATTTCTATTATACTAGTTTTTCAAATATGATTCATATGTCAGTTGTTATCGAAAAAAACTTTTTTATGCAGAAAATTTCTTACATACTTTCTGACGATGAGCAATTGTACCCGATTTTTATGAACTTCAATGATGATTCTGTTGAAGATTTAAATACCAGTGAAGATGAGTTATTTGATTATCGGTCCGGTTCGAAGAATTAAATAAAGCAATCTTCTATACGACGGTTCTCTCTATTGGGATTGTATAAATTGTTAGAAGCGATAGATTTTGGGAAAATTCAGTCGATACATTTTATGAGACCTTCTACTGAAAAAAGTATAAGATCCTCGTCAGTCACTTCTCAACATAAGATATGCAATTAGAGTTATTTGCGGTATAACTAATCGACGCGGTCAGTCCCAACGATCTGACAACACCGCAGGGACTGAAAAGGTTTGGAGAACATCCCGTTAGCGTATATGTGGGAATGAGAAATCGGTTTAGGATGTCGGGTTTCAAAACGTGAATCAAGTATATAACTTTTTGAATGAAAAAATTTTTTCCCTCTAACGTTGCCTGAGGAGTTATATTGCCTTAAAGCAGGTTTTCCACATATATACACGCAAAAACCATCTGGAACATACGGGTCTCAGGTAGCCTGTCGCATGTACCGGGACTGAACACGTCTGTTAGATAAATATATATATATATATAAGTAACTGTAATTTTTCTGCCATATATACTACCGTTCAGCAAAAGGGTAAATAGAATTTCATTTTTGTTTAAGAGACACTTTGACCACAACTATTCTATCCTCAAGTTGGGATAGCTCATGGTTAGCTGGAAATTCTATTTTTCTCACTTCTGTTTATTTTGCAGTTAGGGTTATGTAACCTTTTTCATTTTCAATTAAAATTTTATGACATTCAACCTTAATTGATTTTGCTTTAGTGCCAGCCATTTTCCCTTTCACATTCTAGTTCCGTTTGGCTAAGGGAAAATCAGAATTTTATTTTCTTGGATTGTCATTTGTACAAAATTATTATATTTTCAAATCCGGATAGAAACTGATTAGCTGAAAGTTCTGTTTTTCTCACTTCTGTTCATTTCATAGAGGTATTGAAGTGAAGCATCAAAAAATTTTTTTTTCGTCATGATAACAACACCCTACTTTTGTTTTCAATCTGACTAAGAACTTGTGGTTCATTTGGAACCCCAAGGTCCTGTATTCAGTGATGTGGAATCGGAAGAGTTATTTTATTAAAGCAGGATGGAAATTAGTTTCATTCTCTATTTAAAATTCTACTTCTCCGAATGATTCAAGAGGGTTTTTACCCCTGAATTTGCTTGTACTTACTTTTGCATTGAAACTGTTAATACTTTGTGGATCCCTCCTGGCACAGATGGTATTTCCTTCTAAGATGGAACACTTCATGGCTCCACCACCACCTCAAGTTGTGCCTTTCTACGTCAAGCGACCTGAAATTTATCCGATAGTTCAGAATATGGAATGACCTCAACTACAGTGACCTACCAACATTTTTCATTGTCGGCAGTCAACTATCCGATACTGTGTCCATGAGGTTTCATCTGCTATTGAGTGCAAGAAATACACACACTGAATATCTTGGAAAATTTGGCACTGCCAGCCTGTCTCACAGAACTTAACTACCTACAAGCAATAGACAGAAATACTAAGCTCGCCTTCAGTAAACAGCAATGAGTATGTCACGGTTCTGACGCGTGAATAGGGGGACCGGTTCAGTTTCAATGCGACGCCACTGGATATTTTTCATTTGACTCGGGAAGCGAAATATTATAGTGGTTCAAGTTCATTGAGAAGAGATTATCGATGGCGGGTGGTTCGTCTTCGGATCCTCCTGACAAGAAATGTCGCTTTTGTGGAAAGTTTACGTGTTCGAGCGATATAAAGTGTGGCGGTTGTGAGTCTAAAATCCACAGTAAGTGTTTTGATGCCATTGCAAGGGTTGTTTATAAGGAAAGGGAAGGATTCATGTGTCGGGGATGTTGCGAGGCGGAAAAGAAAAACTCTCCGCAGTCTTCTCCAGTCGGCGAAACCAATGTCAGTGAAATTATTATGAAGAGGGAAATCGAATGCCTAAATAGGGAAAAATGTCTTTTGGAAAGGTATAATTCCGAATTAGAATTTTCGAATAAATTAATGAAACTGAAATTAAATATCGATATTCCAATACCTCATGCCGATAAGTTCTTATCTCAGTCGACGGAAGTAAACAAGACATATGCTTCAGTCGTGAAAAAGGATGGGAATTCCCATGTTTTGTTGGTGAAATCTACAGGTGAAAATGTAAACAATATTGACATTGAGAGTGAAATAAAGTCGAAGTTCAACCCAATTTCAGATGATGTTTTAGTTTTGGGAACTCGGAAAATAAAAGATGGTATCCTGATATCCTGTGGTGACAAGGGTTCTCTTGAGAGGTTGAAACATAAAATTTATAGTGAAACAAAGGGTTCATATGACGTTTCAACTCCCAAAAAACGCAATCCACGTTTGATTGTTTATAATGTTGATTCATTTTCTCTCGATAAAGTTGACTTTCTGTCTGAAATGATACGTGTGAATGACCTGAATTGTTCCTTAGATGATGTGAAATTTGTAACTAAGATGAAATATAAGACCAAATTTAATATTGTGTTGGAGACAAGTCCTATTTTATTCAAGAATATCATGAATAAAGGTTTTCTATATATGGGCTGGTCTAGATGTTATGTTAAGGAGCATTTTAGTATGATTGAATGTTTTAATTGCTGGAAGTTCGGTCACGATTAAAAAAATTGTAAAAACGCTACTGTTGTCTGTTCCGGATGTTCTGGAGCGCATGAAAGAAAATTTTGTGATTCGGCTGAAATAATGTGTTCAAATTGTATAAATTCTAATTCTAGTTTCAAAACAAATTATGATATACGACATACTGCTAACAGTCTCGAATGTCCCTTCTATCTCAGTCAAATCGAAAAGTTAAAGTCTAGAATTAATTATGAATGATTCCACTAAATTTATAAAAATTGCTCATTTTAATGTTTGCTCTCTGTTTCCAAAATTGGACCAGTTGTTTGATGTTGTTTCGCGGGAAGGAATCGATATTGTAGGATTGTCTGAAACTTGGCTGAATGAGTATGTTGATGATGATAATTTATACCTCCCTGATTTCAGGCTTCACAGGAGGGATCGTGTTGGACGTATAGGTGGGGGGGTAGGATTTTATATAAAAAAGTTTATTTCATCTAAAATTGTCCTCGATGATTTTATTGCCCCGGGGGGAGTAGAGGATATATGGGTTTCTTTAGAGGTGAGAGGTGACAGGATCCTTGTGGGTTCGTTATATCGCACATCGGCCTGTAACTTGTCTAACTTCGTCAATTATCTGGACGATGTGTTATCATTCATTACTCCGCAGTACGATCACATTATTCTAACGGGTGATGTCAATATCGATCAACTATCTGAAAATGCCTTTCCGGATTGTGTTGGTGCTTACGGCTTCGAACAGTTGATATCAGAGCCAACACGTATTACCCCTTCGTCGCAATCGTTACTGGACGTTATTTGCACAAATATGGCTGACAAGATAGTCAGTTCTGGGGTACTGGATCATTCTATGTCTGATCATCGGGGCGTTTATTGCGAGATCAATTTGAAGAAAGAGCAGAGTACTGTTCCCAGGTTGATTGTGTACAGAGATTATCGTGGTTTTTCGTTGGCGGATTTCAAATCTGATTTGTCGGAGGCTAACTTTCAAGACATCCTATATGAAAATAATATTGAATCTAAAATCTCCATGTTCAACAAAAAATTGATTGATGTGTTCGATAAGCATGCTCCCTTTATTGAGTCTAAGATTACTAAGCCTTTCTCTCCTTGGATCACTCCTACTGTTAGAGAGATGATGAAACTGAGGGATAAAGCCTTGACCAGGTACAAGCGAACCAGAAAAATTGGTGATTATGTCAGCTATAAGAAGCTCCGAAACATCGTAACGGATGCTGTGAGGAAGGAGAAGGCCTCTTTCTTGAGTCGTGCGGGATCTCTGGGGTCTAAAGATTATTGGAGGGTATTCAAGTCAATTAGTGGTAGAGATCAGGTAAATATTCCCGATCGTTTCAATAATCCGGATGAGCTAAATAATTATTTTGGTTCCGTATTCAGTCAACCAAACTCTTGCCCTGGAACGGCCGATTATTATAATTCTAATGTCTTCAATCCCGGTGCTGTCTTCGGGTTCAGACTTGCTTCTCCGGAGGAGGTGAAGATGATTGTTTTTGGTCTCGGGTCGAATGCTGTTGGATGTGATGGTATATCTTCAAGGATGTTGAAGCTCTCAGTTGACACCACTTTACCTTACATCACACATATTGTTAATGTTTGTGTAGAATCTGGGTACTTCCCTATAGCTTGGAAGTGTTCCATTATCAGGCCTCTGCCTAAGTTGAAGAATCCTGAGGAGCTAAGCGATTTCCGACCAATAAGCATTCTCCCTTGTATGTCAAAGGTCCTCGAGAAAATATTGTATAGGCAAATATACGAGTTCATCACTCAATCTGATATTGTCACGGCTCATCAATCTGGTTTTAGAGCGGGTTTTGGTACAACTTCCCTTTTGTTGAATGTTACTGATGACATCTTCAGGGCAATGGATGAGGGAAATACAACAATATTGACCCTATTAAATTTTGCTAAAGCCTTTGACACCCTCGACCACGAGCTCTTATGTGCCAAGTTGTCTTTTTATGGATTTGATGAGAATGCCTTGAGGTTTTTTAGATCATATCTTTTTGGTAGGTTTCAGAGGGTTCGAGTGGGTGACAGTTGTTCGGATTTTGCTTCTGTCACTTCTGGTGTTCCACAGGGTTCGATCCTGGGACCTTTACTTTTTTTGATATATATATGTATTTTTATGCCGTCGATGTGCAGTTGCGGTTATTTTTTCATTCCTCTGACGTCGATAATGCGGTCTTGAGGATAAATGAGGATTTATCCAGGATAGCTGAGTACTCTAAAGCCAACAACCTTAAGCTGAGTACACGGAAGTGCATTTCAATGCTCTTTAATCGGGGGAGTCGGGTCAGATCTGATCAGATTATACTTAAAGTTGGAGATGAATCAATTCCATTTGCTGAGAGCTGTAGAAATCTAGGTATTATCTTTGACTGTAGGATGAGATTTGTTGAATATGTTTCGATGTTGATAAGGAGGTCGTTTCTTGCTCTTAGACATCTATACAAGTATCGACGCATTTTGCGTTTTAGTTCGCGCAAATACCTCTGCGAGTCCCTCGTTATGTCATCCTTAAGATATGGATTCGTTGTGTTTTATCCTTGCCTGGATTCGATCACTAAGTACAGACTGCAGAAAGTCCAGAATGCGTGTTGTCGATTCATCTTTGGTCTACGAAAATTTGAAAGAATTTCAAGTAGAATAAATCAACTCAAGTGGTTGAGAGTTTATGTTTTATTTGTCTTGCAGTTGGCTGCTTTGGTCTGTAGGATTTTGTCAACATCTGGCCCTTCATATTTGCATGAGAAGTTGGTATTTCGAGGTGATGCCCATGGTGTATCTGTGAGACATAGGGATCGGCTTATGTTGCCAAGGTTTAGGTCGGCCGTGTTTCAGCGATCTTTCACATATCAGGCGGTTAGTGTTTATAACAGCTTTCATAACTTTTTTAAATGTTATTCGGTGAATGGTCTGAGGAAGCATTTGAGAGCTTTTTTATTATTACGCCAATAATGTTAATTTGCTTGCATATATAATATATCTTGTTTTTGAGTAAAAATCTCTTTTTTTCATTTTTGTACATGATTTGTTTATTTTTACTGATTGCTTTATATGTATGTTGTATTTTTTGATGGTCTTCATCGTCAAATTGAGGTTGAGTGGAATAGCGTAAGCTAAACTCCGCCTCTGAATTGTATTTTATAAAATACATAATAAAGGCCCTTTATTATTATTATTATTTCTTTATTTTTGTTTTTCTCCATCGTATCGATGGGTTATTATTAGCTAATCTACGGGTCAGTACCAGGTAGATTAGCGTTCACGATTGTGACAAAAATGATCGGGTAATGTGACATGTGTTAAGAATAACTGCTTTCTGCATGAGTGGTAATGTTCGTTCTATGTGTAGAAGGGTCAGATGGTGTTCCAGCTTGTCGTGAACCATGCCTGTGGCCGTGATGACTAGCGGATGGATGATAACTGAGTCATATCTCCACAGTTCTTTCATTTCTTCAGCGACATCAGAGTATTTGTTAATTTTCTGACCATATGCATTTTGAATATTGTGGTCTTGGGGTACAGTAACATCAATCAAATGAATTGTTTTTCGTTCCTTGTCCATCAAGATGAGGTCCGGTCTGTTTGCTTTGATAGTTCGGTCAGTCTGCATAGGTCGATTCCAGTATAATCTAGTGTTTTCATTATCAAGGACTTCTTCTGGCTGATACCTGTAATATGGAGGCAAGGGATTTTCCAAGAGTAACGTGTTTCGGGCTAGTTGCTGATGAGCAATCTTCGCTATGTCATCATGTCTTTTTGTGTATTCTCGATTTGCAAGTGTGGTGCATGCTCCAATAAGATGTTCTATTGTCTCTGATTGTGTTCCGCAAAGTCTGCATTTGTCGTCTATCAATTCCTTGAGGATATACTTCCGGTAATTACGTGTGGCTATAACCCGGTCTTGTATTGCTATTATAAAACCCTCTGTCTCTCCGTATAACTCTCCTCTTTGCAGCCATTTATTGGTTGAGGAGTAATCCACGCTCAAGCTAGAGAGCAAATGCGGGTAGGTACCATGCATTTTCTTAGCTTTCCAGTTTTGTAGTAGCTGTTCATCTGTTAGTCCTCTATCATTATCTTCATCCTGGAGGGCCAGTCGTAGCGGAGTGTAGTTAGTGTCAGCTCCGCATACGGCTGAATATAGGTTTGAGTCTCGTTTAGAGTTGAAATATTCTCTTAGTTTGCATATTTGTTCTCCGTGCAACCTTTGGATGTTTAGAATACCTCTACCCCCCTTTGACCTTGGCAGGTTAAATTATTATTATTATTATTATTATTGGAACTCTTTATTGCTGCTGATGTTTTACAATCGAATTTATACAATATGCAATGGGTGGGCATATCGCGAAGCGATGTCTTCCTGCCAACCTTCAATCGTAGCTCAAGAATAACAATTATTTTACATGAAAAAGTTATTGAAATAATTTTAAAGAATACAATATAAAATCTAATAACTAATAAATTATTCTTTAACTTTTTTCTTTCGCGACTGCGATGGGCTGACATATGTGTGGGACATCGGAATGTTATGCTGCTCACTGCCCTTCCATAATAACTGTATCGGAAAATTATTACCATTCATCTGAATTAGCTGAAATCGAATCTATTCCTTAATTTTATTGCTAATTCAAACACAATTTGTTCGATAAGTGTAATTTTGTTAGATCTATATAGTCGATAGTGATAACGTATATGGTATGTCATTATATATTATGAAGGCTGTAAACCATTTATAACGTTATAAAGGGCTCTTTTAATTTGATATAGTTTATTTATTTTCAGTTTTACGTATTTATAAGATCTCTTACGAATTGGAGTCAACATTTGTTATTTGGAAGATTATAGAAAATTTACCCAATTTTCGTGATTTTCTTGTGAGTCCATCTAGTTTTAGGAAACTTTTTTTTTTTAAATCACGTGGCGCCTTGAAGAAAGAAAATATATAAATTAAAATCTAACCCCGACCCCTCACCGAACGCAGAGCTAGCAGCCTTCCTAAATACTAAATTAATTTTCTAGTAATTATCTCTGTTCAAACGTGATAAGTACTCTCCTGCATAGTAGAGAAGGTATCAGTATTATGATTATGGGCTCCAGTTATTCACCAAACCACCTACAAACAAGAAACAAGATGTTTTGTCCTCTTCAATAAATCCAGAATAAACACTCACCTGAATTTTGGAGATGATCAGTGATCCTTGATTTTTGGACCCAAGTAGACAGAATACAGTTATTAGTTAGCCCTCTACAAACACAATATCCGAAGTATTGGGACACCTGCAGTACACCAACAAACCTGTAGATAATGGGGATGGTTCCTGAGATGAACATTATTCCAACAACATACTAGAGATCATTATTTCCAAAATTGTCGACCACAGTAGGAAGTCTTGGACCATTTATTCAGTTTAAATCCACTGTTTTGAAGTCACGGATGGTCTTTCCAAATTGAGGTTGGGAACACAGAGTCGGAAGTGGCGAGGTCAATGGCCACGAAGACACCGATGCATTTTATAACTTTATGTATCTAGTAGGTCAAATGTAATAATGTTATGTTGAATGTGAAATTTGGATGCGGTACGTTCGCCTATAGATAAATTTGTTCAGGGGCGTGGTTGACGTTGCGAAAATTCGACTTGGATGACAATTCGAATTTTCTTTCCGAAGCAAGGGGGGGGGGTTTAATGAAGTTTGATTTTTCTTGTATAGGAATATCATTCAACATTTTAAATATTCCGATTATTTTACGTATTTTCCGTTCCCTTATACGCCTTGAGACTCGAAGTTTTTCTGGAAGGAAAAAAGGCATGAAAATATAAATTTCTCTCCGCTAGAAACCGATAAATATGTTTTTATGCGATAAACCGAAATCGTAAATGATTTTAGGCGGCAAGTACCACATCTGTATGTATCTGTTTCATCTCCCTCCGGGAGAGTATAAAAGACCGTGTTGTCCCCGGGATTGATTATTCGAAATTCAGTATTCAGTGTTCATTTTTCAAATTTCAGTAGTCAGTCCGTAGTTAATTATTCATAATTCGGTAGTATGCATTATTCATAATTTATGATTCAGTATTCGAAATTCAGTATTCAGTGTAACCCGTGTGCAAATAGCCGGTAAAGTTAGCCGGTAAACTTTCCGAAGACACCCGATCGCCCATAGGCGTCCGTCACAACATCAGCAATATGGAAAATGTTCAATGGAAGAATTGGAGAGCTTTAACGAACGACCGACGCTCTGTCAATCGAGAATAGGTCCTACATAGTAATTTCTAATATTACGTAGGTATATTCATGGAAAAATAATAAGAAACTATTGAGGTTTTGAATTAAAGAAGCAGTTTTTTGACTCTCAAGGGTTGTTATCGTATTTTCTCCAAGATCTGAAGCTGCGGAAAATATCTGCGTTGAAGAAAGCTTTCGATTGAGCCTAGTCTTGTTTTCTTACGAAGGAGATAACAGGGTAAAAACCTCCCTTAAGTGGTTTTTTGACTCTCAAGGGTAGTTATCGTATTTTCTTCAAAATCTGAAGCTGCGGAAAAAAACTGCGTTTAAAAGAGCTCTCATTTGAGCCTAGTCTTGTTTTCTTACGTTGGGGATAAAATGGTGAAAACCACGCCAAATTGGTTTTTTGACTTTCTAGTGTTGTTATTTTATTATCTTCAAAATATGAAATAGCGGAAAAAAATCTGCGTTGGAAATAGCTTTTTGATTTATTCTAGGCTTCTTTCCTTGAGTTAGGGCTAAGATATGGTTTGCAATTGCCCTTAGAGAGGTTTTTCAACGGAAACATAGTTTACTTTGGATTTATACAGGATGTTATGGTTTCCTTGTAACAATTTTTTTTCCATATCTGGTTTTGTTGCATACATGTTAAACCGCATTGTCCTTTAGTCTTATTCATTTGATCTTTCACTTGCTTGTTTGGATAACAAATAATTTGTTTAGGTATTAAATTTAATATATTTGGGTAGTTAAATAATTAATGCGTGAAATTTTGCAAACAATCATTTCATATATTTCCTTCACTTAATTCGATATAAGTCACAAATGCCGTTGAGTGTTTTGTCCCTAATTTCTCGGCCATCTTTTAATTCTTGTGCTGTTAATAAGCATTTCGTATGAATAGAGCGGTAACAATTCCAGCAATGAAAATTGTCGTTTGTCGATGTAGATACATCACAGCAACAAAATAAACATTTCAACCTCATGTCATCCGAGTGCTCTAAGAGAGGTTTTTTCAAGGTTTTCCTTAAAGTATTGATATCCTACAACTTTGTCATATCCAGTCCGAGGGATAAACATTTGAAAAAAACACCACAGTTGGAATTATCGGATTGCTGTATATGTTTCGGAATAATAATTTCGAAATCACTTATATTAATGGATTTTAGAAGAAAATATTTCTCCAAATTCCTTAAATAAGATCTCAACGATGAATGCTCGTTCCCCATAGGGTCGATAAAATTATTTGTTTTGACCCCATAGATACGCAAAATAGCACGTAATGATTATTCCTATGTACAGGAAGAATCAAGCGATCTGGATTGAAATGCTGATTAATATTGAAGTTTATAACACTTTTAGATGCCATAAGGAAGGATTTTTCAACGGACATAATTTGATATTTATTTTCAGATAGTTTATTGAAAATATGGAAGACTTAAGGATGGTTTTCACCCTTTTCACCCTGTTATCCCCGCAGATTTTTTCCGCACTTGAGATTTTGAAGAAAATACGATAAAAACTGTTAGTCAAAAAACAAGGGTGGGTTAGGCTCAATCGAAAGCTCTCCTCAACGCAGATATTTTCCGCACCTTCCGATTTTGAAGTAAATACGATAACAACCCATGAGAGTCAAAAAACTAATTAAGGGTGGTTTTTACCCTGTTAGCCCCTACGTAACAAAACAAGACTAGGCTCAACCGAAAGCACTCTTGGACGCAGATTCTTTCCGCACCCTCAGATTTTGAAGAAAATACGATAACAACGCTTGAGAGTCAAAAAACCACTTATGGGTGGTGGCACGACAAGGGCCTTTGAAAATTAAATGAAAACGAGATAGAAAAATTAACAATGAAATTCTGATAAAAAATGACTCGAAAAGAGAATCGAATGCTGGAGCATTGCCTACCTGGTTTCTCAGTACGGCTGAATTCTCTGTCCATGCACTCGCGAGCTATAATAGTCACTTTTTTTCACCAGAGTTCCAATTTGTAGAAATCAACGAGAAATTTTCGGCGAAGAAAGTGTGGCACTGCACCGAACGAGCGTCGACGTGTGTATTATGAACGACGACTTCGTTCTTTCTAGCGACATAGGTCATATGCTCCAACATATGTTAAGCGTCAATCGGGAAAATGAGATGAACATACGTGGGCCGCACGAAACGAGCAAGCAACTTGGAATAAAAATGAATTTAACTATAAGTTGCAGTAACATAACCGCCCACCTAAAATAGAATATTTTATGAAACAAAGCAAATATAAAATTGAAAAGATATCGAACATAAAGCGAAAAAAATATATACATATATACATCAACATACGTCATAATTATTGAAGAGGTAATGGACATAATTTAACCACTAATCTCTGCAGTACACCTTGAATAGTCCGAATAGTAGCTACTCTAGCTATTTTATCAGCGCCAGGATGCAATTTCTCAATGCGTCCAAGTCGCCAGCGCAATGGAGTTGATCATCTTTTATCAAGACGAGTGCACCTATTGAATAAGGAGGCGAGTCACTATTGAACCACCTTTTTCGTTGTTGCAGTGTGTTCAGGTATTCTAAATTCCATATTTTCCAAAAATCCTGATGGATACGAGTTAAAAGCTGCCAACGCGATAATCGACCGATAGATAGGTGAGATAAATCTGGTTCAGGAATAGCAGTTAATGGAGCCAAAGTAAGAAAATGTCCTGGTGTCAGTGCAGATATGTCATTCGGATCATTACTAAGCGGACATAGAGGGCGAGAATTGAGCACAGATTCAATCTGTGTGAGGACTGTATAAAACTCCTCATATGTCAGGAGCTGATGATCGATTACTCTCAATAAATGGGATTTGACAGATTTTATACCAGACTCCCAAAGACCCCCAAAATGAGGACTAGAAGGCGGATTGAAACCCCACTCAATTTTCTCTTCCAACACAGCGCCCTGCATATATCTCGAAAGCTCCCGATAAGCTCCCCTGAAATTTGTTCCACCATCACTAAAGATGTGGTCACATCTACCCCTTCGAGCAATAAAACGACGCAATGCAGCAAGAAAAGCATCGGAAGTTAAATCTGACACTAACTCCTAATGCAATGCCTTCGTTGTGAAACATACAAAGAGACATATATACGCCTTTAACGATTTGGAGCCACGAGACCTAGACATAGTTATGAAGTATGGGCGACCATAATCTACTCCGACGCATTGAAAGGGTTTGAGCTGATTAATTCCCAAGGGTGGCAAATTACCCATGAGAGGTTGAGACATTTTGGGATTGACCTTGAAACACGTGTTACAGCGAGAAATAACTTTGTTTATAGCTCGTCTGGCTGATTATATCCAGACCTGTTGAGATAGAAGGAACTGTAAAGTCTGAGCACCTGGATGCAGATATATTTTATGGAAATGCTGAATAAGGAGCTCAGTAAGACGATGAGATGAAGGAAGCAAAGCTGGGTGTTTGTGATCAAGGCCAGACCAGAAAAAGACAGACGACCGCCCACCCTGAGAACACCGTCTTCTCCAATAAATGGATTCAATTTTCGAAGTGATTTAGATATGGGATTTCCCGAGATGAGATTATCGATCTGTTCCTTGAACACAACCCGTTGAACCTGCTTTATAATGAAGAAAAGTGCATCTTTGAGATGAACTGCGGAAAATCTATATATCCTAGGAGCTTTAGAGTTTTTCATGAAGTGAACAAATCTGAAAATGTAAGCTACCACCCTTTGAACCTTGGACAGAGATGAATACCTGGAGAGCAAATCATCAACAAACGACGGAGAAATGAAAGTTGACAAAGAGAGGTGATGCTCTTCTGTTTGTACAAGATGAAGAGAATTCTCTATTTCATCATTTGCGAAGGTGAGATGTTTGGAACGAAGCCAGTCAGGACCTGTCCACCACAAAAAGCAGTTCAACAGTTCGGTTGGCGTTAAGCCGCGTGAAGCACAATCAGCTGGATTGTCTTTCGATTGAACATGATACCAATTTTCTGTTGAAACTAAGTCCTGAATTTGAGTAGTACGATTGCTTACAAATGTCTTCCATCGATGAAGAGAAGACTTAATCCATGTTAGAGCTACCATTGAATCAGACCAAGCAAAAATGTCATCTATTGTAAAGGCTGATTGGTAAACAGAGGAAACCACATTAATGAGTTTTGATAATAAGAGACAAGCACACAATTCCAGTCGTGGAAGTGAAATTCTCTTCAATGGGGAGACTTTTGATTTACCACTTACGAAAGAGATGTCAATGGAGCCGTCAAAATAGAAAAACCTGAAATATACCACGGCTGCGTAACCACGCTCACTACTATCTCCGAAACCATGAAGTTCGCAACGATAAAATGGTTTCGATGCACGTTTCCGAGGTATCTTTAATTTACCCAATTCGGTTAATTCGGATTTACACTGATTCCAGCGACGGCTAACATCGTCTGGAAGTGTATCATCCCACTGCAAACCTAATGTCCAAAGATGCTGGATCAAATGTTTAGCAAGAAAAGTAAATGGAGAAAGGAACCCCAAAGGGTCGAAAATTCGAGAAAGTTCGGAAAGTATGGTACGTTTGGTACATACCTGCACAGTAGTTTCTGCAAGATAAGAAAATTCGTCCGACGAAGGAAACCACCTCAAACCGAGAATTTTGACTATCGGATCTATATCAAAATCCAAAGAATGGTGATATTGATAATCCAGAGGTATGGTTGAGAGTAATTGAGAACTGTTACTACTCCATTTTCGGAGCTCAAAACCACCGCAATTCAATAGGGAAATCAGTTCCTCTTGCAACGTTTTTGCTTCTTCCAAATCATCACAACCTGTAACGACATCATCGACATAAATGTCTGTGAGTAGAATTTTGGATGCTTTCGGAAAACTAGCTTCCTCATCCTTGGCCAACTGTGTCAAAGTTCGAAGGGCTAGAAAAGGTGCTGGTGCGACTCCGTACGTAACGGTATTCAGCTGATAAGTTTTTATGGGTTCCGATGGAGAAAACCGCCACAATATTCTTTGAAAGCTTCGATGTGAATTTTGTACTAATATTTGACGATACATTTGTTTGATATCAGCTGTGAAAACGAACCGATGAACACGAAAGTTCATCAAAATGACAATAATATCCTTTTGTAATTTAGGACCTATCAATAGGGCATCATTTAAAGATAAATGACCAGGTACATGAGCTGACGCATCGAAAACAACCCTCAACCTTGTGGATGGACTGTTTGGTTTGATTATACAATGGTGAGGGATATAGAAAGTATTTTCATAATCCGAACTCGTAGAAATCAATGACATATGATCTTTTTCTAAATATTCCTTCATGAAAGTAGAGTATTCCTTGTATATATTCTGCTTTTTAATAAGTTTACGTTCAAGGGATAAAAAACGACGTAGTGCGAGAGAATATGTGTCACCGAATGAAAGTGTTGACTGATCAGGTTTAAATGGTAATGCCACAGTGTACCGTCCAGATGTATTTCTAGAATAGTTCTGAGTGTATAAGTTCTCACAAAATTGATCTTCTGGTGATACAATGACATTCTCTGAAACTTCTTCAAGTTCCCAAAATCTTTTCAACGAGGAGTTTAAACCTGATTCAGACAATGACAAATGAAAATTGTTAATTGATACGCTAGGTGATTGAATCTTTCCCATGAAAACCCAACCAAATACTGTCTCAAGTACTGTTGGTTCTAAACCGTTACCCTCGATACGACCCGGTCGAATTATTAAAGAGAATATATCCGCTCCGAGGAGAAGGTCTATTGGTTTCGGAATGGAAAAATTCGGATCTGCTAACTTCTTGTTATGGACACAATTCCAAAACGAATAATTTACGAAAGAACTCGGCATTTCCGCACAAATCTTCGGAATCACGACGGTATCGAATGTAAATGATGGATTTATTTGACCTGATGGGCGAATAGTACATTCAGTGCTGCAATTAGCAGAAGATGAGCTTTCACAAATTCCATTTATCGAAAATGAAGCATCACAAATTTTCAAGCCTAATCTATTTACACACGATTGAGTTATAATATTTATTTGAGAGCCTCCATCTAACAGAACTCGGACCTTCTGATATCTACCCCAAGCATCACGAATTTCAACCTCAGCAGTTGCTAAGAGAACGGTAGAATTTGAAGAAACATTCGTTAAAACTTGAGCTGAGCCTGAATCCAGTGAATTTGCAGCATTGAAATGAAACGTCTCTGTTGAAGAAGCACTATCCGCACTATTGCGCATGTGTAACAGGATATGATGCTTTCCGTTGCAAACACGACAATTTGACTTTGAAGAACAATTATTAATCTTATGTCCAGAATGGAGGCAATTGATACACCAATTTTTGTTCTTCACAGTCTTGAACCGATCTTGAACAGTCTGTTCCAAAAATGATGGACATTTGTAAATATTATGAGCTAACTTGCAATAATTACAAGTTATAATTTTCTTGAATGATTCAGTTTCCGTTTGAACGAGAAGAGTTGAATTTCTTTTATTCATTGAGAGAGAACTAGATTTCAAAACTTGAGAATTCGAAACTGAATGAGTTTTCGACGGAAGAGAAAGAGCTACTGCCTCCAAGGCTATACACTGATTTGTCAGGAAATTTCGTAAATTGACAAACGACGGAATATCGGTTGAACATTCTTGTAATTCAAAACGTTTGATCGTTGCTGAATCTAATTTCTGAATGAGAATGTGAAATAAAACAAAGTCCCACTGGTCAACGAGTAAACCTAAATTCCTTAATACCGATAAGTTCTCCGCAAAAACTTCTAGAATTCGCCTAAGTTCTTTAGCTGAATCACCCTGTAGCTTTGGAACATTACAGATTTCCTTCCAACATGTATTAGCGAGAAGTCTTTATTTTGATATCTTTCCGCCAATGTCTGAAAAGCGCTTTCATAATTTTCAGCAGTCAATGGAAACCCTTTAACTAAACTTAAAGCATGAGAAGAAAGTGAACTAAGGAGGTATTGAAACTTTTCTATCTGACTCAAGTTAGAATTTTCATGTACCAAGCTTTGGAACATATCGAAAAAAGTAGGCCACTCTTTATAATTCCCATTGAAAATGGGCAATACTATCTTTGGAAGTTTAACATTTGGCGAACTGATAGAGCAACTGTCTTGGTTTTTTACTGGAATGTTTACTACAGGAAATAAATTAACATAAGTTGTTCTGAGGGTGTAATAATTATCCATAAAGGCTGTTCGAATAACCTTTTCAGTGTTCAATTCCGGTTCTTCGGAAGATACAATCATAGAAACAATTGACGTATGTAAATTTTGAAAGTCCACGAGAATATCGTCAAGTATTTCACATCTTAATTTGAATCTTACGTGGAGACTTTCATCAGTGACAGCGAATTGTGCTAAATTCAGAATTTCCTCGAGATCGTCAATAACAATTTGACGACGAGCTTTGAGTTGTTTCAATTTTGTCGCCATTATTATTATTCAAGGTATACTGCAGAAAACAATATTTTTATTTATATATATTTAAAAGAACGAAATTAATTAATAAAGTAAATAATTAAGATTGAATCTATTAAATTGAAAATCGAGTTGAAAATAAACAAATGATGAAAATAAACAAAAACAAGAATGTCTATCTTTGTTTATGTTTTGAATCAAGGTTATGAGCATAGATGAGAAAAACAAATGAAGAGTTGTCTATGTTCTCAGGTAATGAAAGCTAAATTCTTTTAACATGCGCAGATATTAAAGGATTTATGAATGTGTTCGATATCTTGTCAAGTTTTTGAGGTTACGTGAATAATTGACAGATTGAAATAAATGCAAATGAAAAAACTAAATGGAAAAATTCCAAAATGCTTGATCGCAATAATTTTGAAAACGCGGTTCGAAAATATGGGGCTCAAGAAGGACCAAAATGGCACGACAAGGGCCTTTGAAAATTAAATGAAAACGAGATAGAAAAATTAACAATGAAATTCTGATAAAAAATGACTCGAAAAGAGAATCGAATGCTGGAGCATTGCCTACCTGGTTTCTCAGTACGGCTGAATTCTCTGTCCATGCACTCGCGAGCTATAATAGTCACTTTTTTTCACCAGAGTTCCAATTTGTAGAAATCAACGAGAAATTTTCGGCGAAGAAAGTGTGGCACTGCACCGAACGAGCGTCGACGTGTGTATTATGAACGACGACTTCGTTCTTTCTAGCGACATAGGTCATATGCTCCAACATATGTTAAGCGTCAATCGGGAAAATGAGATGAACATATGTGGGCCGCACGAAACGAGCAAGCAACTTGGAATAAAAATGAATTTAACTATAAGTTGCAGTAACAGGTGGTTTTTACCGTGTTATCCCCTACGTAAGAAAACAAGACTAGGCTCAATCGAAAGCTCTCTTCGACGCAGATTTTTTCCGCACCTTCAGATTTTGAAAAAATACTATAACATTCTTTGAGAGTCAAAAAACTGCATCCTATTGAAAACTCAAACTGAGCATACTGCTTTAACCTACTCCTCGATGAATTTGAATGTGAATCTCAAAAATTACAGATTCAATTTTTTTTCAATAACAGTAAATTTCAGGGGCGATCTAGTTCTAGAGTTCTGTAGAAGACCTATTGAAAAGAGTAAATGGACATACGGCATTCCCCTACTCCTCAGGGTAATCGAATGGTAGATCGAAAATTTACAATCTCGTTATATCTCAAAATCAGTTGATTTTATGGGCGATCTAGTTCTCGTGTTCTGTAGAAGACCTATTGATATCAGTAAATGGACATACGGCATTCACCTACTTCTCAGGGTAATCGATTGGTAGATCGAAAATTCACAATCTCGTTATATCTCAAGAACAGTTAATTTTAGGGGCGATCTAATTCTCGAGTAGTGTGGAAGACCTATCGAAAACTCAAACTGAGCATACTGCGTTAATCTACACCTCGGTGAATCTGAATGGGAATCACAAAAATCATAGATTCGTAATTTCCTCAAGAACAGTTGATTTCAGGGGCGATCTAAATCTCGAGTTCTGTAGAAGACCTATCGAAACCAGTAAATGAACATACGGCATTCACCTACTCCTCTGGGTAATCGAATGGTAGATCGAAAATTCACAATCTCGTTATATCTCAAGAATAGTTAGTTTCAGGGGCGATCTAGTTCTCGAGTTCTGAAGAAGAAATATTGAAAACAGTTAATGGACATACGGCATTCACCTACTCCTAACGCATATTGCGTTAACCTACTCCTCGGTGAATTTGAATGTGAATCACAAAAATTACAGATTCGTTATTTTTTCAACAACAGTAATTTTAGGGGCGATCTAGTTCTCGAGTAGTGTAGAAGACCTATTGTAAACAGTGAATGGACATACGGCATTCACCTACTTCTCAGGGTAATCGATTGGTAGATCGAAAATTTACAATCTCGTTATATCTCAAGAACAGTTAATTTTAGGGGCGATCTAATTCTCGAGTAATGTGGAAGACCTATCGAAAACTCAAACTGAACATTCTGCGTTAATCTACACCTCGGTGAATCTGAATGGGAATCACAAAAATCATAGATTCGTTATTTTCTCAAGAACAGTTGATTTCAGGGGCGATCTAAATCTCGAGTTCTGTAGAAGACCTATTGAAACCAGTAAATGAACATACGGCATTCACCTACTCTTCTTGGTAATCGAATGGTAGATCGAAAATTTACAATCTCGTTATATCTCAAGAATAGTTAGTTTCAGGGGCGATCTAGTTCTTGAGTTCTGAAGAAGAACTATTGAAAACAGTTAATGGACATACGGCATCCACAGTAAAGAGAAAGCATTTACACATCTCTCTGTGTAAGGAATTTCTAAAATTGGATTTTCCGCGCTACTATGAACAGTTATGTCACTGTGATTAATAATGTTTTTATTTCTTAGTTCGCTTAAATCTTTATTATCTAAATTTGGTAGTTCATTATCAGGTTCTACTAATAGATCGATACATTCTTCCAATTCGTCATCTGAGATATGATTAATTATGGAGAGTGAATCTTCTTCGATTGGATTCATTTCAACTGTTTCTATGTAATTTAAATCTTCATTAAAGTTGTCATTTTGTATGTAATAAATATTAACATTGATATCTGATTCTTTAAAAATGTATTTTATCATATTAAAAATAATTGTCCACTCCAATTTATCTAATCCGCATGCTATCCTGGGAATAGCTAAATATTTATCATCGTTAAATTCACATAATTTTTTCAGATTAATGAGAGTTTCGAATACCGTTTCATAGGTTGGTTTATCATCATAAAATTCTTTAGTTATTAAATAGTAAATATTTCGATTTTCAATTCTTATTGATGCTACTTCGCCAACAGTTTTATTTTGAGATTTTTATTTTTTTACATTTCCAAATTTACTTTTGAATCGTGATGCAATGCCTTTACTCATTTCTAAATCTTTTGATATACAATGAGGTAAAGCATATTTGTTCGGGCAACTAATAATATTCCTTTTTTTCTCCTTAATATTAGAAGGTTTTGATAATTGATCGATTTTTAAAAATTTTTCGTAATTAATTTCATTTTTTTCCTCTAGCCTTATTCTGCTGAGAGCATCTGCGTTATTTAATGATCCTTTTCTGTATTTTATTTCATAATCAAATTCTTCTAATTTCATTTGCCATCTCATTAAACGTGTATTAGGTTTTTTAAGAGAAAATAACCAAACAAGAGGTTTGTGGTCTGTATAAATTGTAAATTTCCTTCCATAAAGGTATGGGCGAAATATAGAACAACCGTGTAAAATAGCGAGACATTCTTTTTCAATTACACTATAGTTAATTTCAGCTTTATTCAATGTCCTACTGCAAAAAGCTACAGGTAGATCATCTGGGACTTGACCTTGTGATAAAACTGCACCGACAGCAAATCCTGATACGTCCGTGGTTAAATCACTTCCTTGGAATTTGTGTATTTACCATATTCTGTTTCAAATAGGCATCCTTTAGGTATGGTGATAAGGTAATTCCCCTTAAGAGATGTTTAATCACTTCTTTTACAGGTAAGACGGATCTTCATTTAATTTGGTGCTATGATTATATATTTTGCATTATCGATTTGCTGGATAAAATTGAATTTAATTTCAACTGGATGATTTTGACAATTTCCTATTGATTTCTTGATTTGTAATAATTCAAAAATACAGTCTTCATCTTGAATTCCATTCATTAAGCTGTTTTCTTCGCAGTAGTAATGTGGATGTATTTTCATACAAGGTGTTGAGGTGTATTGATATTTATTTTCATTTAATGTCAGATAGGTATTTCGTGGAATGATGATGGTATTATTTTTGGTTGGAATGGAATACAAATGATAATGAAAAAATAATTCGGTGTATGCAAGAGGAAAATGCAGAATGAAAACGATTCTGAGATTGACATAATAAGCATCAACTTTAATCAGTTCATAATAATTACGAAACTCATTTTCTTTGGAGAAAATTTATGATTTTTCTGAATATTGGGTTGAAATAACAGATATTATTGATTTTAATTCTGAAAATTTTATTATACTATGGTGAAGGATACCAAGCTTGCCTAGGGCATTAAATCTTCGATATTTAATGAATTATTGTACTTATTTTGCAAAATTCTCAAATGTTCCAGTAAAGTGGAATGAAATCTTTCAATAATACCATTGGATTGTGAATTGTCCATATAATAATAGCAATAAGATCGGGAACCAGAGAAAAAATCAAAATTGGTCCCGTTAGGGACCCGCGAGGCGTAGCCGAGCGTGAACCCCGCAGGGCCGAACCCGGGGCAATCTTAAAACAGATCGAAAAGGCGTATCCTCCTCTAGGAGAAGCGACCCCGAAACCCGCCCCGGGCGCTCTTAAAGCGCCCGAAAATTTCGAAAGAAAATCGCGAAATCGGCGATTTTCGCGAAATCGCCGAAAGTGTCCCCAAGGGGAAGATCTCACGGACGAACGGGGCCATTTCTCCGGCCGAGATCGGTCGTTATTTCAAGAAAAAGACATTCCTCATAATGTGGTACCGGTATGGACCGCGGAGCCCTCGAAATCTATACGAAAATTATGCATATAAAACGGCAATTTTAGACTCCCGACTTCTCTGAAACGTCAAAAACCGCACCTACGTTTTTCCTTCGTGCCGATCGAAAACGATATAAATCGCCCCGCGATCGGTAGAAAACGAATCTACGTGAAATTTCCCATCTCTGGGTACCAATTTTCACATCTAAGTAGCGAGTCAAGGCCGCGAATTCTTCATTCCAAATTAGGCAATTTTTTCGATAATTCGAGGAGAAGTGTCATATTTTATCATACGATTCCGATGATAGCCGAACGCGAGCTCCAAATTTGAAAATACGGCATCAATTTTTCGCTCGATATGGGCGGTTGAAGATTGTTTGCGTTTTCAAGCACTCGAATAAGAATCTACAGGAGATTCCGAATCTCTAGATACCTACCACTTTTCGTGAATCGCAAGAAAAACACCTCAAATATGCGTTTGAAAATCGTCATTTCAGGCTCTATTTTCGCGCTAATTCATTTTCGTCCTTGAAGAATGCACACAGATCGCGATGAATCGCTATACAGGCTGTGCTATCTCGAAAAAATCGCTATACAGGCTGTGCTTATGGAAAGCACTGATTTTCACCAGATTCTTTCTTCGAGAGATTTCGTGTTACTTAGGGTTCTATCATGTTTTCCGCGTTTTTTCGTATTTGGTCGGTTTCTTTCTTGGTGGAATGCACTGAACTCGAAACGATAGAGTTATAAACGATATTCTTTCGGTTTGTTTTTTATGAAGAAAGCACCCACTGCGAATCAATTATATACAGGGTGTCCCATATGCATTTTTCTTCAAGTTCTCTCGCGAATGGGAGCTGATTTCGGTATAATGTCATACAGGGTGTGCGATTCACAATGAATTTGCGATCGGGTGATATACGGGGTGTGCAATTTACAAGTTAATTTGATTTTTTTTGCGCAAATTCGAGTTTTTGTGTTGTTTCGGGGTGTTTTGGATCTTAATTCGATAAAATATATTCGATTCATATACAGGGTGTCAGATCTGAGTAGCGCTGACATTCACCAGAGTTTTTCTCCAGCTTTCGTGCTTTTCCGCGTAAGGAGCTAAATTCAATGAAATCTCATACAGGGTGTGCCATTAACAATGATTTCGCGATTGATTGATATACAGGGTGTGCAGTTTAAAAGTTCTTTCATTATTTTTGCACGCTTTCGGTTTTTTGTACTCCCTCGGGGTTTTAAGCTTTCCTTCGAGTTTTTGCGCGCTTTCGGTGATTTTGTGCTCCTTCGGGGTTTTTTCGGTTCCTTTGGATATTTTTCGTTCTTTCGTGGTACTTCGGGTTCTTTCAAGTTTTTCCGTGTTTCGTCGGGTTCTTTCTTCGTGGAATGCACTGAACTTGAAACGATAGAGTTAAAACGATATTCTTTCGGTTTGTTTCTTATGATGAAAGCACCCACTGCAAATCAATTATATACTGGGTGTCCCATATGCATTTTTCATCATGTTTTTCACGTGTGAAAGCTAATTTCGGTAAAATGTCATACAGGATGTGCGATTTACAATGAATTTGCGATCAGGTGATATACAGGGTGAGCACTTTACAAGTTCTTCTGTTTTTTGCGCGCTCTCAAGTTTTTGTGTTCCTTCGGGTTCTTTTACGGAAAAATTATCTTCGAAACATATACGGGGTGTTACATAGGAGCTCCATAGAATAATTTTGATACTTCCTTCGTGGTAATTACTGAACTCGAATAGATGGAGTTACAACGATATTCTTTTTTTTTTTCACTGCTAATCAATTGTATACTGAGTGTCTCATATGCATTCTCCTTCAAGTTTTTCTCGCGAATGGGAGCGGATTTCGATAAAATGTCATACAGGGTGTGCAATTTACAATAAGTTTACGGTCGGGTGATATACAGGGTGTGCAATTTACAAGTACTTTTGTGTTTCGGTTTTTTCAGGTTCCTTTAGATTTTTGTGTTACTTGGTGTTCTTTCGTGTTTTCTCGCGATGTTTCATGTAATTTCGGTTTCTTTCGTATAACTTCGGTTTCTTTCGTGTTTCTTCGGATTCCTTCGTGTTTTTTCGCGTTTCTCCGTGTTTTTCCAGTTCTTTCTAGCTTTTTCGCTTTCAACGGGTAATTTGACGTGTTTCGTGTTTCTGCGCGCTTCATTGATGTATGGGCCCTATTGATCTGCGGTCTATATTGATCTATGGTCTATATTGATACATGGGCCAATTGAACTACTGGCCTATTGAACTACTGGCCTATTGAACTACTGGCCTATGGATCTACGGGCCTATTGATCTACCCGCTTACTAGTCTATAATATAAAAGCAATAAGGGTGGGCGTGGTTAAAATTGGAATTTTCGGGTCCCGTCAGGGACCCGGAAAGCGTAGCTTTCCGAGCGGCCCGCAGGGCCGCTCGAGAGGGAATCTTAAAACAGATCGAAAGGGCGTATCCTCTTCTAGGAGAAGCGACCCCGAGAGCCCCCCCGGGCGCTCTTAAAATACCCGAAATTTTCAAACGAAAAAGTCGAAAAACGTCGTTTTTGGCGAAATCGCCGAAAGCGTCCCCGCGTTCGAACGTTCCCGTCCGAAGATAGACCGGTTTTGGGGGCGGGGAGGTCGATATTTCGAGAGGAAGAACGGCCGGGGTTCCCGCTACGAGCTGGACCCCGGAGCTACCCCGGATGTGTACGAAAATTTGGTAAGAAAATGGGCAATTTTCGGATTCTCCAACTCCGCGAAACGTCAAAAACCACTATGATGCTTTCGCTCGCTGCATGCTCTACACGTCCCTAAACGCCCAGTCAAGGGTAGAAAACGAAACTTGAGGAAATTCCCCATCTCTGGGTACCAATTTTCATATCCAAGTAGCGAGATAAGACCGTGAATTCTTCATTCGAAAATCGGTAATTTTCACAATATTGCGAGGTGAAATGTCAATTTCTGTTTCCATTCCGAGGATAGCCGAACGCGACCTCCAATTTTCAAAATCCGGCATCGATTTTTCGCTCGATATGGGCGGTATAAGATTTTCCAGGCCTTTCCAGTGGTCGAATAAGAATCTACCGGAAATTCCGAATCTCCAGATACCTTTCACATTTCGGGAATCCCAACCAAAATGCCTAAATTATGCGTTTGAAAATCGGCATTTTTGGCTCGATTTACGCGCCATTCCATTTTCGTCCTTGAAGAATGAACCGATCGCGATGGATTGCTGTACAGGGGTTGTGCATTATTGCTGTACAGGGGTTGTGCATTAAAAAATCGCTATCTAGGCTGTGCCCATGGGAAGCACTGATTTTCACCAGATTCTTTCTTCGAGAGATTTTCCGTCTGAATTTTTATGGAAAAAGCAATTAGTGAGTGGGATCTAATTACGATAAAATGTCATACAGGGTAAACGATTTACAATGAATTTGCGATCATGTGATATACGAGGTGTGCAATTGACAAGTTATTTTGGTTTTTTGTGCGCAAATTCGAGTTTTTTTTGTTTCTTCGGTGTGTTTTGGTTCTCAATTCGATAAAATATATTCGATTCATATACAGGGTGTCAGATCTGAGTAGCGCTGACATTCACCAGAGTTTTTCTCTAGCTTTCGTGCTTTTCCGCGTAAGCGAGCTGAATGCAATGAAATCTCATACAGGGTGTGCCATTAACAATGATTTCGCGATCGATTGATATACAGGGTGTGCAATTTCCAAGTTCTTTCATTATTTTTTGCACGCATTCGGTTTTTTGTGCTCCCTCGGGGTTTCAAGCTTTCTTCGAGTTTTTTTGCGCGCTTTCGTTGATTTTGTGCTCCTTCGAGGTTTTTTGGGTTCCTTTGGATTTTTTTCGTTCTTCCGTGTTACTTTGGGTTCTTTCATGTTTTTCCGCGTTTTTTCGTATTTGGTCGGGTTCTTTCTTGGTGGAATACACTGAACTTGAAACGATAGAGTTATAAACGATATTCTTTCGGTTTGTTTTTTATGATGAAAGCACCCACTGCGAATCAATTATATACGGGGTGTCCCATATGCATTTTTCTTCAGGTTTTCTCACGAATGAGAGCTGATTTCGGCATAATGTCATACAGGGTGCGCGATTTACAATGAATTTGCGATCGGGTGATATACGGGGTGAGCACTTTACAAGTTCTTCTGTTTTTTTGCGCGCTCTCAAGTTTTTTCAAGTTTTTTGTGTTCCTTCGGGTCGTTTTACGGAAAAATTATTTTCGAAACATATACGGGGTGTTACATAGGAGGTCCATAGAATAATTTTGATACTTCCTTCGTGGTAATGACTGAACTCGAATAGATGGAGTAACAACGATATTCTCTTGGTTTTTTTTTTGAAGCTAATCAATTGTATACTGAGTGTCTCATATGCATTTCTCTTCAAGTTTTCTCGCGAATGGGAGCTGATTTCGATAAAATGTCATACAAGGTGTGCAATTACAATGAGTTTACGATCGGGTGATATACAGGGTGTGCAATTTACAAGTACTTTTGTGTTTCGGGTTTTTTTCAGGTTCCATTAGAGTTTTTGTGTTACTTGGTGTTCTTTTGTGTTTTCTCGCGTTGTTTCGTGTAATTTTGGTTTCTTTCGTCTTTCTTCGGATTCTTCCGTGTTTTTTCGCGTTTCTTCGTATTTGGTCGGGTTCTTTCTTGGTGGAATGCACTGAACTTGAAACGATAGAGTTATAAACGATATTCTTTCGGTTTTTTTTTATGATGAAAGCACCCACTGCGAATCAATTATATACGGGGTGTCCCATATGCATTTTTCTTCAGGTTTTCTCGCGAATGAGAGCTGATTCCGGTATAATGTCATACAGGGTGTGCGATTTACAATGAATTTGCGATCGGGTGATATACGGGGTGAGCACTTTACAAGTTCTTCTGTTTTTTTGCGCGCTCTCAAGTTTTTTCAAGTTTTTTGTGTTCCTTCGGGTCGTTTTACGGAAAAATTATTTTCGAAACATATACGGGGTGTTACATAGGAGGTCCATAGAATAATTTTGATACTTCCTTCGTGGTAATGACTGAACTCGAATAGATGGAGTAACAACGATATTCTCTTGGTTTTTTTTTTAAAGCTAATCAATTGTATACTGAGTGTCTCATATGCATTTCTCTTCAAGTTTTCTCGCGAATGGGAACTGATTTCGATAAAATGTCATACAAGGTGTGCAATTTACAATGAGTTTACGATCGGGTGATATACGGGGTGTGCAATTTACAAGTACTTTTGTGTTTCGGGTTTTTTTCAGGTTCTATTAGAGTTTTTGTGTTACTTGGTGTTCTTTTGTGTTTTCTCGCGTTGTTTCGTGTAATTTCGGTTTCTTTCGTGTAACTTCGGTTTCTTTCGTCTTTCTTCGGATTCTTCCGTGTTTTTTCGCGTTTCTTCGTTTTTTTCCAGTACTTTTATGTTTTTTTGCTTTAATCTGGTTTTTTTGACGTGTTTAGTGTTTCTGCGCGCTTCATTGATGTATGGGCCCTATTGATCTATGGTCTATATTGATCCATGGGCCAATTGAACTAATGGCCTATTGAACTACTGGCCTATGGATCTACGGGCCTATGGATCTACGGGCCTATTGATCTACCCGCTTACTAGTCTATTATATTAAAGCAATAAGGGTGGGCGTGGCCAACTCGGGTCCCGTAAGGGACCCGCGAGGCGTAGCCGAGCCCGCGGCCCGCAGGGCCGCCCGAGAGGCAATCTTAACTGAAATCGAAAGGGCGTATCCTCTTCTAGGAGAAGCGACCCCGACAGCCCCCCCAGGCGCTCTTAAAATACCCGAAATTTTCAAACGAAAATGTCGAAAAACGTCGTTTTTGGCGAAATCGCCGAAAGTGTCCCCAAGGGGGAAGACCTCACGGACGAACGGGGCCGTCTCGAGGGCCGAGATCGGTCGCTTTTTCGAGAAGAAGAAATTTCCCAACGAGTGGTAGCGGCAAATACCGGGGAAATATCCGAAATCGTTACGAAAATAATGCAGATAAAACGGCAATTTTTCGACCCGCGAGTACCGAGAAACGTCAAAAACCTCCCTGATGCTTTCGCTCGCTGCGGGCTCTACACGTCCCTAAACGCCCTGTCCAGGGTAGAAAACGAAACTTGAGGAAATTCCCCATCTCTGGGTACCAATTTTCATATCCAAGTAGCGAGATAAGACCGTGAATTCTTCATTCGAAAATCGGTAATTTTCACAACATTGCGAGGTTAAATGTCAGTTTCTGTTTCCATTCCGAGGATAGCCGAACGCGAGCTCCAATTTTCAAAATCCGGCATCGATTTTTCACTCGATATGGGCGCTGAAAGATTATTTAGTTCTTTCGAGTGGTCGAATAAGAATCTACAGGAGATTCCGAATCTCCTGATATCACTTACAGATCGCGAATCGAACAAAAAATACCTAAATTATGCGTTTGAAAATCGGCATTTTTGGCTCGATTTACGCGCCATTCCATTTTCGTCCTTGATGAATGAAAAGATCGCGATGAATTGCTGTACAGGGGGTGTGCATTAATAAAATCGCTATGCAGGCTGTGCCCATGGGAAGGAATATTTCTTCGAGAGATTTTCCGTCGGAATTTTTTATGGAAAAAGCACCCACTGCGAACCAATTATAGAGTGGGATCTAATTTCGATAAAATGTTATAAAGGGTGTGCGATTCACAATGATTTACGATCATGTGATGAACGAGGTGTGCAATTTTTAAGTTAATTTGATTTTTTTTGCGAAAACTCGAGTTTTTTCGTATTCCCTCGGCGTGATTTGGTTCTTAATTCGATGAAATATATTCGATTCATATACAGTGTGTCAGATCTGAGTAGCGCTGACATTCACCAGAGTTTTTCTCTAGCTTTCGTGCTTTTCCGCGTAAGCGAGCTGAATGCAATGAAATGTCATACAGGGTGTGCCATTAACAATGATTTCGCAATCGATTGATATACAGGGTGTGCAATTTACAAGTTCTTTTATTATTTTTTGCACGCTTTCGGTTTTTTGTGCTCCCTCGGGGTTTCAAGCTTTCCGTCGAGTTTTTTTGCGCGCTTTCGGTGATTTTGTGCTTCTTCGGTGTATTTTCGGTTCCTTTGGATTTTTTTCGTTCTTTCGTGTTACTTTGGGTTTTTTCACGTTTTTCCGTGTTTGGTCGGGTTCTTTCTTCGTGGAATGCACCGAACTTGAAACGATAGAGTTAAAACGATATTCTTTCGGTTTTGTTTTTATGATGAAAGCACCCACTGCGAATCAGTTATATACAGGGTGTCCCATATGCATTTTTCATCATGTTTTTCACGTGTGGAGGCTAATTTCGGTAAAATGTCATACAGGGTGTGCGATTTACAATGAATTTGCGATCGGGTGATATACGGGGTGTGCACTTTACAGGTTCTACTGCTTTTTGCGCGCTCTCAAGTTTTTGTGTTCCTTCGGGATTTTTATGAAAAAGTTATTTCCGATTCATATACGGGATGTTACATAGGAGCTCCATAGAATAATTTCGATATTTTCTTCGTGATAATAATTGAATTCGAATAGATGGAGTTACAACGATATTCTTTGGGTTAATTTTTATGAAAAAATTATTTTCTATTTATATACGGGCTGTGCACATTGAAAGCACTGTCTTTCACCAGGGTATTTCTTCGAGAGTTTTTCCTTCTGCATTTTTCATGGAAAAAGCACCCACTACGAATCGATTATATAGTGGGTGTCCTATGTGCAAGTGATCATGATTTTTCGCGTATGGGATCTAATTTCGATAAAATGTCATACAGGGTGTGCGAATTACAATGAATTTGCAATCAAGTGATATACAGGGTGTGCAATTTACAAGTTATTTTGCTGATTTCGATAAAATGTAATACAGGGTGTGCAATTTACAATGAGTTTACGTTCGGGTGATATACGGGGTGTGCAATTTACAAGTACTTTGTTTTTTTACGCGCTTTCGGTTTTTGTATTTCTCCGGGTTGTTTCGCGTATCTTCGAGTTTTTTCTGTGCGCTTTCAAGTTATATGTAATTGTTCGAGTTTTTTCAGGTTCCTTTGGATTATTTGTGTTACTTGGGGTTCTTTCGTGTTCATTCGCGATGTTTCGTGTAATTTCGGTTTCTTTCGTGTAACTTCAGTTTCTTTCGTGTTTCTTCGGATTCTTCCGTGTTTTTTCGCTTTTCTTCGCGTTCTTTCCAGTATTTTCATGTTTTTGGATTTCAACGGGTATTTTGACGTGTTTCGTGTTTCTGCGCGATTCATTGAATGTATGGGCCCTATTGATCTATGGTCTATATTGATCTATGGTCTATATTGATCCATGGGCCAATTGAACTACTGGCCAATTGAACTACTGGCCAATTGAACTACTGGCATATTGAACTGCTGGCCTATTGAACTACTGGCCTATGGATCTACGGGCCTATTGATCTACCCGCTTACTAGTCTATAATATTAAAGCAATAAGGGTGGGCGTGGCTAACTAGGGTCCCGTAAGGGACCCACGCGAGGCGAAGCAACCGAGCCCGCGGCCCGCAGGGCCGCTCGAGCGGCAATCTTAACTGAAATCGAAAGGGCGTATCCTCTTCTAGGAGAAGCGACCGAAAAACACCTCCCGGGCGCTCTTTAAATACCCGAAATTTTCAAACGAAAATGTCGAAAAACGTCGTTTTTGGCGAAATCGCCGAAAGTGTCCCCAAGGGGGAAGACCTCACGGACGAACGGGGCCGTCTCGCGGGCCGATATCGGTCGCTTTTTCAAGAAGAAGAAATTTCCCAACGAGTGGTAGCGGCAAATACCGGGGAAATATCCGAAATCGTTACGAAAATCATGCAGATAAAACGGCAATTTTTCGACCCGCGAGTACCGAGAAACGTCAAAAACCTCCCTGATGCTTTCGCTCGCTGCGGGCTCTACACGTCCCTAAACGCCCTGTCCAGGGTAGAAAACGAAACTTGAGGAAATTCCCCATCTCTGGGTACCAATTTTCATATCCAAGTAGCGAGATAAGACCGTGAATTCTTCATTCGAAAATCGGTAATTTTCACAACATTGCGAGGTTAAATGTCAGTTTCTGTTTCCATTCCGAGGATAGCCGAACGCGAGCTCCAATTTTCAAAATCCGGCATCGATTTTTCACTCGATATGGGCGCTGAAAGATTATTTAGGCCTTTCGAGTGGTCGAATAAGAATCTACAGGAGATTCCGAATCTCCTGATACCACTTACAGATCGCGAATAGAACAAAAAATAACTAAATTATGAGTTTGAAAATCGGCATTTTTGGCTCGATTTACGCGCCATTCCATTTTCGTCCTTGAAGAATGAAAAGATCGCGATGAATTGCTGTACAGGGGGTGTGCATTAATAAAATCGCTATGCAGGCTGTGCCCATGGGAAGGAATATTTCTTCGAGAGATTTTCAGTCGGAATTTTTTATGGAAAAAGCACCCACTGCGAACCAATTATAGAGTGGGATCTAATTTCGATAAAATGTTATACAGGGTGTGCGATTCACAATGATTTACGATCATGTGATGAACGAGGTGTGCAATTTTCAAGTAAATTTGATTTTTTTTGCGAAAACTCGAGTTTTTTCGTATTCCCTCGGCGTGTTTTGGTTCTTAATTCGATAAAATATATTCGATTCATATACAATGTGTCAGATCTGAGTAGCGCTGACATTCACCAGAGTTTTTCTCTAGCTTTCGTGCTTTTCCGCGTAAGCGAGCTGAATGCAATGAAATGTCATACAGGGTGTGCCATTAACAATGATTTCGCGATCGATTGATATACAGGGTGTGCAATTTACAAGTTCTTTCATTATTTTTTGCACGCTTTCGGCTTTTTGAGCTCCCTCGGGGTTTCAAGCTTTCCTTCGAGTTTTTTGTGATTTTGTGCTTCTTCGGTGTATTTTCGGTTCCTTTGGATTTTTTTCGTTCTTTCGTGTTACTTTGGGTTCTTTCACGTTTTTCCGTGTTTGGTCGGGTTCTTTCTTCGTGGAATGCACCGAACTTGAAACGATAGAGTTAAAACGATATTCTTTCGGTTTGTTTTTTATGATGAAAACACCCACTGCAAATCAATTATATACAGGGTGTCCTATATGCATTTTTCATCATGTTTTTCCACGTGTGGAGGCTAATTTCGGTAAAATGTCATACAGGGTGTGCGATTTACAATGAATTTGCGATCGATTGATATACGGGGTGTGCACTTTACAGGTTCTACTGTTTTTTTGCGCGCTCTCAAGATTTTTGTGTTCCTTCGGGTTTTTTTTTTTGGAAAAATTATTTTCGATTTATATACGGGGTGTTACATAGGAGGTCCATAGAATAATTTTCATACTTCCGTCGTGGTAATTATTGAATTCGAATAGATGGAGTTACAACGATATTCTTAGGGTAAATTTTTTATGAAAAATTATTTTCGATTTATATACGGGCTGTGCACATCGAAAGCACTGACTTTCACCAGGGTCTTTCTTCGAGAGTTTTTCCATCTGCATTTTTCATGGAAAAAGCACCCACTACGAAACGATTATATAGTGGGTGTCCTATGTGCAAGTGATCATGATTTTTCGCGTATGGGATCTAATTTCGATAAAATGTCATACAGGGTGTGCGAATTACGAGGAATTTGCGATCATGTGATATACAGGGTGTGCATTTCAAAAGTTATTTTGCTGATTTCGATAAAATGTCATACAGGGTGTGCAATTTACAATGAGTTTACGATCGGGTCATATACGGGGTGTGCAATATACAAGTACTTTTGTTTTTTGCGCGCTTTCGGTTTTTTTGTATTTCTCTGGGGTGTTTCGCGTGACTTCGAGTTTTTTGCGCGCTTTCAGGTTATATGTATATTTTCGGGATTTTCTCAGGTTCCTCTGGATTTTTTGTGTTACTTGGTGTTCTTTCGTGTTTTATCGCGTTGTTTCGTGTAATTTCGGTTTCTTTCGTATAACTTCGGTTTATTTCGTGTTTCTTCGAATTCTTCCGTGTTTTTCCGTTTTTTCGTGTTTTTTCCAGTATTTTCAAGTTTTGTTGCTTTCAACGGGTTTTTGACGTGTTTCGTGTTTCTTCGCGCTTCATTGATGTATGGGCCCTATTGATCTATGGTCTATATTGATCTATGGTCTATATTGACCCATGGGCCAATTGAACTACTGGCCTATCGAACTACTGACCTATTGAACTACTGGCCAATTGAACTACTAGCCTATTGAACTACTGGCCTATGGATCTACGGGCCTATTGATCTACCCGCTTACTAGTCTATAATATTAAAGCAATAAGGGTGGGCGTGGTTAAAATTGGAATTTTCGGGTCCCGTCAGGGACCCGCGAGGCAACCGAGCCCGCGGCCCGCAGGGCCGCTCGAGAGGGAATCTTAAAACGGATCGAAAGGGCGTATCCTCTTCTAGGAGAAGCGACCGAGAAAAACCCCCCGGGCGCTCTTAAAGTGCCCGAAATTTTCAAACGAAAATGTCGAAAAACGTCGTTTTTGGCGAAATCGCCGAAAGTGTCCCCAAAGGGGAAGACCTCACGGACGAACGGGGCCGTCTCGAGGGCCGAGATCGGTCGCTTTTTCAAGAAGAAGAAATTTCCCAACGAGTGGTAGCGGCAAATACCGGGAAATATCCGAAATCGTTACGAAAATAATGCAGATAAAACGGCAATTTTTCGACCCGCGAGTACCGAGAAACGTCAAAAACCTCCCTGATGCTTTCGCTCGCTGCGGGCTTTACACGTCCCTAAACGCCCTGTCCAGGGTAGAAAACGAAACTTGAGGAAATTCCCCATCTCTGGGTACCAATTTTCATATCCAAGTAGCGAGATAATACCGTGAATTCTTCATTCGAAAATCGGTAATTTTCACAACATTGCGAGGTTAAATGTCAGTTTCTGTTTCCATTCCGAGGATAGCCGAACGCGAGCTCCAATTTTCAAAATCCGGCATCGATTTTTCACTCGATATGGGCGCTGAAAGATTATTTAGGCCTTTCGAGTGGTCGAATAAGAATCTACAGGAGATTCCGAATCTCCTGATACCACTTACAGATCGCGAATCGAACAAAAATACCTAAATTATGCGTTTGAAAATCGGCATTTTTGGCTCGATTTACGCGCCATTCCATTTTCGTCCTTGAAGAACGAACCGATCGCGATGGATTGCTGTACAGGGGTTGTGCATTATTGCTGTACACGGGTTGTGCATTAAAAAAATCGCTATCTAGGCTGTGCCCATGGGAAGCACTGATTTTCATCAGATTCTTTCTTCGAGAAATTTTCCGTCTGAATTTTTATGGAAAAAGCAATTAGTGAGTGGGATCTAATTTCGATAAAATGTCATACAGGGTAAACGATTTACAATGAATTTGCGATCATGTGATATACGAGGTGTGCAATTGACAAGTTATTTTGGTTTTTTTTTGCGCAAATTCGAGTTTTTTTGTTTCTTCGGTGTGTTTTGGTTCTCAATTCGATAAAATATATTCGATTCATATACAGGGTGTCAGATCTGAGTAGCACTGACATTCACCAGAGTTTTTCTCGAGTTTTCGTCCATTTCCGCGTAAGTGAGCTAAATTCAATGAAATCTCATACAGGGTGTGCCATTAACAATGATTTCGCGATTGATTGATATACAGGGTGTGCAATTTAAAAGTTCTTTTGATATTTTTTGCACGCTTTCGGTTTTTTGTGCTACCTCGGGGTGTTTAGCATTCCTTCGAGTTTTTGCGCGCTTTCGGTGATTTTGTGCTCCTTCGGGGTTTTTTCGGTTCCTTTGGATTTTTTTCGTTCTTTCGTGTTTCTTTGGGTTCTTTCACGTTTTTCCGCGTTTGGTCGGGTTTTTTCTTCATGGAATGCACCGAACTTGAAACGATAGAGTTAAAACGACTTTCTTTCGGTTTGTTTTTTATGATGAAAGCACCCACTGCAAATCAATTATATACAGGGTGTCCCATATGCATTTTTCATCATGCTTTTTCACGTGTGGAGGCTAATTTCGGTAAAATGTCATACAGGGTGTGCGATTTACAATGAATTTGCGATCGGGTGATATACGGGGTGAGCACCTTACAAGTTCTTCTGTTTTCTTTCGCGCTCTCAAGTTTTTTGTGTTCCTTCGGGTTTTTTTTTGGAAAAATTATTTTCGATTCATATACGGGGTGTTACATAGGAGGTCCATAGAATAATTTTGATACTTCCTTCGTGGTAATTATTGAATTCGAATAGATGGAGTTACAACGATATTCTTTGGGTTAATTTTTTATGAAAAAATTATTTTCGATTTATGTACGGGCTGTGCCCATTGGAAGCACTGACTTTCACCAGGGTCTTTCTTCGAGAGTTTTTCCATCTGCATTTTTCATGGAAAAAGCACCCACTACGAATCGATTATATAGTGGGTGTCCTATGTGCAAGTGATCATGATTTTTCGCGTATGGGATCTAATTTTGATAAAATGTCATACAGGGTGTGCGAGTTACAATGAATTTGCGATCATGTGATATACGGGGTGTGCAATTTACAAGTTATTTGGCTGATTTCGATAAAATGTCATACAGGGTGTGCAATTTACAATGAGTTTACAATCGGGTGATATACGGGGTGTGCAATATACAAGTAATTTTGTTTTTTTGCGCGCTTTCGGTTTTTTTGTATTTCTCCGGGGTGTTTCGCGTGACTTCGAGTTTTTTTGTGCGCTTTCAAGTTATATGCATTCTTTCGGGATTTTCTCAGGTTCCTTTGGATTTTTTGTGTTACTTGGGTTTCTTTCGTGTTTTCTCGCGTTGTTTCGTGTAATTTCGGTTTCTTTCATGTATCTTCGGATTCTTCCAGGTTTCTTCGGATTCTTCCGTGTTTTTTCGCGTTTTTTCCAGTACTTTCATGTTTTTTCGCTTTCAACGGGTTTCTTGACGTGTTTCGTGTTTCTGCGCGCTTCATTGATGTATGGGCCCTATTGATCTATGGTCTATATTGATCTATGGTCTATATTGATCCATGGGCCAATTGAACTACTGGCCAATTGAACTACTGGCCTATTGAACTACTGGCCTATTGAACTACTGGCCTATTGAACTACTGGCCTATTGAACTACTGGCCTATGGATCTACGGGCCTATTGATCTACCCGCTTACTAGTCTATAATATTAAAGCAATAAGGGTGGGCGTGGCTAAAATTGGAATTTTGGGGTCCCGTTAGGGACCCGCGAGGCGAAGCCGAGCCCGCGGCCCGCAGGGCCGCTCGAGGGGAATCTTAAAGAAAATCGAAAAAGCGAATCCTCCTCTAGGAGAAGCGACCGAAAAAAACCCCCCGGGCGCTCTTGAAATACCCGAAATTTTCAAACGAAAATGTCGAAAAACGTCGTTTTTGGCGAAATCGCCGAAAGTGTCCCCAAAGGGGAAGACCTCACGGACGAACGGGGCCGTCTCGAGGGCCGAGATCGGTCGCTTTTTCAAGAAGAAGAAATTTCCCAACGAGTGGTAGCGGCAAATACCGGGGAAATATCCGAAATCGTTACGAAAATAATGCAGATAAAACGGCAATTTTTCGACCCGCGAGTACCGAGAAACGTCAAAAACCTCCCTGATGCTTTCGCTCGCTGCGGGCTCTACACGTCCCTAAACGCCCTATCCAGGGTAGAAAACGAAACTTGAGGAAATTCCCCATCTCTGGGTACCAATTTTCATATCCAAGTAGCGAGATAAGACCGTGAATTCTTCATTCGAAAATCGGTAATTTTCACAACATTGCGAGGTTAAATGTCAGTTTCTGTTTCCATTCCGAGGATAGCCGAACGCGAGCTCAATTTTCAAAATCCGGCATCGATTTTTCGCTCGATATGGGCGCTGATAGATTATTTAGGCCTTTCGAGTGGTCGATTAAGAATCTATAGGAGATTCCGAATCTCCTGATACCACTTACAGATCGCGAATCGAACAAAAATACCTAAATTATGCGTTTGAAAATCGGCATTTTTGGCTCGATTTACGCGCCATTCCATTTTCGTCCTTGAAGAATGAAAAGATCGCGATGAATTGCTGTACAGGGGTGTGCATTAATAAAATCGCTATGCAGGCTGTGCCCATGGGAAGGAATATTTCTTCGAGAGATTTTCCGTCGGAATTTTTATGGAAAAAGCACCCACTGCGAACCAATTATAGAGTGGGATCTAATTTCTATAAAATGTTATACAGGGTGTGCGATTCACCATGATTTACGATCATGTGATGAACGAGGTGTGCAATTTTCAAGTTAATTTGATTTTTTTGCGAAAACTCGAGTTTTTCGTATTCCCTCGGCGTGTTTTGGTTCTTAATTCGATAAAATATATTCGATTCATATACAATGTGTCAAATCTGAGTAGCGCTGACATTCACCAGAGTTTTCTCTAGCTTTCGTGCTTTTCCGCGTAAGCGAGCTGAATGCAATGAAATGTCATACAGGTGTGCCATTAACAATGAATTCGCGATCGATTGATATACAGGGTGTGCAATTTACAAGTTCTTTCATTATTTTTTGCGCGCTTTTGGTTTTTGTGCTCCCTCGGGGTTCCAAGCTTTCCTTCGAGTTTTTGGGCGCTTTCGGTGATTTTGTGCTTCTTCGGTGTATTTTCGGTTCTTTTGGATTTTTTCGTTCTTTCGTGTTACTTTGGGTTCTTTCACGTTTTTCCGTGTTTGGTCGGGTTCTTTCTTCGTGGAATGCACCGAACTTGAAACGATAGAGTTAAAACAACATTCTTTCGGTTTGTTTTTATGATGAAAGCACCCACTGCAAATCAATTATATACAGGGTGTCCTATATGCATTTTTCATCATGTTTCTTCACGTGTGGAGGCTAATTTCGGTAAAATGTCATACAGGGTGTGCGATTTACAATGAATTTGCGATCGGGTGATATACGGGGTGTGCACTTTTTAGGTTCTACTGTTTTTGCGCGCTCTCAAGATTTTTGTGTTCCTTCGGTTTTTTTTTGGAAAAATTATTTTCGACTCATATACGGGGTGTTACATAGGAGGTCCATAGAATAATTTTCATACTTCCGTCGTGGTAATTATTGAATTCGAATAGATGGAGTTACAACGATATTCTTAGGGTTAATTTTTATGAAAAAATTATTTTCGATTTATATACGGGCTGTGCACATCGAAAGCACTGACTTTCACCAGGTCTTTCTTCGAGAGTTTTTCCATCTGCATTTTTCATGGAAAAAGCACCCACTACGACACGATTATATAGTGGGTGTCCTATGTGCAAGTTATCATGATTTTTCGCGTATGGGATCTAATTTCGATAAAATGTCATACAGGGTGTGCGAATTACAAGGAATTTGCGATCATGTGATATACAGGGTGTGCAATTCACAAGTTATTTTGCTGATTTCGATAAAATGTCATACAGGGTGTGCAATTTACAATGAGTTTACGATCGGGTCATATACGGGGTGTGCAATATACAAGTACTTTTGTTTTTTGCGCGCTTTCGGTTTTTTGTATTTCTCTGGGGTGTTTCGCGTGACTTCGAGTTTTTTTGCGCGCTTTCAGGTTATATGTATTTTTCGGGATTTTCTCAGGTTCCTCTGGATTATTTGTGTTACTTGGGGTTCTTTCGCGTTCTCTCGCGTTGTTTCGTGTAATTTCGGTTTCTTTCGTGTAACTTCGGTTTCTTTCGTGTTTCTTCGGATTCTTCCGTGTTTTTTCGCTTTTCTTCGCGTTCCTTCCAGTACTTTCATGTTTTTTGGCTTTCAACGCTTATTTTGACGTGTTTCGTGTTTCTGCGCGATTCATTGATGTATGGGCACTATTGATCTATGGTCTATATTGATCTATGGTCTATATTGACCCATGGGCCAATTGAACTACTGGCCAATTGAACTACTGGCCTATTGAACTACTGGCCTATTGAACTACTGGCCTATTGAACTACTGGCCTATGGATCTACGGGCCTATTGATCTACCCGCTTACTAGTCTATAATATTAAAGCAATAAGGGTGGGCGTGGTTAAAATTGGAATTTTCGGGTCCCGTCAGGGACCCGCGAGGCGAAGCCGAGCCCGCGGCCCGCAGGGCCGCTCGAGAGGGAATCTTAAAACGGATCGAAAGGGCGTATCCTCTTCTAGGAGAAGCGACCGAGAAAAACCCCCCGGGCGCTCTTAAAGTGCCCGAAATTTTCAAACGAAAATGTCGAAAAACGTCGTTTTTGGCGAAATCGCCGAAAGTGTCCCCAAAGGGGAAGACCTCACGGACGAACGGGGCCGTCTCGAGGGCCGAGATCGGTCGCTTTTTCAAGAAGAAGAAATTTCCCAACGAGTGGTAGCGGCAAATACCGGGGAAATATCCGAAATCGTTACGAAAATAATGCAGATAAAACGGCAATTTTTCGACCCGCGAGTACCGAGAAACGTCAAAAACCTCCCTGATGCTTTCGCTCGCTGCGGGCTTTACACGTCCCTAAACGCCCTGTCCAGGGTAGAAAACGAAACTTGAGGAAATTCCCCATCTCTGGGTACCAATTTTCATATCCAAGTAGCGAGATAATACCGTGAATTCTTCATTCGAAAATCGGTAATTTTCACAACATTGCGAGGTTAAATGTCAGTTTCTGTTTCCATTCCGAGGATAGCCGAACGCGAGCTCCAATTTTCAAAATCCGGCATCGATTTTTCACTCGATATGGGCGCTGAAAGATTATTTAGGCCTTTCGAGTGGTCGAATAAGAATCTACAGGAGATTCCGAATCTCCTGATACCACTTACAGATCGCGAATCGAACAAAAATACCTAAATTATGCGTTTGAAAATCGGCATTTTTGGCTCGATTTACGCGCCATTCCATTTTCGTCCTTGAAGAACGAACCGATCGCGATGGATTGCTGTACAGGGTTGTGCATTATTGCTGTACACGGGTTGTGCATTAAAAAAATCGCTATCTAGGCTGTGCCCATGGGAAGCACTGATTTTCATCAGATTCTTTCTTCGAGAAATTTTCCGTCTGAATTTTTATGGAAAAAGCAATTAGTGAGTGGGATCTAATTTCGATAAAATGTCATACAGGGTAAACGATTTACAATGAATTTGCGATCATGTGATATACGAGGTGTGCAATTGACAAGTTATTTTGGTTTTTGTGCGCAAATTCGAGTTTTTTGTTTCTTCGGTGTGTTTTGGTTCTCAATTCGATAAAATATATTCGATTCATATACAGGGTGTCAGATCTGAGTAGCACTGACATTCACCAGAGTTTTTCTCGAGTTTTCGTCCATTTCCGCGTAAGTGAGCTAAATTCAATGAAATCTCATACAGGGTGTGCCATTAACAATGATTTCGCGATTGATTGATATACAGGGTGAAATTTTCAAACGAAAAATGTCGAAAAACGTCGTTTTCGGCGAAATCGCCGAAAGTGTCCCAAAGGGGAAGACCTCACGGACGAACGGGGCCGTCTCGAGGGCCGAGATCGGTCGCTTTTTCAAGAAGAAGAAATTTCCCAACGAGTGGTAGCGGCAAATACCGGGAAATATCCGAAATCGTTACGAAAATAATGCAGATAAAACGGCAATTTTTCGACCCGCAGTACCGAGAAACGTCAAAAACCTCCCTGATGCTTTCGCTCGCTGCGGGCTCTACACGTCCCTAAACGCCCTGTCTAGGTAGAAAACGAAACTTGAGGAAATTCCCCATCTCCGGGTACCAATTTTCATATCCAAGTAGCGAGATAAGACCGTGAATTCTTCATTCGAAAATCGGTAATTTTCCACAACATTGCGAGGTTAAATGTCAGTTTCTGTTTCCATTCCGAGGATAGCCGAACGCGAGCTCCAATTTTCAAAATCCGGCACCGATTTTTCCCTCGATATGGGCGCTGAAACGCTCTTGAAATACCCGAAATTTTCAAACGAAAATGTCGAAAAACGTCGTTTTTGGCGAAATCGCCGAAAGTGTCCCCAAAGGGGAAGACCTCACGGACGAACGGGGCCGTCTCGAGGGCCGAGATCGGTCGCTTTTTCAAGAAGAAGAAATTTCCCAACGAGTGGTAGCGGCAAATACCGGGGAAATATCCGAAATCGTTACGAAAATAATGCAGATAAAACGGCAATTTTTCGACCCGCGAGTACCGAGAAACGTCAAAAACCTCCCTGATGCTTTCGCTCGCTGCGGGCTCTACACGTCCCTAAACGCCCTATCCAGGGTAGAAAACGAAACTTGAGGAAATTCCCCATCTCTGGGTACCAATTTTCATATCCAAGTAGCGAGATAAGACCGTGAATTCTTCATTCGAAAATCGGTAATTTTCACAACATTGCGAGGTTAAATGTCAGTTTCTGTTTCCATTCCGAGGATAGCCGAACGCGAGCTCCAATTTTCAAAATCCGGCATCGATTTTTCGCTCGATATGGGCGCTGATAGATTATTTAGGCCTTTCGAGTGGTCGATTAAGAATCTATAGGAGATTCCGAATCTCCTGATACCACTTACAGATCGCGAATCGAACAAAAAATACCTAAATTATGCGTTTGAAAATCGGCATTTTTGGCTCGATTTACGCGCCATTCCATTTTCGTCCTTGAAGAATGAAAAGATCGCGATGAATTGCTGTACAGGGGTGTGCATTAATAAAATCGCTATGCAGGCTGTGCCCATGGGAAGGAATATTTCTTCGAGAGATTTTCCGTCGGAATTTTTATGGAAAAAGCACCCACTGCGAACCAATTATAGAGTGGGATCTAATTTCTATAAAATGTTATACAGGGTGTGCGATTCACCATGATTTACGATCATGTGATGAACGAGGTGTGCAATTTTCAAGTTAATTTGATTTTTTTGCGAAAACTCGAGTTTTTTCGTATTCCCTCGGCGTGTTTTGGTTCTTAATTCGATAAAATATATTCGATTCATATACAATGTGTCAAATCTGAGTAGCGCTGACATTCACCAGAGTTTTCTCTAGCTTTCGTGCTTTTCCGCGTAAGCGAGCTGAATGCAATGAAATGTCATACAGGGTGTGCCATTAACAATGAATTCGCGATCGATTGATATACAGGGTGTGCAATTTACAAGTTCTTTCATTATTTTTTGCGCGCTTTTGGTTTTTTGTGCTCCCTCGGGGTTCCAAGCTTTCCTTCGAGTTTTTGGGCGCTTTGGTGATTATGTGCTTCTTCGGTGTATTTTCGGTTCTTTTGATTTTTTTCGTTCTTTCGTGTTACTTTGGGTTCTTTCACGTTTTTCCGTGTTTGGTCGGGTTCTTTCTTCGTGGAATGCACCGAACTTGAAACGATAGAGTTAAAACAACATTCTTTCGGTTTGTTTTTTATGATGAAAGCACCCACTGCAAATCAATTATATACAGGGTGTCCTATATGCATTTTTCATCATGTTTCTTCACGTGTGGAGGCTAATTTCGGTAAAATGTCATACAGGGTGTGCGATTTACAATGAATTTGCGATCGGGTGATATACGGGGTGTGCACTTTTAGGTTCTACTGTTTTTTTGCGCGCTCTCAAGATTTTTGTGTTCCTTCGGGTTTTTTTTTTTGGAAAAATTATTTTCGACTCATATACGGGGTGTTACATAGGAGGTCCATAGAATAATTTTCATACTTCCGTCGTGGTAATTATTGAATTCGAATAGATGGAGTTACAACGATATTCTTAGGGTTAATTTTTATGAAAAAATTATTTTCGATTTATATACGGGCTGTGCACATCGAAAGCACTGACTTTCACCAGGGTCTTTCTTCGAGAGTTTTTCCATCTGCATTTTTCATGGAAAAGCACCCACTACGACACGATTATATAGTGGGTGTCCTATGCAAGTTATCATGATTTTTCGCGTATGGGATCTAATTTCGATAAAATGTCATACAGGGTGTGCGAATTACAAGGAATTTGCGATCATGTGATATACGGGGTGTGCAATTCACAAGTTATTTTGCTGATTTCGATAAAATGTCATACAGGGTGTGCAATTTACAAAGAGTTAACGATCGGGTCATATACGGGTGTGCAATATACAAGTACTTTTGTTTTTTTGCGCGCTTTCGGTTTTTTGTATTTCTCTGGGGTGTTTCGCGTGACTTCGAGTTTTTTTGCGCGCTTTCAGGTTATATGTATTTTTTCGGGATTTTCTCAGGTTCCTCTGGATTATTTGTGTTACTTGGGGTTCTTTCGTGTTCTCTCGCGTTGTTTCGTGTAATTTCGGTTTCTTTCGTGTAACTTCGGTTTCTTTCGTGTTTCTTCGGATTCTTCCGTGTTTTTTTGCTTTTCTTCGCGTTCTTTCCAGTACTTTCATGTTTTTGGCTTTCAACGCTTATTTTGACGTGTTTCGTGTTTCTGCGCGATTCATTGATGTATGGGCACTATTGATCTATGGTCTATATTGATCTATGGTCTATATTGACCCATGGGCCAATTGAACTACTGGCCAATTGAACTACTGGCCTATTGAACTACTGGCCTATTGAACTACTGGCCTATTGAACTACTGGCCTATGGATCTACGGGCCTATTGATCTACCCGCTTACTAGTCTATAATATTAAAGCAATAAGGGTGGGCGTGGCTAAAATTGGGAATTTTCGGGTCCCGTCAGGGACCCGCGAGGCGTAGCCGAGCCCGCAGCGCTGGGGGCCGCTCCGAGGGCAATCTTAACTGAAATCGAAAGGGCGTATCCTCTTCTAGGAGAAGCGACCGAAAACACCCCCGGGCGCTCTTTAAATACCCGAAATTTTCAAACGAAAATGTCGAAAACGTCGTTTTCGGCGAAATCGCCGAAAGTGTCCCCAAAGGGAAGACCTCACGGACGAACGGGGCCGTCTCGAGGGCCGAGATCGGTCGCTTTTTCAAGAAGAAGAAATTTCCCAACGAGTGGTAGCGGCAAATACCGGGGAAATATCCGAAATCGTTACGAAAATAATGCAGATAAAACGGCAATTTTTCGACCCGCGAGTACCGAGAAACGTCAAAAACCCCTGATGCTTTCGCTCGCTGCGGGCTCTACACGTCCCTAAACGCCCTGTCTAGGGTAGAAAACGAAATTTGAGGAAATTCCCCATCTCCGGGTACCAATTTTCATATCCAAGTAGCGAGATAAGACCGTGAATTCTTCATTCGAAAATCGGTAATTTTCACAACATTGCGAGGTTAAATGTCAGTTTCTGTTTCCATTCCGAGGATAGCCGAACGCGAGCTCCAATTTTCAAAATCCGGCACCGATTTTTCCCTCGATATGGGCGCTGAAAGATTATTTAGGCCTTTCGAATGGTCGAATAAGAATGTACAGGAGATTCCGAATCTCCTGATACCACTTACAGATCGCGAATCGAACAAAAAATACCTAAATTATGCGTTTGAAAATCGGCATTTTTGGTTCGATTTACGCGCCATTCCATTTTCGTCCTTGAAGAATGAAAAGATCGCGATGAATTGCTGTACAGGGGGTGTGCATTAATAAAATCGCTATGCAGGCTGTGCCCATGGGAAGGAATATTTCTTCGAGAGATTTTCCGTCGGAATTTTTTATGGAAAAAGCACCCACTGCGAACCAATTATAGAGTGGGATCTAATTTCGATAAAATGTTATACAGCGTGTTTCGTGTTTCTGCGCGATTCATTGATGTATGGGCCCTATTGATCTATGGTCTATATTGATCTATGGTCTATATTGATCCATGGGCCAATTGAACTACTGGCCAATGGAACTACTGGCCAATTGAACTACTGGCCTATGGATCTACGGGCCTATGGATCTACGGGCCTATGGATCTACGGGCCTATGGATCTACGGGCCTATTGATCTACCCGCTTACTAGTCAATATAATAATAGCGATAAGATCGGGAACCAGAGAAAAAAATCAAAATTGGTCCCGTCAGGGACCCGCGAGGCGTAGCCGAGCGTGAGGCCCGCAGGGCCGAACCCGGGGCAATCTTAAAACAGATCGAAAAGGCGTATCCTCTTCTAGGAGAAGCGACCCCGAAACCCGCCCCGGGCGCTCTTAAAGTGCCCGAAATTTTCAAACGAAAATCGCGAAATCGGCCATTTTCGCGAAATCGCCGAAAGTGTCCCCAAGGGGGAAGATCTCACGGACGAACGGGGCCATTTCTCCGGCCGAAATCGGTCGCTTTTTCAAGAAAAAGACATTCCTCATAATGTGGTACCGGTACGGACCGCGGAGCCCTCGAAATCTATACGAAAATTATGCATATAAAACGGCAATTTTAGACTCCCGACTTCTCTGAAACGTCAAAAACCGCACCTACGTTTTCCTTCGTGCCGCTCGAAAACGATATAAATCGCCCCGCGATCGGTAGAAAACGAATCTACGTGAAATTTCCCATCTCTGGGTACCAATTTCCACATCCAAGTAGCGAGTCAAGGCCGGGGATATTCATTCCAAATTCGGCAATTTTCTCGATAATTCGAGGAGAAGTGTCATATTTTATCATACGATTCCGATGATAGCCGAACGCGAGCTCCAAATTTGAAAATACGGCATCCATATTTCGCTCGATATGGGCGTTGGAAGATTTTTTGCGTTTTCCAAGCACTCGAATAAGAATCTACAGGAGATTACGAATCTCTAGATACCACTTATCTTACACGACTCTCAAGAAAAACATCTCAAATATGCGTTTGAAAATCGTCATTTTTCCAGTCTATTTTCGCGCGAATTCATTGCCCTCTCCGAACTCGGACCCAACTTATGATACTCTATGTCAAAATCCGACACACTTAGTTTATTCAGGGAAAGCACTCTGTTCATGAATACACGTTCAGACCTTTTTCGAATAATTTTCATTTTACCTTTGTGAAATTGATGGAGTTGAAACGATATTCTTTGGGTTTATTTTTTATGGAAAAATTATTTTCGATTCATATACAAGGTGTTACAAGGAAGCTTTATCGAATAATGCTTATACTACCTTTGAGGAATGCAGCGATTGCGATCGATTGATATACGGGCTGTGCACTTTGGAAGCACTGACTTTCACCAGAGTCTTTCTTCGAGAGTTTTTCCTTCTGCATTTTTTATGGAAAAAGCACCCACTGCGAACCAATTATAGAGTGGGATCTAATTTCGATAAAATGTCATACAGGGTGAACGATTTACAATGAATTTGCAATCATGTGATATACGAGGTGCTCAATTCACAAGTTAATTTGATTTTTTTCGCGCAAATTCGAGTTTTTTGTGTTCCTTCGGTGTGTTTTGGTTCTGAATTCGATAAAATATATTCGATGCATATACAGTGTGTCAGATCTGAGTAGCGCTGACATTCACCAGAGTTTTTCTCTAGCTTTCGTGCTTTTTCGCGTAAGGGAGCTGAATTCAATGAAATCTCATACAGGGTGTGCCATTAACAATGATTTCGCGATCGATTGATATACAGGGCGTGCAATTTAAAAGTTTTTTCATTATTTTTGCACGCTTTCGGTTTTTTTGTGTGCTCCTCGGGGTTTCAACCTTTCCTTCGAGTTTTTTTGCGCGCTTTCGTTGATTTTGTGCTCCCTCGGGGTTTTTGAGTTCCTTTGGATTTTTTCGTTCTTTCGTGTTACTTTGGGTTCTATCATGTTTTTTTGCGTTTTTTCGTATTTGGTCGGGTTCTTTCTTGGTGGAATGCACTGAACTTGAAACGATAGAGTTATAAACGATATTCTTTCGGTTTGTTTTTATGATGAAACCACCCACTGCGAATCAATTATATACAGGGTGTCGCATATGCATTTTTCTTCAGGTTTTCTCGCGAATGAGAGCTGATTTCGGTATAATGTCATACAGGGTGTGCGATTTACAATGAATTTGCGATCTGGTGATATACGGGGTGAGCACTTTACAAGTTCTTCTGTTTTTTTGAGCGCTCTCAAGTTTTTTCAAGTTTTTGTGTTCCTTCGGGTTGTTTTACGGAAAAATTATTTTCGAAACATATACGGGTGTTACATAGGAGCTCCATAGAATAATTTTGATACTTCCCTCGTGGTAATTACTGAACTCGAATAGATGGAGTAACAACGATATTCTCTTGGTTTTTTTTTTTAAAGCTAATCAATTGTATACTGAGTGTCTCATATGCATTTCTCTTCAAGTTTTCTCGCGAATAGGAGCTGATTTCGATAAAATGTCATACAAGGTGTGCAATTTACAATGAGTTTACGATCTGGTGATATACAGGGTGTGCAATTTACAAGTACTTTTGTGTTTCGGGTTTTTTTCAGGTTCCATTAAATTTTTTGTGTTACTTGGGGTTCTTTCGTGTTTTCTCGCGTTGTTTCGTGTAATTTCGGTTTCTTTCGAGTAACTTCGGTTTCTTTCGTCTTTCTTCGGATTCTTCCGTGTTTTTCGCGTTTCTTCGTTTTTTCCAATACTTTTATGATTTTTCGCTTTCATCGGGTTTTTGACGTGTTTAGTGTTTCTGCGCGCTTCATTGATGTATGGGCCCTATTGATCTATGGTCTATATTGATCTATGGTCTATATTGATCCATGGGCCAATTGAACTACTGGCCTATCGATCTACGGGCCTATTGATCTACCCGCTTACTAGTCTAAATAATATAGTAATAAGATCGGGGACCAGAGAAAAAATTTTGACAGGTGGTCCCGTTAGGGACCCGGAAAGCGAAGCCGAGAGCAGCCCGCAGGGCCGCTCGAGAGGGAATCTTAAAACAGATCGAAAAGGCGTATCCTGTTCTAGGAGAAGCGACCGCGAAAACCCCCCCGGGCGCTCTTAAAGTGCCCGAAATTTTCGAAAGAAAATCGCGAAATCGGCCATTTTCGCGAAATCGCCGAAAGGCGAAAAACGGGCGAAAGTACTCCTATGAAGCCGGAGCATCTCGCGGGGAGGGGGGGGTCGCTTTTTCTGGACGAGGAACGTCCCCATGCGTGGCTACGAGCTCAGCCGCGGAGCCCTCGAAATCTATACGAAAAATATGCATATAAAACGGCAATTTTTAGACTCGCGACTTCCTGAAACGTCAAAACCACACCTACGTTTTCCTCCGTGCCGCTCGAAAACGATATAAATCGCCCCGCGATCGGTAGAAAACGAATCTACGTGAAATTTCCCATCTCTGGGTACCAATTTTCACATCCAAGTAGCGAGTCAAGGCCGGGAATATTCATTCCAAATTCGGCAATTTTCTCGATAATTCGAGGAGAAGTGTCATATTTTATCATACGATTCCGATGATAGCCGAACGCGAGCTCCAAATTTGAAAATACGGCATCAATTTTTCGCTCGATATGGGCGGTGAAAGATTATTTGCGTTTTCCAAGCACTCGGATAAGAATCTACAGGAGATTCCGAATCTCTAGACAGCACCTGCGATTCACGAATCGAAAGAAAAACACCTCAAATAAGCGTTTGAAAATCGTCCTTTTTCAGTCCATTTTCGCGCTAATTCATTTTTTCCATCTTGAAGTGATATATTTCGATGTTCGTTCGAGCCCGGTCAGTTATCATAAAACGTCAAACGACGAACGAGGAATAGATCATTTCAAGTATAAAATTGGTGGAATTGGACCGTTATAGGTAATATTATGCATTATATTCGTGTCTCATAACGATTTATTCCCTTTATTTTCAGTAAATAATATCAGGAATATCAAGGAATAATAAAATGGATGTCAATACTACATATTTTGTAAACACGATCTGGAGTTGAAAAATTAGCTCGAAATTGGTTCAAAGAGAGGTTCTCAGGTATTTATTCGATTATAAATCAAAGATAAATCAATCAAGCGTATCGATTCATTTCAGTTATCTCTCAAGAATGAACGAATAAGCGAAATATGAATATATTGTTCATATGTAAACAACGGATATTCTCAAAAGAACCTTCAAGCAGGTAGGATTTTCCTCTCATAAAGTGTAACCCTTCTTTTAATTCAGTTCAAACGGCCTCAGAAATCACGGATAGACCGAGATTTTACGTTTTGAATTTGCTAATATTCCTTCATTCCATTCTGTCACAAATTCCCACGGAGAAACCCGAACGGGTTTCGCGATTCAATCGTCTTGAAATCATAGACCTTGAGGCAATTGTATAGAATCACAGAATAAATAGTTGGAAACGCAAAACTTCCGATCGACGATCGGATCTACTCGGTTCACGAAATTCCAAGTTCCCTGTTACATCTTCGGACCATTATCGAATAATTTTTATTTTATCTTTGTGAAATTCACCAATCGCGAATCGATCGAATTGAAAGGATATTACTTTGGTTTTTTTTTTTATTGGAAAAAGCACCCAATGTGATTCAATTGTATACAGGGTGTCCCATGTGCGTAATCTATTATTAACAAATACTTTCCATCGAGTTATTTCGGCTGTTCGACTTACGGGTTCTTAATTCGATAAAATATTTTCGATTCATATACAGGGTGTCAGATCCGAGTAGCGCTGACATTCACCAGAGTTTTTCTCAAATTTTCATGCTTTCCCGCGTAAGGGAGGGATTCAATGAAATCTCATACAGGGTGTGCCATTAACAATGATTTCGCGATCGATTGATATACAGGGCGTGCAATTTAAAAGTTTTTTCATTATTTTTTGCACGCTTTCGATTTTTTGTGTGCTCCCTCGGGGTTTTAAGCTTTCCTTCGAGTTTTTGCGCGCTTAAGTTGATTTTGTGCTCCTTCGGGGTTTTTTGATTTCCTTTGGATTTTTTTCGTTCTTTCGTGTTACTTTGGGTTCTATCATGTTTTTTCGCGTTTTTTCGTATTTGGTCTGGTCCTTTCTTGGTGGAATGCACTGAACTTGAAACGATAGAGTTATAAACGATATTCGTTCGGTTTGTTTTTTATGATGAAAGCACCCACTGCGAATCAATTATATACGGGGTGTCCCATATGCATTTTTCTTCGAGTTTTCTCGCGAATGGGAGCTGATTTCGGTATAATGTCATACAGGGTGTGCGATTTACAATGAATTTGCGATCGGGTGATAAACGGGGTGAGCACTTTATAAGTTCTTCTGTTTTTGCGCGCTCTCGAGTTTTTTCAAGTTTTTGTGTTCCTTCGGGTTTTTTTACGGAAAAATTATTTTCGAAACATATACGGGGTGTTACATAGGAGCTCTGTAGAATAATTTTGATACTTCCTTCGTGGTAATTACTGAACTCGAATAGATGGAGTTACAACGATATTCTTTTGGTTTTATTTTTCACTGCTAATCAATTGTATACTGAGTGTCTCATATGCATTTTTTTTCAAATTTTCTGACTGATTTCGATAAAATAACATACAGGGTGTGCAATTCACAATGAGTTTATGATCGGGTGATATACGGGGTGTGCAATTTACAATGAGTTTACGATCGGGTGATATACAGGGTGTGCAATTTACAAGTACTTTTGTGTTTCGGGTTTTTTCAGGTTCCTTTAGATTTTTGTGTTACTTGATGTTCTTTCGTGTTTTCTCGAGTTGTTTCGTGTAATTTCGGTTTTTTTCGTGTAACTCCGGATTCTTTCGTGTTTCTTCGGATTCTTCCGTGTTTTTTCGCGTTTCTCTGTGTTTTTTCCAGTTCTTTCATGTTTTTTCGCTTTCAACGGGTTTTTTGACGTGTTTCGTGTTTCTGCGCGCTTCATTGATGTATGGGCCCTATTGATCTATGGTCTATATTGATCTATGGTCTATATAGATCCATGGGCCAATTGAACTACTGGCCTATTGAACTACTGGCCTATTGAACTACTGGCCTATGGATCTACGGGCCTATTGATCTACCCGCTTACTAGTCTATATAATAAAGTAATAAGATCGGGGACCACAGAAAATTTTGACAGGTGGTCCCGTCAGGGACCCGGAAAGCGTAGCTTTCCGAGCGGCCCGCAGGGCCGCTCGAGAGGGAATCTTAAAACAGATCGAAAAGGCGTATCCTGTTCTAGGAGAAGCGACCCCGAAACCCGCCCCGGGCGCTCTTAAAGTGCCCGAAATTTTCGAAAGAAAATCGCGAAAATGACGTTTTTCGCGAAATCGCCTAAAGTGCCTCAGAAAAATGGAAATAGGCTCCGAAGCCGAAACGCCCAGCGTCCCGGACTCGCCACATATTCCGAGAGCGAGGACGTCCGGTTTCCTTAGAACCCATTAGAACTCCGGAGCCCCCCTATTTCTAGGCTAAAATCCCGTAAGTAAAACGGCAATTTTTAGTTTCGCCAGCCCCGCGAAACGTCAAAATCACCCATGATGCTTTCGCTCATTGCGGGCCTCTCGAGCCTCTAAACGCATTTTCGGCGGTAGAAAATGAAACTTGAGGAAATTCCCCATCTCTGGGTACCAATTTTCATATCCAAGTAGCGAGATAAGGCCGCGAATTCTTCATTCGAAATTCGGCAATTTACTCGATATTTCGATCAGAAGTGTCATAGTTTCTCATACGATTCCGATGATAGCCGAACGCGAGCTCCAAATTTGAAAATACGGCATCAATTTTTCGCTCGATATGGGCTGTCGAAGATTTTTCAGGCCTTCCAATTGCTCGATTAAGAATCTACAGGAGATTCCGAATCTCTAGAGACCACTCACGTTTCACGAATCGCGAGAAAAACACCTCAAATATGCGTTTGAAAATCGTCATTTCAGGCTCTATTTTCGCGCTAATTCATTTTCGTCCTTGAAGAATGCACACAGATCGCGATGAATCGCTATACAGGCTGTGCTATCTCGAAAAAATCGCTATACAGGCTGTGCTTATGGAAAGCACTGATTTTCACCAGATTCTTTCTTCGAGAGATTTCGTGTTACTTAGGGTTCTATCATGTTTTCCGCGTTTTTTCGTATTTGGTCGGTTTCTTTCTTGGTGGAATGCACTGAACTCGAAACGATAGAGTTATAAACGATATTCTTTCGGTTTGTTTTTTATGAAGAAAGCACCCACTGCGAATCAATTATATACGGGGTGTCCCATATGCATTTTTCTTCAAGTTCTCTCGCGAATGGGAGCTGATTTCGGTATAATGTCATACAGGGTGTGCGATTCACAATGAATTTGCGATCGGGTGATATACGGGGTGTGCAATTTACAAGTTAATTTGATTTTTTTTGCGCAAATTCGAGTTTTTGTGTTGTTTCGAGGAGTTTTGGATCTTAATTCGATAAAATATATTCGATTCATATACAGGGTGTCAGTTTTTCTCCAGCTTTTGTGCTTTTCCGCATAAGGGAGCTTAATTCAATGAAATCCCATACAGGGTGTGCCATTAACAATGATTTCGCGATCGATTGATATACAGGGTGTGCAATTTAAAAGTTCTTTCATTATTTTTTGCACGCTTTCGGTTTTTGTGCTCCCTCGGGTTTTAAGCTTTCCTTCGAGTTTTTTGCGCGCTTTCGGTGATTTTGTGCTACTTCGGGGTTTTTTCGGTTCCTTTGGATATTTTTCGTTCGTTCGTGGTACTTCGGGTTCTTTCAAGTTTTTCCGTGTTTCGTCGGGTTCTTTCTTCGTGGAATGCACCGAACTTGAAACGATAGAGTTAAAACGATATTCTTTCGGTTTGTTTCTTATGATGAAAGCACCCACTGCAAATCAATTATATACTGGGTGTCCCATATGCATTTTTCATCATGTTTTTCACGTGTGAAAGCTAATTTCGGTAAAATGTCATACAGGGTGTGCGATTTACAATGAATTTGCGATCGGGTGATATACTGAGTGAGCACTTTACAAGTTCTTCTCTTTTTTTGCGCGCTCTCAAGTTTTTTCAAGCTTTTTGTGTTCCTTCGGGTTTTTTTACGGAAAAATTATCTTCGAAACATATACGGGGGTGTTACATAGGAGCTCCATAGAATAATTTTGATACTTCCTTCGTGGTAATTACTGAACTCGAATAGATGGAGTAACAACGATATTCTTTTGGTTTTTTTTTCACTGCTAATCAATTGTATACTGAGTGTCTCATATGCATTCTCCTTCAAGTTTTCTCGCGAATGGGAGCGGATTTCGATAAAATGTCATACAGGGTGTGCAATTTACAATAAGTTTACGATCGGATGATATACGGGGTGTGCAATTTACAAGTACTTTTGTGTTTCGGGTTTTTTCAGGTTCCTTTAGATTTTTTGTGTTACTTGGTGTTCTTTCGTGTTTTCTCGCGTTGATTCGTGTAATTTCGGTTTCTTTCGTATAACTTCGGTTTCTTTCGTGTTTCTTCGGATTCCTTCGTGTTTTTTCGCGTTTCTCCGTGTTTTTCCAGTTCTTTCTAGCTTTTTCGCTTTCAACGGGTAATTTGACGTGTTTCGTGTTTCTGCGCGCTTCATTGATGTATGGGCCCTATTGATCTGCGGTCTATATTGATCTATGGTCTATATTGATCCATGGGCCAATTTAACTACTGACCTATTGAACTACTGGCCTATGGATCTACGGGCCTATGGATCTAAGGGCCTATTGATCTACCCGCTTACTAGTCTATATAATAAAGTAATAAGATCGGGGACCATAGAAAATTTTGACAGGTGGTCCCGTTAGGGACCCGGAAAGCGTAGCTTTCGAGCGAGCCCGCAGGGCCGCTCGAGAGGGAATCTTAAAACAGATCGAAAAGGCGTATCCTCTTCTAGGAGAAGCGACCCGAAAACCTCCCGGGCGCTCTTAAAGTGCCCGAAATTTTTCCAACGAAAATCGCGAAAATGACGTTTTTCGCGAAATCGCCCAAAGTGCCCCGGAAAAAAGGAAATAGGCTCCGAAGCCGAAACGCCCAGCGTCCCGGACTCGCCACATATTCCGAGAGCGAGGACGTCCGGTTTCCTTAGAACCCATTAGAACTCCGGAGCCCCCCTATTTCTAGGCTAAAATCCCGTAAGTAAAACGGCAATTTTTACTTTCGCCAGCCCCGCGAAACGTCAAAATCGCCCATGATGCTTTCGCTCAATGCGGGCGATACAAGTCTCCAAACTTATTTTCGGCGGTAGAAAAAGAAACTTGAGGAAATTCCCCATCTCTGGGTACCAATTTTCATATCCAAGTAGCGAGATAAGGCCGCGAATTCTTCATTCCAAATTCGGCAATTTCTACGGTGAAATGAGGCAAAATGTCAGAATTTATCATACGATTCCGATGATAGCCGAACGCGAGCTCCAAATTTGAAAATACGGCATCAATTTTTCGCTCGATATGGGCGGTCGAAGATTTTTCAGGCCTTCCAAGTGCTCGATTAAGAATCTACAGGAGATTCCGAATCTCTAGATACCACCCGGGATTCACGACTCTCAAGAAAAGTACCTCAAATATGCGTTTGAAAATCGTCATTTCAGGCTCTATTTTCGCGCTAATTCATTTTCGTCCTTGAAGAATGCACACAGATCACGATGAATCGCTATACAGGCTGTGCTATCTCGAAAAAATCGCTATACAGGCTGTGCTTATGGAAAGCACTGATTTTCACCAGATTCTTTCTTCGAGAGATTTTCCGTCTGAATTTTTTATGGAAAAAGCACCCACTGCGAACCAATTATAGAGTGGGATCTAATTTCGATAAAATGTCATACAGGGTGAACGATTTACAATGAATTTGCGATCATGTGATATACGAGGTGCTCAATTCACAAGTTAATTTGATTTTTTTCGCGCAAATTCGAGTTTTTTGTGTTCCTTCGGTGTGTTTTGGTTCTGAATTCGATAAAATATATTCGATTCATATACAGTGTGTCAGATCTGAGTAGCGCTGACATTCATCAGAGTATTTCTCTAGCTTTCGTGCTTTTCCGCGTAAGGGAGCTGATTACGATAAAATGTCATACAGAGTGTGCAATTTACAATAAGTTTACGATCGGGTGATATACAGGGTGTGCAATTTAAAAGTTCTTTCATTATTTTTTGCACGCTTTCGTTGATTTTGTGCTCCTTCGAGGTTTTTTGGGTTCCTTTGGATTTTTTTCGTTCTTCGGTGTTACTTTGGGTTCTTTCATGTTTTTTCGTATTTGGTCGGGTTCTTTCTTGGTGGAATACACTGAACTTGAAACGATAGAGTTATAAACGATATTCTTTCGGTTCGTTTTTTATGATGAAAGCACCCACTGCGAATCAATTATATACGGGGTGTCCCATATGCATTTTTCTTCAGGTTTTCTCGCGAATGAGAGCTGATTTCGGTATAATGTCATACAGGGTGTGCGATTTACAATGAATTTGCGATCGGGTGATATACGGGGTGAGCACTTTACAAGTTCTTCTGTTTTTTTGCGCGCTCTCAAGTTTTTTCAAGTTTTTTGTGTTCCTTCGGGTTGTTTTACGGAAAAATTATTTTCGAAACATATACGGGGTGTTACATAGGAGCTCCATAGAATAATTTTGATACTTCCTTCGTGGTAATCACTGAACTCCAATAGATGGAGTAACAACGATATTCTCTTGGTTTTCTTTTCGAAGCTAATCAATTGTATACTGAGTGTCTCATATGCATTTCTCTTCAAGTTTTCTCGCGAATGGGAGCTGATTTCGATAAAATGTCATACAAGGTGTGCAATTTACAATGAGTTTACGATCGGGTGATATACGGGGTGTGCAATTTACAAGTACTTTTGTGTTTCGGGTTTTTTTAGGTTCCATTAGATTTTTTGTGTTACTTGGTGTTCTTTCGTGTTTTCTCGCGTTGTTTCGTGTAATTTCGGTTTCTTTCTTGTGACTTCGGTTTTTTCGTCTTTCTTCGGATTCTTCCGTGTTTTTTTGCGTTTCTTCGTGTTTTTTCCAATACTTTTATGTTTTTTCGCTTTCATCGGGTTTTTTGACGTGTTTAGTGTTTCTGCGCGCTTCATTGATGTATGGGCCCTATTGATCTATGGTCTATATTGATCTATGGTCTATATTGATCCATGGGCCAATTGAACTACTGGCCTATTGAACTACTAGCCTATGGATCTACGGGCCTATTGATCTACCCGCTTACTAGTTTACAGTAATATAATAAGGAGCAATTTGGTGTAGATCTAGAAACTCCGATACAATACTATTTTTGAATTCTGTTCCATTATCCATTACTGTCATTGAGGGTGACCCGTGATGTGTCATAAAAATCAAAAGAGATTTTACTACTTCTATAGCCAAAAGGGATATCAGAGGATATGCTTGAGCATATTTCGAAAAAGCATCAGCAATTGTCAAAAATTTCCTATTTTGAGCTTGAAAAGTATCAATATGTATAATTTGAAAAGGTTTAGAGGGAGTGGGTGTCAACATTAACTTTTGATTTGGGGGATCTCTATCGTATTTATTGATTTGACATATGTCACAATTGTTAATATATTCTGTTACGTCATTCAAAATACCTGGCCAATAGTATGACCTTTTTATTTTGGATACAGTCTCAGAAATTCCTCTGTGTTTTGTTTTACCTTCATGCATAAACTTCACAATTCTAATTTGTTCGTCTTTTTTCTCCACGTCTTCTAAAATGATGTTACACTTCAATAATTTGAACGCAGATTGTTTGAAGGTTTTCCTGAGAATTTCACAAATTTCCTTATAATAATCATCTTTTTTGAAATACAAAGCATAAAGAATATTAGGTCTGATATACGTTTTGAAGAATTCTAAGGTTTCTCTATTCAGATCGTTGGTGGATAATTGAACAAAAATTCTTTGTTTATTTGAAAAAATTTTTTGTACTCTCACGATTGCTGGGGAATGAAGAACGAATTCAAAAACAATTGGATTATCAAAAATATTCAGAGCTTTTTCAGAAATGGGTATTTCTTGAATAGGGTCTTGTCATGAAAATTGATTTTTATTTTTTTGTATAGGAAAATCATTCTTCATTTTAAGTATTCCGATTATTTTGTGTATATATTTTCCGTTCCCCTGTATACACCTTAAGATTCGAAGTCGTTGTTTTCAGAGTTTTTCGGTGAGAAAAAAAGGCCTGAAAACATAAATTTCTCCTCGCTAGAATCCGATAAATCTGTTTTTACGCGATAAACCGAAATCGAAGATGATTTTATGCGACAAATGCCACATCTGTGTGTGTCCGTTTCCTCTCCCCACCGGGAGATTATAAAAGGGGGTGTTGCGCCCAGATTAGGATTATTCAGATTAGATTCATTCAGGTTAGCAGATTCATTCAAATTCAGATTATTCCGTTAAGAATTATTAAGATTAAGATTTGTGGTAGATTTTAAGATAGGTAATTTTGTTCAGTTTTCAGTTTGATTCAGTATTTACAGGAGTTTATTTTATTTTTATTATTCAATAGTAGCGATTTTAGTTTATTTCATCAGTGCACAGAGTGTGGTTTTGCCGGACGTCAGTGTCCTGAGCGACGAAAGAAAAGAAAAAGTGAGTAAACGATAACCCCATTACCGAAACCCCTTTATTTCAATTTCATCAAAATCACCTATTTTTCCGAGTCCGATTTCATTCCTTTTACGGGAATTCTGTGGACTTCCTGTCCACGTGGGCAGTTAGCAACCCTCCGTCTGTAGATAATAATTATTCTTAGCTCTTCTCGCGAGCCAGTAAAATTTTTATTCAGATTACAGTCAATCACAATTTGTTGCATCCTATTTGCGAGAAAGTAGCGTTCGCAGCCAGATTGATTATGATTTAGAATTAAGTCATTTTTATGCATTTCACTTGTAATTGTTAATGTCCTTAGAAAGTGTTATTTTCACAAGTATAACTGAATTCTTGCATTCTGTTTAAATTTTTACAATTATATACCGAATTAATTTATTTTCACCTTTCATACTGTCAGTTTTAATCTGTTATTTTGCTGAAATATTGTTGATTACTTACCTTATTTGTATTCAACATACCGAGGTGATTTTCTATACCTATAACGAATTAATTTATTTTCACCTTTCATACTGTCAGTTTTAATCTGTTATTTTGCTGAAATATTGACGATTACTTACCTTATTTGTATTCAACATACCGAGGTGATTTTCTGTATTTATATACCGAATTAATTTATTTTCACCTTTCATACTGTCAGTTTAAATCTGTTATTTTGCTGAATTAATATATTTCCACATTTCATGCTGTCAGTTTAAGTCTATTATTTTGTTGAAATATAGCTGATTACTTACGTTATTTTTATTCAACATACTGAGGGAATTTTCTGTACATATATTCCGAATAAATTATATTAAATTTTTTGCCTATTTAATTGCTCAAATTATCGCTAATAGCTTAGATAAAACCGAACTGATAAATTCTCAGATTCTCAGATAAAAATTTTGAGGAGATTCACCTGGAATCTGCCTTAAATTTACGAGATCTTGATTAAGAAAATTCTCATCTCTTTGATCTCCGAAGTTTAGAAGTAAAGTATTCTTAATATCGTTCCAATATTTTGTCGCTCCTTGGATTGCCACAGCTTCTTCGGCTTTTCCTTGGAGTTTATTTAAAATACCGTTTAATAATAATATATTCTGAAAATTATTAGGATTACCTAAATCAAAAAATTGGTTTAAAATAGCTTCCGAGGCTTGAACAAACCTATGTAACTTATTAGGATTTCCATCAAATTCGTGAATTACACCTAATCATTTTAAATCGAACACTGGTGTGTTAGGCATTTTTCTCGTATAATTATCTAGAGAAAGGTTATTAGATGAATTTAAAAAATCTAAATCTAACTCTAACTCAGAATTGTTTTCGATGATTGAATCAATAGATGAATTAGATGAGTCTGACATAAACGAAATAAAAAATACGCTCACCACTTTGCAATGAATATCCACAACAGCATTTCTGTCTTATCCTCGATGGAATTCACCAAACACTTATCGTAGATATAACAAGGTAGGTTCTGTTTTCACAAAAGAGTTCAACTCTGGAGTTATTCTCGATGAAAAACTCCGGCAAAAACTCCGTCGACTGCGCCAGTTATATTGTGCATAAGTCAGTGAGCTTTTTAAAAAAACTTTATTTACTACTAATACACATGAACGGTATCTAGCTATGTCAAGACTAACTTAAAATGATCTAACATGTAAACTTATACTAGAGGGAAAACTGCACATTCGACGTATTTGTTATCCATGCGAGATTCCCACTGGAAGCTGAGCAGAAGATGATATTTTGCTATATCATCGTTCTGTGATATATAACTCGCGCCTGTTGGTCGAACGCACGGTACAGCCTGCTACGGACAAACTCATGGGCTTCCTGAAGATGCCGGATCTGGTCCGTTCGGTGAGTAACCCTTACTTTTCTTTTTCTCGGGTTCTGGTTGCTCTGATCATCATCTGTACTTTGCGTGCCCATGCCATAGATGGCTTTAGGGACTGCCATAGTTAAGGTAAGCCGGTGAGAAGCCGGTAGACTCCTGTCTGACAGTATTGAGAGCAAAGGTCAGTTCCCCAATATTTTCATCCCAATTTCTCTGATCGGTCTCGCAGAACTGAGCTATCATGGTCTTTAGCGTTCGGTTGACTCTTTCTACAGGGTTACACTGGGGGAGTGAAACGATGGGCTATGTTCAGTTCCTGAAGAGTATTCTTGAACAGGTGGCTATCGTATTGTACACCATTATCTGATATTACCACTTTTGGGCATCCATACCGCAATATTATATGTTCATACAATACTAAATACATGGTTTTTGCGGTCGCTTTCCGTAACGGACGGCATTCTACCCACTTGGTAAATCTATCTTGCATCACCACAATGTAGGCGTTTCCTTTCATGGATCGTGGTAAAGGTCCTACCACCTCAGTGTAAACTCCCTTAAATGGTGCATCCATCATTCTATGCGGCTGCATTTTACCCGGGGTTTTCTGCTGTGAAGCCTTGTAACGCTGACATGATGGGCAGCCTTTAACGGAATATACCTGGCCAGTAATAATTCCTGGCGATTTTGGAAATCGTCTTGGAGATCCCCAGATGTCCGGCGTAATCAGAGTCATGGTTTTCTTCCAGAACCTGCTGCCGCTTTTCAGTGGACAGACAAAGCTTCCAGGGTTGCGCGGATCCCTCTTCATGGAAATCTGAAGAGTCCCACAAATGACGGTACAGTTTCCCTTCCTTAACACAGTAATCTGGGGAGTTTTCTGCCTCTCTTAGCACCTCTTGTAGCTTTTTATTGTACCATTTGCAGCGGATTTCTACATCAGTCAGGTATACTGAATCCAATGAGGGTAATGGTTTCCGGGACATACTATCGGCGACATTAATGGGGTTGGCTTGTGGAATCACAGTTCGAGTAATGGATCTGCCCTCCAGAAAACACTCAGAGGTTCTGAGGTTGATGGAGAACCCGTATCGGCCATCAAAAGGAACTCCACATCAGGCAGGATATAATGACCACTTCTGATCCCGGTAGGGTAGCTTGCGGGCGTGACAGTAGTCTTCCCATCGGCCATCCTCGCATAACTGTTCCTGACCGATTCCCCTCGACTCCCGTGTTTTTCCAGGTTTTCTGCTGCCTCTTTCCCGCAGAAACTTTTTGTAGCTCCAGTGTCTAGCAAGACTCGGTAAGGTTTTCCGGCCACATAGGTTTCGATTATTGGACGGCGGTCATGTTTATTGGTTGGCGTGCGTGGAGTCAATTTCCTGGGAGACATGGTTGACTTTATCTCCATATCACCCTTCAGTTTTCCGAACACGGACACTCTCGGGAGAGAACACTTTCTTTCTGATATCGAGAGCAAAATAGTTTTCGGGGTCTATGACACTCCCGGCGCATGTGTCCATAGCCTACGCAACGGAAACACTGTGTTTCAAAGGAAATCCTTCTCGATGGTAAAGCAGTCTGGTTCTTTAATGATCTAAGGGCTGTTCGAGGCTGACTGAGGGGTTGGGTTCTCCTCACGGTTCGGTCCTAACGGCTTGTTTCAGTGGTGGTATGTCCCAGGTTAGCAGAGGTGGACGTTGATCTAGATGTATCCCCGATATCCACCTGATAAGCAGTTCGAAGACAGTTCTGTGATGGGGCGTGGTAGGTCAGATATGGTTCATCGATGAATCCTGGTCCGGAGGGTGGCTTTGTATACCGTCCCATCTGCCACTGAACCAGTTCAAAAACTTTTCCCTTCTTTAGAAGTTCCTCATAGGTTTTATCCTGGAATGCCAAGGCTAGTTGTAGAGACGGTAACAATCTTTGCCTTATTAGCCTGACCTGTTCATCTTCGGTTGGCCGATTAGTTGTCAGTTTCTGAAACAAGTTCTGTATCCGGGTTACGTAGAGCAGTAACTTTTCATCAGCGCCCTGCATTCTCCTTTTTATCTCCTGCAGCAAATTCTCCTCATAATTTATTGGCAGGAATGCTTCCTTCAGTTTGAGCCTAAAATCCTCCCACTCTTGGAATGTTCCTCGTCGGAGAATATGCCAATCTCGGGCATCCTTCCTGAGAAGTTCATAAACAGGTCTAAAAACTTGATCTAATAATGTCTTTCGTGACTCTGCTAGCCTTTCCACTTCATCTATGAAGTCGGTCACACTAGTGGTTCCATGAAACAAGATTGACCACTTATGCAGGGGCACTGTTGCAGGTTGTAGCGGTTGGATGGTTTTCTCTGGACGGACCGAGCTCCGAGGTGGTGTCTCGGAGGAGTCTCCCTCCGGCCCAATGAATGGAAATGACACTCATCGGGTGGAGCTTGCCCAGGGGTCTGGTTTCAATCCGGTATATTGGGATTGTTCCTGTCCTGTCCCATGAAGAATACTGAACGTTGACATTTGTTGTGACAGTGCATGCCATGTTTTCCTAGTATCCTCCATAAACATATCTAACATGTCGTTGTTTTCAGGTTCAGTTGTCAGCGGATTGGTCTCAGCCCTAGGAGGATCTATATCTTCGGCCAGATCCATCTCGAAAGGTTCCTCCGCGGCAACACCTTGTGGCTGAATAGGAAACGTCTTGAGTGATCTTGGAACCTCAACATCCAGTAATGACCCAGTGCTCAGGCTAAAGAGTGGCTCATTGCGACCCAACATCTGCATATCCATCAGCGTTCTTATAATCTTTGTAGTAGCTGTTTTCATTTGTTCTACCAGTGTTTAAATCACGGTTGAGGCTGAGGATTGGATCGGTGCTTCGATCCGGAGGGTTTGTCGCAACAAGTTCCTCTTCATCATAACCGTACATGGTTCGGCTATCTGTTGTCCCCTCAGCTGAAGCTCGTATGTTAACTCGTCACTTAATAGCCGATTCACATCCATGGTGTTTGTCCTCTTATTTGATAATAACCGACAAAGTCACCAGCTAATCAAATTCCACAAACTGTTTATTATTCTATCTATTTTCTTACTTCCGGTACCAGTTCCGTACTGTATTCACTATGCCTATCCGAAAGTAAATACCAGCAAAAAAAAAACCAAAATAAGATGTACAAACTCCACAAAACATTTATATTTTATATGTCTTTCCACCTCCGGTACCCGTTCCGCACTGTATTCACAATCACTCCCCAGAAAAAATAAACACCAGCACTAAAAATAGAAACACCCAAACTTCAACCACTAATACTTCAGTCAGGGAAAATTTATACGGACAGTTATAGGCTATAATAAAAAAACAAAACAAAAAATTCCTACAGAAAAGTTTCCATTAGTTAATATATGAATATCTAAACAGAGTAAAGTCGAAAAAAATATATACATATAAGGCAGAATCAAAATACTTAGGTCGCAATTGTTCAAGTATCAAATCACTGTAAGACACAATGATTCAACAGATGAAAATTCATAACAGTACAAATCGCCAAATTGAAGTTCAATGATAGTTCCAACTCTCAAACTATAAAAAAAAATAAATCAACCAACCTGCGACACTTCAAATCTAAAGTTTTATTCCCGTTCAAGAATTTCAATCAAAAACGAAAAAAAAAAAAATAATTTAAGAAATCAACAGAGACACCCAGTATCAATGTAGTTTAATCTAAACAAAAAAATTAAAAAAATTTATTCATCAATCACCCGGTATCACTCGAAGTTTCCAAGTTCAAATCAAATCAAATCAAATCAAATCAAATCAAATCAAATCAAATCAAATCAAATCAAATCAAATCAAATCAAATCAAATCAAATCAAATCAAATCAAATCAAATCAAATCAAATCAAATCAAATCAAATCAAATCAAATCAAATCAAATCAAATCAAATCAAATCAATCAAATCAAATCAAATCAAATCAAATCAATCAAATCAAATCAAATCAAATCAAATCAAATCAAATCAATCAATCAATCAAATCAAATCAAATCAAATCAAATCAAATCAAATCAAATCAAATCAAATCAAATCAAATCAAATCAAATCAATCAAATCAAATCAAATCAATCAAATCAAATCAAATCAAAAATCAAATCAAATCAAATCAAATCAAATCAAATCAAATCAAATCAAATCAAATCAAATCAAATCAAATCAAATCAAATCAAATCAAATCAAATCAAATCAAATCAAATCAAATCAAATCAAATCAAATTTATTCATCATAAATAAATTCACACAATAATAGTAAGTAAAATACACTTAAATAACACTTAACTACTTTGTTAGATAACAAAAAATCATGTAGAAGGAGTGTAACTGTGTGCAACAAGACTCACACTAGAAATGAACGAATTCATGACTGTGTCGTGAATCAGATGCTAAATTCGTTTATTATGGATACCCAGACGGAATGGAGCAAGTGAGGATACCACAGCGACCGCCCCCGGAGAGCCCGGCGAAGAGCGGCCCCTCCGAGTTTCTACGTAAATGGTTTATTTATTTATTTATTTATTCACATTGGAATACATACAGGCATTCGCCCAGAAACAGTATTCACATATATACAAACTATTTCCAACAAAAGGAAATTCCTAAATCATACATTCACAAAATAACAAGAACCTATTATCTAATACCAAATAACATAAAATTCCAACCCGAAAAATGAACAAAACAGGCTTACATTAAATCCTAAAATTATCGATCAGAGGCCTCAAGATTGGCTCTGATAGTTTTCTTCAACCTTACCAATGGATCGTGAAAAATATCAACGTTCACACAAAGGGCATTACATGTCGTCATAACTCTATGGAGTGGGGAGTTTTGCGCCGAATTAGTGTTTCTGATAGTGCCATAGAAAGTACCGAAGGAACTCAAACCCACATTTGGAACTCTTAGAGATATAAAATTCAATATTTCCGACGCCAAAAACCGTCCTCTAATGATCTTACACGCGAATAATACATCCGTAAGCTGTCTGCGATTGGACAAACTCATCATGTTGAATCGGCGTTGAATAATCGTGTAATCGTGATTAACAATGATTAATTTATTCTTGTACGCTAGGTATCTCAAGAACCTATTCTGAACACTCTCCAAGCGCTGTACGTAGCATTTATACCTTGGGTTCCATACAGTGGACGCAAAATTCAACCTACTTTGGACAAAAGAATAATAAAGAGTCAGCAGTGTTTTATTTTCCTTGAATTGGACACTATTACGAATAATGAAACCCAGCATTTTATTGGCACTATTCACAATTTTCTCTATCTGCAGGTCGAAAATGAACCTTGAATTCAAAATAATGCCCAAATTTGAAACATTGTCTACCGCTCTGATAGGTCTACCATTTATGGAGTAATCAAAATCCAGAATATTAGTGTTTCTAGTGAAGGATATTCTACGACACTTCTCAAAGTTGAGAAACAGAGAATTCTCCTCACAATACCCCTGGAGTCGCATAAAATCCTGCTGTAACTTCAGGCAATCACTCCATGTTTTCACTGGTCTGAAAAACTTTAAGTCATCAGCATACGGAAGAAATTAAGAGTATCGAAAACATGTCCCGATGTTGTTAATATAAATGAGGAATAGCAAAGGGCCCAAATGAGTGCCCTAAGGTGTACCCGAGGTGTTCTTGAATGTTCTCAACTTAAAACTATTAAAAGAAACATACTGGGATCGATTCAAAACGTATGACTCTACCCATTTCAGGACACTACCACAAATACCCACCTCCGCAAGGCGTGAGATATCTTATCAAAGGCTTTGCTAAAATCAGTGTATACCGAATCGACCTGAATGCGCGAGTCAAGATTATCCTGAACATTCTCCAGAAAACAAACGAGATTCGTTTCAACACTTTTACCTGGCATAAAACCATGTTGCTGTCGATGATCAGATTTTCAGCTTGGTGAAACATGGATTTATAAATAATGGACTCGAAAAGTTTAGCAAAGGATGATAAAATGCTGATAGGGCGATAGTTCTCAATACGATGTTTCTGACCACCCTTGAAAACCGGAACTATAGCCGATACCTTCCACCGACTCGGAAAGACACAAGCGGTCAACGACTTATTAAAAATGATGAACAGTGGTCGCGCCAGGGAATCGGCGCATTCTCTCAAGACAATGGGGGGGATTCCATCTGGCCCTGGACCTTTGCACACATTCGCCGACCTCATTGCGTCGATTATTTCGTCAACGGTAATATGTAGTATGGCATTTAAGTTGTTTACGCCGCAATTTGTTTATTTATTCGAGGAAAATCAGCACGCTTATAATTTAATATTCGATTCTCGAAACCACTTTCGAGATATCGGTGCTTCCTGACGTCAAACAAAAACTCCAAGCAGGGATGGTGTGCATCTTCATTAACAAAGGGAATTTCATCGTGAGATATTTCTTTTATCTTATTTTTATTACAAAGTATAAGATCGAGAATTTTATTTGAACTACTAGTTAAACTGCATAAGCTCTGTAAACGTTAAAGTATCAATAATTCTAGAATATTTAGTTTCGACATTTAAAGGTATCAAAAAAGAATTTAGTTGATCCTCCACCCAATGTACAGACGAACAATTAAAATCCCCACAAACTAAAAGTACATTATTCTGTATTTTGCTTTTATTGGCCTCCAGCTTGTTCACAAAAGATGACGAGGCATAGTCGTCTCCGGGTGGAAGATAAACACAACATAAATATATTCTAACATTTTCCACAGTAAATGATAGCCAAAGATCTTCTGCGTCGCTATTGAAATCAGATAGATATTGTACCGCGTAATCATTACGCACTGCAATCAAAACACCACCTCCATTTTTTTTGGATGAAAAGCTATCTGAACGATCTCTTCTAAATATAGAGCAATTTTCAGTGTTTATCAATTCAGTGTCAAAAATACAATCTTTAAGCCATGTTTCTGTTATAAACACAATATCGTAATTATTCAACTCTAAATTCATTTTAAGGTCTGTAAGTTTAGTGCGCAAACCGCGGACGTTTTGATAGGCGATATGCAGAATCATTTTGGCCAATACATCAACAAGAACAATTACAACAAACTAATATTTTAGAGCTTACTTAAATCAGTCATAGAATGCACCTGAAAAATTTTGGCTCCATCAACCTTCCGAACAAGAATACCGCCATTCTGAATCCAAACATACTTGTAGTTCTCTTCCTTAGCAGCCACTCTTGTCTCCTTGAACAAAATTTTATTCGCAGTTGTCAGGTGTTCATTTACATAGAACCGCCCAGAAACATCAAGCAATTCCAGACCTGGCTTACCACCCAATTCAGTTTTCTTGGATTTCGCAGCTGACAAAAAAGAGTCTCTGTCAAGCTTTCTGTTGAACTTTACAATAATGTTCTTCTGTTTATTTTCCAGCTTACTCGGAACTCGCATTATTGTATTCACCGAGCCATCTGTTACGTCGTGTCCTCTGAAACTGCCAATTTTCTTCACAACTTCAAACAAAGTTTCGTTTTTTCGTTCAGGAACATTCATTATTACCACATTATTATTGTGCCGAACCTCGCCTCCATAATTCCAATCCTCTTATTCAAGGTTTCATTCTCCGTCTTCAGGTATCTGGTCACCCTTATAGCCTCATCCAAATGTGATAATTTATTCTCGAAATTTGACACCTTATTGGAGCAAAAGTCGACAGAGCTACGCAACTCCCTGATTTCGCTTCTGATTTCACAAAGCTCGGCTTGAGAGCACGCACCAGCCCAGCAAGAACGGTAGTCTCCTCCGACCCATAATCGACTTCTTGTTCACTGCACCCGTCCTCAATCCACGCCACTGTCCCGACGGAATCCCGTCCTCGACAGTCTCCACAACTCCACTGACTTTTTGTTACCTCACAACATCTGCCGTTGGCGTGATAATGTCTTCGACATGAAACGCATTGAACTCCTGGAGATCGGTTTGATATCGCATTTTTGCAAATATCACACAAGGACATTATGATTCCGAAAAAATAACGCCACCAAAAGAAGCTACTCGAAGAATCACGCTGATTAGTATAAAATTTTCGACGAAATAGGAACCACTGCTGTATGAAAATAAACTTTAACGGGAGCAACTTTAATTCGATGTGCATCTGACGATCGCAACAATCGAAACATGTTAAATAGATTTCATGGTTTCCAAAAACATCTCAATGTTCTCTCCGACGAATGTTTTAGTTAGATTACTGAACTTACGTTTATTGTTTTTCGATGATTTTATGTTGCTAGGGAGTTTGTTATAAAATTTAGGTGCAAAATATGTCACTGTACGTTGTGAATGGGCCTTATTGTACAAATGGGTACTTAATAAGTTTGATCTAGTGTTGTAATACGAGGGAATTCTAGGTAAAAGATGTTCCAGCTTAGAAATATAATTTATGCAAGCGTGAACATAAAGAGCCCTAAGTGGAAGTACATTAGCCAGCTTGAATAACCTCTGTGTTGAAAATGTTCGGGTCTTGTTGTAAATTATTTTCAATATATATTTTTGAGTTGTGATGACGTTGTGTAAGGCATTGTTGAATCCTCCTCCCTCCTCCTCCAAATAATCAGACAATATCTCAGAATGGACTCTATGAGTGAGGAATATAACATTGTTACTGCAACTTATTAGTTAAATTAAATTTTGTTGAATTCATTCATTTCTGTTCCGAGTTGCTTGCTCGATTCAATAATAATACACTCTGTATATGTTCATATCATGTTCCGATAAACGCGTAACATATGTTGGAGCATATGACCTATGTCGACCAAAGGAGAGTACTGAGGCCACGCTCGTTCGGTGCAGTGCAACACTTCTCTTCGCAGAATTTCTCGTTAATTCTACAAGTTGGAACTCTAGTGAAAAAGTGACTATTCTCGTTTGAGTGCTTGGACACGTTGATTCAGCCGTACTGTGAAACCAGGTAGGCAGACGTCGATACTCCAACATTCGATTTTCTTTCGAGTCATTTTTCATATTATTTCCGAATTTCATTATTAATTTTCTATTTCGTTTTCGTTTAACTTTCAAAGGCCCATGTTGTGCCATTTTGGTCCTTCTTGAGCCGCATATTTTCGAACCGCGTTTTCAAAATTATTGCGATCAAGCATTTTGGAATTTTTTCTTTTAGTTTTTTTCATTTGCATTTATTTCAATCGGTCGATATTCACCTAACCTCAAAACTTGACAAGATATCGAACACATTCATAAATTCTTTAATCACGGATAAATTTCTGCGCATGTTATAGAATTTAGCTTTCATTACATGAGAACATAGACAACTCTTCATTTGTTTTTCTCATCTATGCTCATAACCTTGATTCAAAACATAAACAAAGATAGACATTCTTGTTTTTGTTTATTTTCATTTCATTATTTTCAACTCAATTTCCAATTTAATAGATTCAATCTTAATTATTTACTTTATTAATTAATTCAGTTCTTTTCAATCGGTTAGTCTATTTACTCTTTTTTCAAAATTACTCAAAACAAAATTCATATTGTTTTCTGCAGTATACCTTGACTAATAATAATGACGACAAAATTGAAACAACTCAAAGCTCGTCGTCAAATTGTTATTGATGATCTCGAGGAAGTTTTGAATGTAGCACAATTCGCTGTCACTGATGAAAGTCTCCACGTAAGATTCAAATTAAGATGTGGAATACTTGAGGATATTCTCGTGGAATTTCAAAATTTACACATTTCAATTGTCTCTATGATTGTATCTTCCGAAGAACCGGAATTGAACACTGAGAAGGTTATTCGAACAGCCTTTATGGATAATTATTACACCATCAGAACGACTTATGTTAATTTATTTCCTGTAGTAAACAACCCAATAAAAACCCAAAATATTTGCTCTATCAGTTCGCCAAATGTTAAACTTCCAAAGATAGTATTGCCCATTTTCAATGGGAATTATAAAGAGTGGCCTACTTTTTTCGATATGTTCCAAAGTTTGGTACATGAAAATCCTAACTTGAGTCAGATAGAAAAGTTTCAATACTTCCTAGGTTCACTTTCTTCTCATGCTTTAAGTTTAGTTAAAGGGTTTCCATTGACTGCTGAAAATTATGAAAGCGCTTTTCAGACATTGGCGGAAAGATATCAGAATAAAAGACTTCTCGCTAATACGTGTTGGAAGGAAATCTGTAATGTTCCAAAGCTACAGGGTGATTCAGCTAAAGACCTTAGGCGAATTCTAGAGGTTTTTGCGGAGAACTTATCGGTATTAAGAAATTTAGGTTTACTCGTTGACCAGTGGGACTTTGTTTTATTTCACATTCTCATTCAGAAATTAGATTCAGCATCGATGAAACGTTCTGAATTACAAGAATGTTCAACAGATATTCCGTCATTTGTCAATTTACGAACTTTCCTGACTAATCAGTGTATAGCCTTGGAGGCAGCAGCTCTTTCTCTTCCGTCGAAAACTCATTCAGTTTCGAATTCTCAAGTTTTAAAATCTAGTTCTCTCTCAATGAATAGAAGAAATTCGACTCTTCTCGTTCAAACGGAAACTGAATCATTCAAGAAACGTATAACCTGTAATTATTGCAAGTTAGCTCATAATATTTACAAATGTCCATCATTTTAGGAAAAACTGTTCAAGATCGGTTCAAGACTGTGAAGAACAAAAATTGGTGTATCAGTTGCCTCCATTCTGGACATAAGATTAACAATTGTTCTTCAAAGTCAAATTGTCGTGTTTGCAACGGAAAGCATCATACCCTGTTGCACCTACGCAATAATGCGGATAATGATTCTTCAACAGAGACGTTTCATTTCAATGCTGCAAATTCATCGGATTCAGGCTCAGCTCAGGTTTTAACGAATGTTTCTTCAAATTCTACCGTTCTCTTAGCAACCGCTGAGGTCGAAATTCGTGATGCTTGGGGTAGATATCAGAAGGTCCGAGTTCTGTTAGATGGAGGCTCTCAAATAAATATTACAACTCAATCGTGTGTGAATAGATTAGGCTTGAAAATTTGTGATGCTTCATTTTCGATAAATGGAATTTGTGAAAGCTCATCTTCTGCTAATTGCAGCACTGAATGTACTATTCGTCCATCAGATCAAATAAATCCATCTTTTACATTCGATGCCGTCGTGATTCCGAAGATTTGTTCGGAAATGCCGAGTTCTTTCGTAAATCATTCGTTTTGGAATTGTGTCTATAACAAGAAGTTAGCAGATCCGAACTTTTCTACTCCGAAATCAATAGACCTTCTTCTGGGAGCGGATATATTCTCTTTAATAATTCGACCGGGTCGTATCGAGGGTAACGGTTTGGAACCAACAGCACTTGAGACAGTATTTGGTTGGGTTTTCATGGGAAAGATTCAATCACCTACCATATCAGTTGTAACGGTAAGATTCCCCGGTTCAGTTTAATCCCGTAAATTCGCCTGGAAGTCGGCGTAGGAATTTCGAATATCTTCACCTTGGAATGCTGCGCGGTGCGCAGGATCGATGTCGTAGCGACGTGGCCGATAATTTAGATCTAAATCGATTTCTTTTCCGTACCAGAGTTGCTGGGAGAAACACGTCAGAGGTGTTATATTTCTTCCCGTGAATTTTAAATGCAAATTTTCGATGGCGGAATGAATTATTCCGGTAAGTCCCTCATTTTATGATCAGACAGGGTTTATTCGATCCTAAATGTCATGTTTATTTCATGCATTTAATTATTTTTTTGTGTAGATGACAAAAAGATGTCGTATAATTCTGGTCGGACCGCCATGTTTCACTTTTCCATTTGAGAATATCTGGTGGATCAGCTCACCTTCATTTATTTTGATATTGTACCTGTTATGTAGTTGAGTTCATTCTTAGAATTAGTTGTTGATTTGAATAATACTTATTTGTGTGTACGGAGTGTACCTGCGCATATGTGAGTGAGAATATAAAATATGTTTTAATAAATCAGTCTTCTTCCAAATGTGTTATAATTAAGTACCTACATAAATAAAAGACATAACATGGCGCAGTCGGTACTGTGAAAATAAAATCAAGTTTGTAGAAAGTGAACTGAAAATGGGTGATTATAGAGGTTTACCCCCAATGGACTTTTCTGGGAATATCTCAGAGAATTGGAAAGTATGGAGACAGAAGTTCGAAAATTATTTGGTCGCTACGGAAGTAGCCAAAAAGGACGAAAAAATTCAAATCGCACAGTTACTTCATTATATAGGCGAGGAAGGTTTTGAAATTTACAATACTTTCACCTTCGATGAGGAAGAAAATGAAAACCAACTAAAAACCATCATAAACAAGTTCGAATGTCATTTTTTGCCGAAGAAAAACTTATCATTCGAACGATACCGATTTTTCACGAGGAAACAATTAGCAGATGAAAAAATCGAACAATATGCTACCGATCTGAAAAATAGACCACGTTCCTGTGACTTCGGTGACTTGAAAGACAGCCTTATAAAAGATATTTTCACTTGTGGCTTACTAAACCAAACACTCCGTGAAAAGTTACTACAGGATGATAAAATCGACTTAGAGGGAGCAATTAAATTTTGTGTAACGATTGAAAATTCTAAAATGCAGGCCAGTGCCGTAGCCGAGAGGTCCAGCTCTTCGTTATCATTGGAAGTACAATCTGTGAGAAAGTCAAATAACCAGCATTTCTTCAATAAACAATCAAGGAAGTTTACCAACAATATGGAAGGACAACAACAAAAATCTAATGGACAAATTACTACAAATTCTTTTGGTCGTGGGCGAAAACTCAGCAAAAACAATGGAGTTTGTTATCGATGTGGCGGAGTACATGGAAAAAACCAATGTCCAGCGTTCGGAAAAAAGTGTAACATGTGCGGAAAATTAAATCATTTTGCGAAAATGTGTAAACTGAAAAATGTGAATGTAGTGAATTTGAGTGGAAATGGCGAAAATGAAGAAAATGAAAATGACGATTGTTTATTTATAGGGACAGTTGATGGAAAAATCGATGATGATAAAAATAATGATTCATGGTATGTCTTGTTGAAAATAAATAATGAATTTGTGAAATTCAAACTTAACACTGGAGCTCAAGCTAATTTGATATCAATGCGAATATTAAAACTAATCAATTTACCTACGGAATTAATTTTGAGAAATGATAAAATTCTCTATTCATATACAAATGATAATTTAAAAATTTTAGGAAAATGTTACTTGAATTGTCAGTATAATGAAAAAACTCATAAATTAATTTTTTTTGTAGTAGAGGAAGAATTTCCTTGTCTTCTCGGTTTAGATACATGTATTAATTTGAATTTGTTGAAACGAGTAGATATTTTGAATGATTATTCAAAAATTAACAATGAAATATATTACAGGAAAATTGTTGATAAAAATTCAGATCTATTTAAGGGATTAGGATGTCTCAAACAACAGTATCACATCAAATTAAATGAAAACGTGATTCCAGTTGTACATCCTCCTAGGAGAATACCTATTCCGATACTAAATAAATTCAGAGAAACTTTAAATGACTTAGAAAATAAGAATATAATAAGAAAAATTGAAGAACCCACCGACTGGGTAAACTCAATTGTAGTGGTTAGAAAAAATAATGGTGAATTACGTATTTGCTTGGATCCAGCTGATTTGAATCGGGCAATAAAAAGAGAATATTTTCCGTTGCCGACAATTGATCAAATTATTTCTAAAATGAATGGTGCTTGTATTTTTAGCACATTGGACGCAAATTCTGGATTTTGGCAGATACAATTAGATGAAGAAAGTTCTAAATTGTGTACGTTCACAACCCCTTTCGGGAGATACTGTTTCTTGAGACTTCCATATGGAATTCGTTCAGCTCCTGAAGTTTTTCATAAGCGATTCAAAAATATATTCGACATTGAAGGTGTTGATTTATACGTGGATGATATAATAGTGTGGGGACGTACACAAGAAGAACATGATAGACGCTTGAAGAAAATTTTTGAAATTGCAAGAGAAAACAATATAACTTTCAATAAAGAAAAATGTAGATTTGGATTAAACGAAATTAGATTTCTAGGACATAAAATTACCAAAAGAGGATTTTTTCCAGACGAAAATAAAATTTTTGCTATTGAAAATTTTCCTGTACCACAGAATAAATGTGATGTTCAGAGATTTTTAGGGATGATAACTTATGTTGGCCGTTTCATCCCCAATTTATCAAATAAGAATCATCCTCTTCGTGAATTGTTAAAAAAAGGCGTGATGTTTGAGTGGAACGAGCAGCATGAGAGAACATTCAATGAATTAAAAAACTTATTAATTAAAGCCCCAGTGTTACAGTTTTATGATGTCAACAAACCATTAGTTGTTTCGGTCGATGCTTCCAAAGACGGTATAGGGGCATGTATTTTACAAAACAATCTTCCTTGTGTATATGCTTCCAAGGCACTAACAGAAACGCAAAAAAGATGGGCTCAAATTGAAAAAGAGCTTTATGCCATTCTATTTGGATGTGAACGATTCAATGAATATGTTTTTGGTCGTAAATTCGTTGTCGAAACTGATCATAAGCCTTTGATAGGTGTTTTTAAGAAACCTCTCACTTTATGTCCCTCGAGACTTCAGAAAATAATGATCCAATTACAAAAATACGATTTCGAATTAGTATTCAAGCCTGGTAAAGATCTTTTTATTGCTGACGCATTGTCTAGGGCATTTTTGAATACTAGTGAAGAAAAAAGTCTTGTAGATGATACAGAAGTTTGTGTCATAAATATGAATTTTTCAATGACAGATAGAAAATTTAAAGATTTAATTGAAGAAACATCGAAAGATTCTGAATTAATAATACTAAAAAAAATTATCAGAGACGGATGGCCGACAAAAATTGCAAGAGTTCCTTTAGAAATCAGACATTATTATAAGTTCAGAGGAGAAATTATCGAAAGTAAAGGATTATTATTCAAGGGAAAGCAAATGATTGTTCCTAACAAAATGCGAAGGGATATAATACAGAAAATTCATTTGGGACATTTTGGCATTAAGAAGTGTAAAAGTCGAGCAAAAGATTGTTTTTATTGGCCAGGCATGTGTAAACAAATAGAAGATACTATACTTAATTGTCGAATTTGTTTAACACACAGGGTGTCCCAACAAAGACAGCCCTTAATAAATCATGATATACCTAAAATTCCCTGGTATAAAATTGGATGTGATATATTATATTTGGGACAAACTATGTATTTACTTGTAACTGATTATTATACAAAATGGGTTGAACTGATATTGTTGGAAAATAATGCACATTCAGTAACAGTTATCAAGTATTTGAAGTCAATTTTCAGTAGGCTGGGTATTCCAGCAATATTAATATCTGATAATGGTCCTCAGTTCAACTCCCGTGAGTTTAAGGATTTTGCTAGGATATATGATTTCACACATATAACTTCCAGCCCTAACTACCCCCAGTCAAACGGAATGATAGAGAGACAAAAACAAACTGTTAAAAAATGTTGTACAAAGCTTTTGATGAAAAACAAGATTTAAATTCAGTTATGCTTATGTATAGAAATAGTATCTTAGAGTGTGGTTTTTCGCCGGCACAGTTGTTGATGTCACGGAATTTAAGAGATATATTACCTACTACTGAAAACTATCTGAAGCCTCGATATGTGAATTTTGAACAATATAAAAATAATATCATACTTAATCAGCAGAAACAGAAGATCAATTATGATAGGAAATGTAAAATTCTGAAACCTATTGAAATCAATAAGAATGTTAGGTATCAAGATAAACTCAAGGATAAATGGCAGTTTGGTAAAGTTTTAAATAAGCCACGAGAAAGGTCATATATTGTGCAGAAATCTGACGGTTCGTCAATCGCTAGGAATCGTAGGTTTATTGAAGCGTTACCAACTTCCTATGAAAATGAAAACATTTCTCCTCATGGAAGTGGAGATGATGGTTCTCACATTTTGCCTGATGAAACTTTTGAAGATTCGATTTCTGACAATACTTTTTACAATGTACCGGATAGAACAATGTATGGTAGGCTTATAAAGAAACCGGATAGATTTAAGTTTTGATATTTCAAAACAAAATTATATTAAAAAAGGGGAGATGTTATGTAGTTGAGTTCATTCTTAGAATTAGTTGTTGATTTGAATAATACTTATTTGTGTGTACGGAGTGTACCTGCGCATATGTGAGTGAGAATATAAAATATGTTTTAATAAATCAGTCTTCTTCCAAATGTGTTATAATTAAGTACCTACATAAATAAAAGACATAACAGTACCTAACTTTATTATTCAATTTCAATTTCAATTATTTGATTTTTTTGTTTTCTCGGTGTCCAGAGTTCTCTGAATTTTTAGTGTCGAACTATCTGCGCCATTGGGTTCTTTTCTGAACACGTGGTTGTTTTTTCTTCTTTTAAAAGATTTTCGTTTGTAAAATGATGCATTTAGAGAACGATGGAAACTAAGAGATTTTTATCAAGTCAAAACTGATAAACCCGATTTTCACAGCCAAACCCGTTGGGCTATGGAATTTTGTCGTCGACCTATCAAGTACAAAATTCATTGAAGTTGAGAGCTTGCTGCCAACTTGCAGCAGTGGCGTACAGAACATTTCTTCAACTGAAAAACCACCAGAGAAGATAATTATCGAACGTTTCTTCAACTGAAAAACCACCAGAGGAGATAATTTTCCTGGAATCTCAATATACGAGGATAAACAAGATAAGTTTCAGTGAGGGGGATAGTGATTACCTGTGAAACATACATGACCGAACATCTTGTCAATTCCACTCAATTTTGACTGTACATTTGTAAATAACTGATATTTGTAAAAAGTGGAATAAATAACGACTGTTCTATTTTGAACTTTCATTGATTAGGGTAGAGGCATCAAATCATTTTACCTGCTCTCCAGCTAGCCAGCCAAAATTATTTTATCTATATAATAAATAAAATTGCTTTGTTACACAGTTAACAATTTTCATTTGTCATTATCTGAATCAGGTTTGAACTCCTCGTTGAAAAGATTCTGGGAATTTGAAGAAGTTTCAGAGAATGTCATTGTATCACCAGAAGATCAATTTTGTGAGAACTTATACACTCAGAACTGTTCTAGAAATACATCTGGACGGTACACTGTGGCATTACCATTTAAACCTGATCAGTCAACACTTTCATTCGGTGACACATATTCTCTCGCACTACGTCGTTTTTTATCCCTTGAACGTAAACTTATTAAAAAGCAGAATATATACAAGGAATACTCTACTTTCATGAAGGAATATTTAGAAAAAGATCATATGTCATTGATTTCTACGAGTTCGGATTATGAAAATACTTTCTATATCCCTCACCATTGCATAATCAAACCAAACAGTCCATCCACAAGGTTGAGGGTTGTTTTCGATGCGTCAGCTCATGTACCTGGTCATTTATCTTTAAATGATGCCCTATTGATAGGTCCTAAATTACAAAAGGATATTATTGTCATTTTGATGAACTTTCGTGTTCATCGGTTCGTTTTCACAGCTGATATCAAACAAATGTATCGTCAAATATTAGTACAAAATTCACATCGAAGCTTTCAAAGAATATTGTGGCGGTTTTCTCCATCGGAACCCATAAAAACTTATCAGCTGAATACCGTTACGTACGGAGTCGCACCAGCACCTTTTCTAGCCCTTCGAACTTTGACACAGTTGGCCAAGGATGAGGAAGCTAGTTTTCCGAAAGCATCCAAAATTCTACTCACAGACATTTATGTCGATGATGTCGTTACAGGTTGTGATGATTTGGAAGAGGCAAAAACGTTGCAAGAGGAACTGATTTCCCTATTGAATTGCGGTGGTTTTGAGCTCCGAAAATGGAGTAGTAACAGTTCTCAATTACTCTCAACCATACCTCTGGATTATCAATATCACCATTCTTTGGATTTTGATATAGATCCGATAGTCAAAATTCTCGGTTTGAGGTGGTTTCCTTCGTCGGACGAATTTTCTTATCTTGCAGAAACTACTGTGCAGGTATGTACCAAACGTACCATACTTTCCGAACTTTCTCGAATTTTCGACCCTTTGGGGTTCCTTTCTCCATTTACTTTTCTTGCTAAACATTTGATCCAGCATCTTTGGACATTAGGTTTGCAGTGGGATGATACACTTCCAGACGATGTTAGCCGTCGCTGGAATCAGTGTAAATCCGAATTAACCGAATTGGGTAAATTAAAGATACCTCGGAAACGTGCATCGAAACCATTTTATCGTTGCGAACTTCATGGTTTCGGAGATAGTAGTGAGCGTGGTTACGCAGCCGTGGTATATTTCAGGTTTTTCTATTTTGACGGCTCCATTGACATCTCTTTCGTAAGTGGTAAATCAAAAGTCTCCCCATTGAAGAGAATTTCACTTCCACGACTGGAATTGTGTGCTTGTCTCTTATTATCAAAACTCATTAATGTGGTTTCCTCTGTTTACCAATCAGCCTTTACAATAGATGACATTTTTGCTTGGTCAGATTCAATGGTAGCTCTAACATGGATTAAGTCTTCTCCTCATCGATGGAAGACATTTGTAAGCAATCGTACTACTCAAATTCAGGACTTAGTTTCAACAGAAAATTGGTATCATGTTCAATCGAAAGACAATCCAGCTGATTGTGCTTCACGCGGCTTAACGCCAACCGAACTGTTGAACTGCTCTTTGTGGTGGACAGGCCCTGACTGGCTTCGTTCCAAACATCTCACCTTCGCAAATGATGAAATAGAGAATTCTCTTCATCTTGTACAAACAGAAGAGCGTCACCTCTCTTTGTCAACTTTCATTTCTCCGTCGTTTGTTGATGATTTGCTCTCCAGGTATTCATCTCTGTCCAAGGTTCAAAGGGTGGTAGCTTACATTTTCAGATTTGTTCACTTCATGAAAAACTCTAAAGCTCCTAGGATATATAGATTTTCCGCAGTTCATCTCAAAGATGCACTTTTCTTCATTATAAAGCAGGTTCAACGGGTTGTGTTCAAGGAACAGATCGATAATCTCATCTCGGGAAATCCCATATCTAAATCACTTCGAAAATTGAATCCATTTATTGGAGAAGACGGTGTTCTCAGGGTGGGCGGTCGTCTGTCTTTTTCTGGTCTGGCCTTGATCACAAACACCCAGCTTTGCTTCCTTCATCTCATCGTCTTACTGAGCTCCTTATTCAGCATTTCCATAAAATATATCTGCATCCAGGTGCTCAGACTTTACAGTCCACTTTACAGTTAACTCGTATCCATCAGGATTTTTGGAAAAGATGGAATTTAGAATACCTGAACACACTGCAACAACGAAAAAAGTGGTTCAATAGTGACTCGCCTCCTTATTCAATAGGTGCACTAGTCTTGATAAAAGATGATCAACTCCCTCCATTGCGCTGGCGACTTGGACGCATTGAGAAATTGCATCCTGGCGCTGATAAAATAGCTAGAGTAGCTACTGTTCGGACTACTCAAGGTGTACTGCAGAGATCAGTAGTTAAATTATGTCCATTACCTCTCCAATAATTATGACGTATGTTGATGTATATATGTATATATTTTTTTTTTGCTTTATGTTCGATATCTTTTCAATTTTATATTTGCTTTATTTCATAAAATATTCTATTTTAGGTGGGCGGTTATGTTACTGCAACTTATTAGTTAAATTAAATTTTGTTGAATTCATTCATTTCTGTTCCGAGTTGCTTGCTCGATTCAATAATAATACACTCTGTATATGTTCATATCATGTTCCGATAAACGCGTAACATATGTTGGAGCATATGACCTATGTCGAACAAAGGAGAGTACTGAGGCCGCGCTCGTTCGGTGCAGTGCAACACTTCTCTTCGCAGAATTTCTCGTTAATTCTACAAGTTGGAACTCTAGTGAAAAAGTAACTATTCTCGTTTGAGTGCTTGGACACGTTGATTCAGCCGTACTGTGAAACCAGGTAGGCAGACGTCGATACTCCAACATTCGATTTTCTTTCGAGTCATTTTTCATATTATTTCCGAATTTCATTATTAATTTTCTATTTCGTTTTCGTTTAACTTTCAAAGGCCCTTGTCGTGCCAAACATCTTTAGTAATTTTTTATCTAGAATATCTCTGAGTTGATACAATCTATAAACTAAGTTTCTCATTTTCTGATTAATGTAATTACAATGGGCCCCCATCTCAGGTGTTCGTCTAGAATGATACCCAAATATTTGATTTTATCAACGTTTTCTATTGGCTCACACGAGCAGTCTGGACTCTGACAGTCCTCATCGTGAATTTTCAAAAACCCATTTTGTGGTTTGTCGACAGCTGAGATGGAGAATGTAATATATTTTGTTTTTGAAACATTTACACTAAGAAGGTTATAACTAAACCAACCATACAAATCTTTCACACCCAATTCAGCCTTCCCGAATACCTCAGGCTAATGAGAAGCAACTGTCTTGGTTTTTACTGATTTCCTTCCAACATCTGGAATGTTTACTACAGGAAATAAATTAACATAAGTTGTTCTGATGGTGTAATAATTATCCATAAAGGCTGTTCGAATAACCTTCTCAGTGTTCAATTCCGGGTTCTTCGGAAGACACTATCATAGAGACAATTGACGTATGTAAATTTTGAAAGTCCACGAGAATATCGTCAAGTATTTCACACATCTTAATTTGAGATCTAACGTGTAAACTCTCATCAGTGACAGCGAATTGTGCTAAATTGAGAATTTCCTCGAGATCATCAATAACAATTTGACGACGAGCTTTGAGTTGTTTCAATTTTGTCGCCATTATTATTATTCAAGGTATACTGCAGAAAACAATGAATTTCGTTTTGAGTAATTTCGAAAAAGAGTAAATAGACTAACCGATTGAAAAAGAACTAAATTAATTAATAAAGCAAATAATTAAGATTGAATCTAATAAATTGAAAATCGAGTTGAAAATAAACAAATGAAAATAATGAAATGTAAATAAACAAAAACAAGAATGTCAATCTTTGTTTATGTTTCGAATCAAGAGTTATGAGCATAGATGAGAAAAACAAATGAAAAGGTAATGAAAGCTAAATTCTTTTAACATGCATAGATATTAAAGGATTTATGAATGATCTGTTCGATATCTTATCAAGTTTTCGAGTCCACGTGAATAACGACAGAGCGAGAGAAATAGTCACCTTTTTCACCGGCGTTCGAACTTGTAAGAAATTAACGAGAAAAATGGCGAAGAAACGAGAAATTCTTGCACTGCACCGAACGAGCGTCGATGTCTGTATTCGAATTACTACTCCTTCCGTCTGGCAATGTCATATATCTCCAACATATGTTACGCGTCCATAGTGAAAAGAAATGAACATACGTGGGCCGCACGAAACGAGCAAGCATTTTGGAACAGAAAATAAATGAACTCAACTAACAATAACGAGTTGCAGTAACACAATCTATAAACTAAGTTTCTCATTTTCTGATTAATGTAATTACAATGGGCCCCCATCTCAGGTGTTCGTCTAGAATGATACCCAAATATTTGATTTTATCAACGTTTTCTGTTAAGCTCACACGAGCAGTCTGGACTCTGAAAGTCCTCATCGTGAATTTTCAAAAACCCATTTTGTGGTTTGTCGACAGCAAGCAACCATACAAATCTTTCACACCCAATTCAGCCTTCCGAATACCTGGACCTGAAAACGACAGAACCGTGTCATCAGCGTAAGCAATTACCTTAGCGTTTTTCAGAACAGAACCAATATCGTTTACGTAGATCAGGAACAGTGTGGGCCCCAGGACAGTACCCTGTGGAATACCTATTGTCGTGTTTTTGATCTGATCTGAATAAGTAATTCTGAAAAAGTAAATTTACACCTCCCCTTATTCCCACAGATTGCATCTTCTCCAGTAATCTGTCATGAGGGATCGTATCGAAGGCCTTAGCCAAATCGACAAAAACCGATAAGTTCTTTTTATTTGCGTTCAACGACATGTTTACTTCATTTGTTAGATTATATACGGCATCTTCCGTGCTTAAATTTGATCTAAATCCATATTGATTTTTATAGACAATATTACTCTTTTCCAAGAACTTCATAACACGATTTTTTATGCATTTTTCGAATAATTTGGCAAAGTTATTAATAAGGGAATTGGCCTATAATTCTGTAGTAATAATTTATCACCGGATTTGTGTACAGGTATAATACTTGCAGTTTTCCAATCCAAGGGAACTCTCAAATTTCAAATGTGAGATTAATAATATATTTGAGGGGGTCTATTATGTATGTATGGATTTTTTTTATAAGTTTTGCGTCAATTCCATCATCTCCCGGCGAGGAATCGTTCTTTAGGGTAGCTATCAATTCAATGAGCTCCTGCGAGCAAACTGGTGTTAGAAAAAGCGTATTCGGATTAGTTACGTTAGCTTTGTATGTTTTTTTTGGTTCTCTTGACCTTTTTCCGCATTCTTTTTCCTATAGTGGAGAAGTGGTTATTGAAAGAATCGGCAATGTCAGTTGGATGGGTTAAAATATCGTTATTTTCACCTTTTACACTCTTAATTTTGTTTTTTGATTTTGTTACATTGGCCGCTTCATTCATAATATCCATATCTTTTTAGAATTATTTCTTGCTGTTACAATTTTGTTGGCGTAATAATTATTTTTAGTTTGTTTAAGAAGTTTGTCGAGGAAATTTCTATAATGTATATATCGTTGTTTCATTTCCTGTGAGAAATTTTTATTTAAATCAAGTTTCATTCTGTCCCTCTTACGAACACTTTTTATTGATTCCGGTGTAATCCATGGTTTAAGAATTTTATTTTTACTATTTATACGTATTTTTTTCATACAAGAACTTATATGATTAATCAAAATACCCTTGAAAACACGATAACACTCCACAACATCCTCTTTCTCATATAAACTCAGCCATGTTTCTTTCTTTAGTAAGCGCAATAATTTTTTGTCGTCGATTTTTTTAATTTCATTTGTTTTAATTTTCTTACCCATTTCTTCTTCAAAATTTATATCCAATCCCACTGAAAAATGATCAGACATCGAAGACTCAAAAACAAAAGGACTAAGTTTGAGAATCTTGCTAGAATTTTTTTGTGCTCTAACCAAAATGTGATCAAGTAAGGTTTTCGATGTTTCTGTAACTCTTGTAGGCCTATTTATATATGGAGTTAATCAACATGATCCCGTCACATTCATATAGAGACTTGTCATTATATCATTTTCATCCAAAATATCGATGTTCAAGTCACCGACAATCATTTCAATACTATTATATTTGAGTTCATTCAAATATGTTTCCATCTCTTCTATGAACAAAGTTAAACTAGTTGCTGGAGGTCTGTACGTAGCAGTTAGCCCAAGTGAAAATTCATTTATTTCAAATTCTACTCGAATAGGATTTGTTTGATTAAGTTGAAACTATTCAACTCTTGGGTTCAAATCATCACGAATATATACCACTGTTCCATCATTTTTATTGAATACTGACTCATTGTAATATATACCAAATCCATTTATTGTAAAAAATTCAACATTTGAAATGTTGAATGTCTCCGAGAGCACTATAACGTGTATTTTTTCGAGATTCATACTACTTAGTTAAACTAATAATTCATCGAAATGTTTTCTAATACTTCGTATGTTAAAATGTATTATACCCAATCGCGAAAGCCCCCCAGCAAAACACTCACCCGCTCCAAGCTCCCCATCCACCGCCGTCTCCGGGACCTCATCAAGCTCCAATGTGTCCAGTATATTCATGAGGCAAAGAAGAAAATCAAATGATCCATGACGATACTCCATAATTTTATACATAATTGTCAAGCCGATGATCTAACAAAAACAACCCCAAAAAATACATTACAAAACAAATAAGGGTAAACTAATAAATTTCGAATACCAGATCACTTCAGTCCATTTAGTTGTTCATAGTTCCTTATCTTCATCACCGATCCATTAAAATTCGCAAAAATGATACCATTAAATGACCAAACATTATTTGTTCCTATGACTGATCTAGTTTCATTCATTAAATCAAGTCGATTCCTTGTCAGGTCCTCGCAAACAAACAGTTTCCTACCTCTAAACTTCTTGAGGTTCTTCATGACCGTCCTTTTCTTGTCCCCATTCTGAAATTTAATAATGATAGGTCGATTTTTACAATCCTTCACCTCTTTTCCAATTCGATGAGCCTGTATATCGTTGACCGAAATGTTGGGAAGCGTACACTTGAGAAAGTCTACAGCCTTGTTCAAGATGTTTTCCTCTTTTTCATCGGGAATTCCATGTATACAAATATTGTTTACTTTTTGATTCTGTTCACTTTGGTCCATTTTTCCCTCGAGATAATTGATTCTGGCTTGCAAATCCTTTACAACTGCTTCAGTTTCTTTCTTGTGATTCTCGAATTTATCATTTATCGATTTGAGCAAAGTCGCAAGAAAATCTTGATCGGTAAATATTTCGGTGATTGATTCTTTAATTAGTTGTTTCAACTCGGATTTCTCCTGTTGTGCCCTAGTCTGACCCATTTCTCAAAGAAAAATCAACCTGACACAACTTTAATATCCATTTTCAACAAATTTTAGGAGAACGTCCCGGATACTTGTTTACTCGGTGCGTGTCATATGATGAATTGTACTCACGGTTTTACTTCCGGCGATATCACCTGCAGTGTCGCATACGCCAACAAAATAAATTTACCACAAAAGTAAAACTCAGAAATTCTACTTTATTTATGATACAATTTTCAATCACTGGTCCCCCTTTGAAAGGTAAGTTATAGTCTTTATATACAATGGATGAATTGGAACAAGTTCAATAGCGAGAAAATTTAAATAGCACAGACCGTCAGAAATAAAGTTACGTAAAAATATAAAAAAAAAATATTTTTTTCTTTTCTCCATTTTTACTCAAAAATTTTCTATTACTTTTTACCTTTATAAAAGGAAAATAATCCAGTATCTATGAAATAGTAAATATGAAATGGGTAGCTGAAAACTCTATCGCTTACCCCGTTTCAGAAGAGGAGAGAACAAAAAAAAAATCTGAATACAAGAAATAGGTCAACTTCCACCTGAAATAAACAGTACAATATTCCAGCCAAAAATTTGCAAACAGCTAAGAAAAAAAAATATCACGGCAAATAATTAAATTGAATGTAACGGTTACAGCTCCCTCTACTCTCTCTACTGGTAGTATTTCCAACCGACGCCGTTCTCAAAATTTCTGAATACGGCTATTGGTCCGCCGTAATAGCACAGGTAATATTTTCAAGGTCACAAATTTTGGAACATTAAATTCTAAGGGATGAGAACAGAGTTTCTCTGCTGTATATTATCTATGCTGTGTCAAAACCACGGTTTGAGCAGAGGAATATTCATAACACTACTTGCGACCCCTGTAGCACGTCACTGAAGGATGTCCATTTTTTCTAATTCCGTCTATTAGCTTTTTTAAACAATAAAATCATAATCCAATTGCGTGCTTTGCCTGACAAAACCGACCTGACACTACTTGCGACCCCTGTAGCACGTCATAGAAATATAATCCAATTGAGGTTTTTGCCTGACAAAACCGATTACATCGAAAATTTTGAACTTTTTGAATATTCATAACACCACTTAAGACCCCCGTAGCACGTCACTGACGGATGTCCATTTTTTCTAATTTCGTCGGTGAGCTTGCTTCACTGATAGAAACTCATTCCAATTGGGTTTTTTTACACCTCCCCTTATTCCCACAGATTCCATTTTCTCCAGTAATCTGTCATTAGGGATCGTATCGAAAGCCTTAGCCAAATCGACAAAAACCGATAAGTTCTTTTTATTTCATTTGACTGACGTATGTCCATTATTTCTAATTTCGTCGCTTCACTGATAGAAACTTATTCCAATTGGGTTTTTTTGCCTGACAAAACCGATTTCATAGAAAATTTTGAACTTTTTGAATATTCATAACACCACTTAAGACCCCCATAGCACGTCACTGACGGATGTCCATTTTTTCTAATTTCGTTTGTGAACTTGCTTCAATGATAGAAACGTACCTACTCCTATTGCGTGTTTTGCCTGACAAAACCGACTTCATAGAAAATGTTGAACCTTTTGAATATTCATAACACCACTTAAGACCCCCGTAGCACGTCACTGACGGATGTCCATTTTTTCTAATTTCGTTTATGAACTTGCTTCAATGATAGAAACGTTCCTACTCCAATTGCGTTGTTTGCCTGACAAAACCGATTTCATAGAAAATTTTGAACTTTTTGAATATTCATAACACTACTTGAGACCCCTTAATTCCTTAATTAACTTTAATTCATGTAACATTTAGTATCGACTTCTTATATATTCGCATCCTGACATATACAGGGTGAGTCTTTGCCACCGTTTAATTTAACCATAGACTCTTGACGTCAAAAGAATTTTCTTCCTATAACATTTTTCCAAATTTGGCCCAGTTCAAAAGATATGAGGTGTTGAAATTTCAAGAAAAAATTGCATTTTCACATGTAATATTCAAAAGACAATATCAATTCAAATGATCTCCTGTAGAAGGTTTTTGATAACAGTCATGCATATTTTGGCATCATTAGATTTATTCCATTTCTTGTGGGTTTCTCACTACTACTCTATAGATTGGTTAAATTGCATGAAAAACAAATATCGCTTGAACTAAAGGTCCGTATCTTGTAACTCCTGGAATCATTAGTCATTTTTGCAGATAAAATTATTCGTCATCTTTCTTCCTAAATTGCACCATTCTTGAGATATTTGAAGTTGAAAGGAATTAAATCGATATAATTTTGTCCAAATATTCTAATTTTTCCAAATACAACTCTGTGCTGAAATAATTCAATAATCAGATTTGTTCAATGTTGCCATATTTTATGTCTTTATTAAATATTTTTACAAAAGGTTGCGGAATTATCTCCAGTCTATGATTCCACCACTAAACACTACAGATGAAATTAACGACTGAACAATTTTTGTCTTACATTCACTACAAAATCTAAATTGCCATTTGCTGTATTCATTATTATTAATGATGTATAGCACCTTGTTTTATATTTAATCCAGAGTAATATTCCATAATAAATAGAGAAAAAGATTTCCATTACTCACATAGGTAGTTCGGTATATTCTCATGACATTTGAAATAGGTAATGTATTTTCTGTCAGGACCTGTTAAATTGAAGACTTGTCTTTATGAAGAGCTGGTTCTTTATGGCTTCAGACTTTCTGGGTTCATCCAATTATATCTATTCTAACATAGGAATGCTTCAAATTAAGCTCATGCGAGTTTTAAAAACTTCGAACCCAGTCTCCTAGATTTGTTTTGTACATTTATAAGTCTTGTAAGTCTTTTCACATCTGTATTTCATACATCGATTCAACCTGGTTCACAAACTTAGGAGATAATAGAATTTGACTTAGTTTTAATATTTATGAATGTTTGTTATGATGCATGGTTAAATAAAATTCAATCAATATTGGAACTGGAAGCTATAGGCTCATAAACAAGAGAGATTAAAATAGAAATGTATTTTCTGACCATAATCATTTCATACTGAATTGAATAATTTCAAACTATCGAAATCATTATTATTATTTTATTATAATATTTTCCATATTCTTCAAGGTACAAACACAGCATAGATAATATACAGCAGAGAAACTCTAGGTGCTGGGATAGTTCGCGCCTTTGGGCTGCGCATACCGGCTTGGCCCGCAAAGTCTAGACCGACTGATCCAAATCGGTCTGATTCATTATCGTCCCTTTTCTATTTCGAAACACCTCTGTATCAACTCCACCTAAAAAATTTACAATTTCTAGGTCCATAAGGGTTAATATTTCTCAAAAATTGATCGAAGTATATACATATTACAATTAATATTATTTTAGTCACATCACATTTGTTCGAAAATCACAATGAAATACTAGATAAATATTTGGAAAACCTAACAAATCAAATTATTTTAGGTTAGAATCATAGATAAATAACAAAATAAATATATATTTACCTTTCACCTATGGGTAGAATCCGCCCTTAAATAGTTGAATGTCCATGAATGAGCACTTAAATTTGAGTCTCGCTTAAGGGATTTCAGTGCCGCTTAACAGTTGGTGCAACGCCATTTAAGTTAAGGAATCTATTTTAAGAGACGCTTAACGCTAAGTGTGGTTGGTGCAAACGGACCTAATTTTGTTGTGTATATATTAATGATGGCTGATTCGAAAGAAAATAAGGGCAAGTATTGTTCCTTCAAGAGTTGTGGTAATCGTGAAGGAAGTTGTAAAGAGAGTTTTTTCTAATTTCCAAAGGATATTGAGAGGTAAACTTTCATGGAATGGTTTCAATAAATCTGGATATTATAATTTTTTTATTTTCAAGAGCAGCACAATGGGCACAAGCATGTGAACGAGATGATTTGTCGCAAACATTCGAAACTTTGTATAAAAATGGTAGAATGTGTGGAGCACATTTCGAAGATGAAATGTTTTCGAACACTAAAAAGAATGGGTTGAAGACAAATGCCATTCCTTCTGTTCTGTGTCATTTCCTGTATTTATATAATAGAAAAAGAGTAGTCTTTTAATTACTGCATTCCCAAGAATAATCTGCAGTATTATCTATAATGAGCAAATAATAGTATTTTTATATATATATAATATATATATTTTTAATTCAAAGTGAAGATAATGCGGTGAAATAAGATGTTGGAGAAGGATAATGGGTTAAACCGCAGGAATGCAAAAAAATATGGGAAATGGATGGAAGGTACTTGCCGACACGTGTTTCTGCTTATTGGCTTCTTCAGGGCAAGGCAACCAAGAAACCAGAAGAAGAAGAAGAAGAAGCCAATAAGCAGAAACACGTCTCGGCAAGTACCTTCCATCCATTTCCCATATTTTCTGCATTCCTGCGGTTTAACCCATTATCCTTCTCCAATATAATATATATATATATATATCAATGAAAAATACTTAACAGAACAACAAACAAAATTTGATACTCATTATAATATAAAAACTTGCATTCAAACTCTTTATACAATTTCTTAGAGTCCCCCTGTCGTTTGTAGTATTTCCAACCGAGGCCGTTCTCAAAATTTCTGAATACGGCCCTGACTATTGGTTCACCGTAATAGCACAGGTAATATTTTCAAGGTCACAAATTTTGGAACATTAAATTCTAAGCGATGAGAGCAGAGTTTCTATGCTGTATATTATCTATGCTTTGGTACAAATAACCGTTGACAGTTTCAAATAGAATCAAAACAACAAGGAACCACAGAACACTATTTTATTGGTAACTACCCACCACAGAGATGTTATAATAACATTTTAGTGTGATAATAATTCACTCTAGTTGTTCTGAGAAAAATTATAACTAAAGATCAATAATGGTTACAGATATTATCTTTCATTTAAAAAAACTTTGCAATTATTAATTTTTCCTCTGCTGGGGTTCGGTAATAATTTAATATTCTATGGTAAGGTATTGAAATTTGACATAATCTATGAATAACCATTATTCAATATTTATGTTTCAGTTTACATAATTAAAACAGATATTCTGATTATAAAAACCAAAAATTTACGCATGTTCAGTAATTAATTACAGTCTAAACAGAATAGATTCATATTAATGATTTAACAAAAAATTTTTTACTAAAGATGATTTTTCAGAATCAAATTTAGGTGATCAAACTCAATTTCTTCAAGCAAGTATAATTGCACACTGTCATGTTTATTTTGAGGAAAGAAGGAAGAAAATAATTAATATGATATGATGAAAGAATAAGAAGTCAAATTATTAATGTTGTGCTCGTAGAGTGTTTTCCAAGCCCTCGTAGTGGGTATTGATGGTGATTCAGCAAGTGGTGTAGGATGCTTTCCTGAGCAAAGACAAAGAGGTTGCAGCAAAACCGTGTTATTAGGGTTGGTTGGTGGGCAGAGTATGATGAACGACAGTGGGTACTGAGAAGTAGATCTACTTCCTCAAGTTGAACAGCTTACCGGAGAATCCAATAATAATAACTGAGTTGCAGGGATGGTAGGAGGAAATAAGAAGCCTGAAAACCAAGACAACAATTATCATCTTATTGTCTCCAAATTAATCAAATAGATTTTATTCGCCGATGACACCTCTATTGCGTTAGCATCTGGGAATATTGATGAACTTCTTTGGTGCTGTAGCAGCTAAATAATTCTTACACTGGTGTAAAGCCAATGCACTAGTTGTGAATTTAGGAAAGACAAACCTCATTTCCTTTGGAATAAGGGATACGCTCCCATTGACTCTCCAGTTGGGAGATGTGACAATTTCTTCTTCGGAAAATGTGAAGTTTTTAGGTGTTCATCTCGACAGCAATCTGAGATGGTGTGAGCATATTGATGTGTTAAGTAAAAAACTGAATACATCCTATTATGCTATAAATAAGTTGAAATTGTGTTTACCACTTCAATCAATTCTGGACGTGTACTACAGTTTAGTTTAGAGTCATTTACAATTCAACATCATATTATGGGGAGCTTCTACTGACGTGAACAGAATATTTTTGGCACAAAAAAGGATAATACGTCTGATTTTCAATACCAGTCAACTCTCCTCTTGTAGACCATTCTTCATCAAGCATCACATTTTGACGGTCCCTTGTATTTATATCTACAAATGTCTGTTATTTATTAAACGAAATTTAAGAAATTATATTGGACTGTCACACTTTCACAATGATTGTACGAGAAACTCACAAATACTATGTCTGCCTCAACATAGAACATCAAAATTTGTACTCTCCCCATCTTACAAGGGCATAATATTTTTCAATAATTTACCAGATGAAATATAAAGATTAAATGAGATAAAGTTTAAAACCACCATAAAACGTATATTAATTGAAAAATCTTACTATAGTATTGCGAAATATTTAGCCGATGGTCATTTTGCATAATTTTTGTATACTAGATTCATTGTATTCGTTTTGATTTTTTCTGATTACTTTCTCTTTACTGGGGACTTATTTCATTTGACCTGTCCTATACATTCTTATTTGTAATGTCAAAGGGATTAATAAAGAATTATTATTATTATTATCTTACTGAAAACTTTCCGTTTAGTCTCCTTCGACTTACCAAAGTTGGAGTGTGGCTTAATATAGAGATCTCCACCTTATGGAGTTATAACGAAGATTTATGTGAAAGTAGCTTTCAAATCCTCTCAAAGAGTAGTTTTGAATAAAATCAAATTATTCCCAAACTAGAAACTAAATTTCAAATAATTTCTTGCGTTTCTTGCGTTAAGATTCGCCAAGAATAATCTATCGAAAGAAAATGGAAGATTCTAGAAGGAAAAACGAAGCTGTCTTATCTCTTATCACTTTTTTTATAAGAATTTCTATTTTGTTGTATATTCAAATTTAGAATATTGGATTTTTTAACATTGGCAACACTGATTTAATTTCAGGTTGGCATGAAAATTCAATGACAACAATACAGTCACTCAACCATAGAATATTGTTTTCTTGTTTTTTACCTTAACGGAATTTATGCCGTAAAAACACCCCCTCTACCTACAAAATGTTTCGTAGAAAAATTTAATACTAACCCACATCAGGTTTCTAGATAGAACAAAAATTTTTCCAAAAAAAATATATATGTATGAAGAATATGAAAAAAAATTAAAACAAAGTACAACATTTTCAAGGTCTACTTCGAAGGAGTATCTTCGAGATCTTCGTCGGGCGGTTTGGCTTTCAACTCTTTTGCACTCCATGTGCCATCGGGTATGCCGTATATGTCCACAAGGCGATAAACCCACGGAGAAATTATCTTATAGATTTTGAAGGGACCAACAAACTTCTTTGCCAGCTTGGCCGAGAAGAACTTACCAGCGTCTGACCGGATGTAATTCTTACGCCACACCACATCTCCAGGACTAAATGTATCTTTTCGGTGTCGCAGATTATACGGTATTCGCGACCTCTTATAGGCCTTGAGCAGGAGGTTGGCTACATCTTTAAACAAGGTTTTAAGAGCTATGGTTCTTTTAGCTGTGGAGTTTTCATTACTAGGAGGATGAATATTAGGAAGGTCATTTTCCTTATCGTTGACGATAACTTCTCTCCCGAAATTAATGAGGTTTGGTGTTAACTGTGTCACCTCATGCTTAGATGCCCGTATGGCACTAGTCACTAGTGGCAAAAATTTGTCCCACTGCCGTTGATTCTCGCTGACATATGAGGACAGCATCGCTTTCATCATTCTGTGTGGACGTTCGACCGGATTCGCCTGCGGATGGTATAATGCGGTGAACTGGATTTCGACATTATAGGCCTTCATTGTTTCCTTGAAAACCCTCGAAACAAGCTGAGAACCGTTATCAACGATAATTTTTCGTGGAGAGCCATATATAAGAAAGACCTGATCCTCCAAAAATTGGCTAACAGTGGCGGCGGTAGCTGACCTGATAGGATGTGTGAGAAGGAATTTACTGACACAATCCAACACTGTCAGTATGAAGGAATGACCAGAAGTTGTTCGAGGTAAGGGACCAACCAAATCGGTCCTAATGACTTCCCAAGGAGTTGTGGCCGTTGATTGTACGGAGAGCATTTGTCCCATAGGTCTTTTCTGCTCGGGTTTCACACTCTGACAAACTGAACATTTTCGGATGTATTTTGCCACGTCCGATCTGAGCTAAGGCCAATAATATTTCTGGTTTATTCTGCCAATTGTTTGTGAGATACCAAGATGACCAAAGGTTGGTCGATCGTGATGATCGTGAATGACTTGGCTTCTCTGACTACGAGGAACAACTGTGCCACTCTGTCAACTCCACTACGATGCACGATATCAAAGTCATAAGCCTGTAATCTTAAAGCCCGTCTTGCAATCCTTCCTACAGGATCCTTCATATTAAACAACCTGAATAGGTAAAGCACCTCTGGCCTATTCGTTTGTCTGCTCTAGGTTTGAAGTATCCAGCTCCGCTGTTCCTAGTTTCATCCTGTCTTCCTATGTATATGAGATCTTTATTTTTTGGCTGTTTATGCAAAATTAAAATCAGCAGTACAGATATTTGGAGCGGATTCATAATCTGTGTCACAGCAAACAGGTCATCCGACGGAAAGAGGAGAGGCTTTCGGTAGATAATGCTCAGTAACCATTTTTGAGCTACCTAAACTCTTTTCATATGACAGCTGTAAGCGTCGCCCCAACCTATTTTGCGACATCTCATTTGGGATTGACATACTACCGAGCATATGATCTTTAAATCTGTTTCCTTTGAGTTCTTTCTAAGGTATTTAAAATTTGCGATCAAACACCTCAATTTATTCACTAAAATAACTATATATTTGTAATATTTCAGATGATGATCAATTATTATGGTTTCTGCCCGACAGATATCATTTCATGAGCTTATATGATTCACCTCTGAAACCATTCAAACATAGCTTCCGCATCAGTGTCCTATGTAACACTGTGTCAAATACCTTCTTGAGGTCTATGATCACGCATGAACTGACTCTCATCGAAATAGCTGTATATTCTCTCTAGAAGTTTCCTCATTACATCTTCAGTAGATGAGCCCTTTCTGAATCCAACTAGATTCTCTGATATGATCTTATGTTCCTCCAGAAAATTTGTAACAGGAACCATGATTCATTCTTTCATTATTTCAGTGACGCTAGACATCAAATATATTGGTCTGTAATTTGTGATATTAGTTCATTTCCTGATTTGAAAATGAGCTAAACTATACCTTCTTTGAGCTTGTTTGAGAAATTAGCAGTTTCAAAACACGTATTGACCAGAAACTATATAGGTTCCGCTCTTTCCTCACTAATATTTTTTATTAGTGCTGTGTTCAAACTATCGTTGTCTGATGCTCCCCCAGTTTTCAACATTGTTATGGTTTTCTTATCCTCATTTGCACAAGTTGGGAACAAAAATTTTGAATATTCCTCTTCCTCCTCCTTCTCTGGAACATCCTCAATACTAACAGAAAGTTGCTCCCAAATATCAGTGAAGTATTCACATAACTTTTCCACCATTTGTTTTTTTTTAATTATTTCTTGTCCATCAAGATTTCCTATCATCTCAATTTTCGTTTCTAACCTGGATCTTCCACATAGGTCATCCGCGTAAGACCAAACTGAACTAGATTTCGACCTATTCTTCTTGATGCAATTACTTATGTTCTTCTGTTTGGCGGCTTTGATGAGTCTATTGGTTATATTACTATATAAGTACAGTTTAATCATTTTCCAATTCAATATTGCACAGATCTTTTTTCACTTTTTGATATAGAATATTCCTTTGATTTATGAACTTAAGAAGACCAGGAGTAACCGAGTCAGTTTTTCTTGATTTTCTATATAAACTGAACTTAGTGATTTATTTTGTAGATTGTTGTTGAATAAATCTATGAAGAGCTCAGTGAAATTATTTACATTCTCATCTGCATCCTCAATTACCACATTTCAGTCAATTTTCTCCAGGTAATTTCTTAACATATGATATCATTTTCCCTATGGTGTTTGTTAAAGTCAAGAAGCAATATTATCGAGTAATAATAAGTAATATCAGTACAAATTATAAAACCATTCTTTAGATTTCCGACAGGACTGTGATAACTTAAAAAAAGAAATGATCTAAACAGGTTTTAATTATAGGTCTGGTTACATTATTGATAAAGAAGTTGTAACCAAAAGCACTTAATAAATTTTCAGTCATCATATAAGAATAAATCTGAATTCATATCCCATATTCTGGCCTTATCGAAGTTATGAATTCCTTTGGATATGTTTTTGGAGAGTGATTCCCGTAATTTCAACTGTCCCTTCTATCAATCTTATGTCTATTTCCAATGCTTATATTTCTCTGATAAAAACCAATTTTTCCAAGGGATTGTAGATAATCTCGCCTATACATAGTTACCCCATCATTTCTATTAAATCTTACTTCGTTATAAAAACACCTGTACTTTTCCATTTCAAAAAGGATTTCTTCCAAATTACTTGAAATCTCAGTCAAAATAATAACATTGAACTTTTCAGAATAAGTACGCAGCAACAACTTAAAGTGATCGAAGTTTTTCTCCATGCTTCTGATGTTATTATAGTTTAACTGAAGTTGTAGAAATCCGCATCTCAGATCATTCAGCGTTTAAATTTCTATCAAATTTGTGTTACAGGATGTCACAAAATACTATAGTGAAAAGGCGAATAATAAATAATGACTCCATTGGTTGAATGGAATGGTATTTACACAGCTAACTCTAATGAACTGTGGAATCAATTTCATTTTACAGTTATTTCAAGGTTTTCGATGAGTGCCTGCCAAAGGTGAGCATTAGGCGCTGTCGATTACAACATAAAAGAAAAAATAAACGTAGTGAACTGTATTTTATTTCCACAACTAATTCAAATTATTTGAGATGCCTAAATGGCAGAGCCCAATTCTGTTTTATATCTAATATCAAATTAAATTATTATGCTCTCGACAAAGTAGTACTCTGTACAGCTTCTTATTATAGACTGAAAAATGGAGAGAGAGAGAGCGCTTGGCACGCACATTGGTGCGCAACGCAGGCGCATAAGACAGCACTCAATTCTAGAACGGGTACAAATTTAAAATTTGAACCTTGTTGAAACTATGTTCTCAACATACTGCGGCCCAAGCGTTTCACAAGAAACCTTACAATTTTTACTAGAGTACAATCATTTTAGCAAATACTATATTGTTACCACAAAGGCAAATAGGCAAGATGCCAGAAAGCAGATAAAATTACAACACAAATACATACATCTAAATTTTCATCCTTATAATTCCATAAAAAATTAAATACATATCTTCAATACTAATGAAACATGACGAAAAATGTTACAAAAATGTTTCCCTCCGAATTGAACAATTAACCCAAAAAAAATCTAAATTGCTTCCTCATGAATCGGCAAGATGGCTATTTTTGTAATTGACCTAAGGTAAGTACCCTTATTTGTTTTTATTTCAATAACTCCCACTTTTCCGTCTTTTCCAGGAATTAATCTTATTATTCTACCAGCAGGCCAACTGAAAGATGGAGCGTTTTCATCACGTATAAGAACTAACATACCTTCCTTAGGGTTTGGTAAGTCTTTATGCCATTTTGGCCTACTTTGAAGTAAAGTAAGATAGTCGTTGTGCCATTTTGACCAGAAAGTCTGTTGCATTTGCACACACAATTTCCAAAATTTCAATCTCTTTGAAGGAACCTGACTTATATTAGGTTCAGGATAAGAAGTAATAGAAGTACCAATTAAAAAATGACCTGGGGTCAAATAATCAAAACTTGAAGGATCATTCCCTAAAGGTATGAGCGGTCTTGAATTGAGAATGCCCTCAATTTGTACTATTAAGGTATTAAATTCCTCATAAGTCAATTCATGATTGCCTACTGCTCTTTTTAAATGAAATTTTGTACTTTTCACACCAGCCTCTCATAAACCACCAAAAACTGGAGAGTAACTAGGTATGAAATGAAACTGAATTCGCTCTCCAGAGGAGTATTCCTCAATTTTTGTACTGTTTTCATAAAATCTTTTAATTCATTGTTAGCTCCTTTGAATGTAGCCCCATTGTCACAGTACACATTAGAAGGTTTGCCTCTTCTAGAAATGAATCTTTTGAAAGATGCCAAAAATAATTCAGTTGTCAAATCTGATAAAAGCTCCAAATGAACTGCTTTAACAACGAAACAAATATATAATGCTATATATGCTTTTGTTTTTATGGAACGTCTCAATCGAGATTGCCTTATTGTGAAAGGACCACAAAAGTCTATTCCAACATTTTCAAAGGCTCTAGCAGCACATACTCTTTTCTCAGGTAGTGAACCCATCAATTGTTCAGAACACTTTGCTTTGTGTTTAAAACATATAATACATTTATGTGTAATCTGCCATTATCTGCCATTAATTAACCAGTACTCGGAACTTAATGAACTCAAAACAAGCTTAGGACCGGCATGCAATAGTCTCTTATGCTCATGACCTATAATGAGATTCGTAATGTGACTACTCTTTGGCAGAATTAACGGATGCTTTCGACTATAAGAAATATTTGCGTTATGCAGCCTTCCCCCTACGCGCAACATTCCGTCGCCATCAATAAAAGGTACCAAATGATAGGTTGAAAACAGGAACTGCTTTCATCGATTTATCCTCGGCTTATGACACTGTGTGGAAAGATGGATTAATTTTCAAACTTTATACCCATCTGAAGTGTGGGAAAATGGTACGATTATTAGAAAATATGTTATCTGATAGAAGGTTTCGTGTTTTTATTGATAATAAGAGTAGCAACTTCAAAACATTGAAAAACGGCCTTCCTCAAGGATCAGTTTTAGCTCCTTTACTTTTCAATTTATATCTAAGTGATTTGCCCACTACATCATCTCAAAAATTTGTTTATGCTGACGACATTGCTATTGCTTACCAACATTCGGATTTCCATACTCTGGAAAACATACTGTCATCTGATTTGGAAATTTTAAAGAATTATTTTATTGAGTGGCGATTATGTCCAAATCCCAACAAAACAGAGGTATCTTGTTTCCATCTGAATAACCATGAAAAATATAGAAAATTAGCTGTAACTTTCAATGATTCTCCTATCGAACATAATTTCTATCCAAAATACTTAGGAGTTAAATTAGATTCATCTCTCAATTACAAGGCTCATTTAAATGATCTGAGCCTAAAACTAAAAACTAGGAGTAATATTGTTCAGAAATTAGCTGGATCCTCTTGGGGTGCTGATGCTTCCACTCTTCGTACAGCATCTCTAGCCCTAGTCTTTTCTGCAGCTGAGTATTGTTGCTCTGTTTGGTTTAATAGTGCACATACACACAAAAAATAGATGCACAATTGAATACATCCATGAGAATAATTACTGGCACCATAAGATCTACACCGGTTCATTGGTTACCAGTATTGTCTAATATTGTCCCTCCCCATATTCGCAGACAGACTGCAGCTCTGAATTCTTGGAATAAATATCATTCTTTTCCCAATTTATTCCCAATTATTTCATATTTTCCACAAAATAGAATTCCCAGATTGAAGTCACGTAAACCATTATGGCATAATACGTTCTTCAATATGAACATAAGTGATAAAGAATTATGGAAGACTGAGTGGAACTCTTACGAAATGTTCAATAAATATCTCGTTTCTGATCCTTCTGAAAAAGTTCCTGGTTTTGATCTTCCAAGAAAAATTTGGACAGTTCTTAATCGTTTGAGAACAGGTCATGGTCGTACCAATGCCATGCTATTTAAATGGAACTCAGTTCCTAGTGCAAGTTGTGAATGTGGAGAAGCAGAAGAAACAATACCTCATCTCATCGATAGTTGTCCCATATATAAATTTCAAGATGGTCTTAGGGCTATTCATGATGTTTCCAACTCTTTCTTGGAATGGGTTATAAATTTCAAACGAATATGATAGGTATTTTTGTTATTCAGTTCTTTTTTCTGCTTTTGTCTTTTTATTTCCAGATTCAATGTGAACACCTTGAAGAAGTCTCTGTCTCCACCAATAGAAGATCAATCTTGAAGAAAGAAGTCCCTGAAATATATTTCAGCTTATTTTTGTATTTTCACACTTAGACGGGGAGCCAGGGTTTTTTTCACAGGGGTTTTTTCCCTAGGCTTTTATGTCATACGCCGAATTGTATGACACCCCGTCACTAACCCCTGATCTATATGCTTTATTGTTTGCTAATTAAATATTGTCAGCCAAAAGTTCAAAAGAATATATATATATACCAAAGTTCTTAATGATTTAGGATTCAATTCATTTTTAATTAATTTAATTTCTTCTTGAAATTTTGAGTGTTGCTCGATTTTTATGATTAATTTCAAAGCATTGTCCAGCTCGACAGCTTTTAAAGTTCCAGATAATTTAACATTTCTATTCTTTTTCTTGGAATTGAAAATAAATCTCTGAGTATAAGCTATTACTCTTTACAATTTCAATAAATTTGAAAATTTCTCGAAAACAGTAAAACAATTTTCTTTCTGTTTGACATTTACAGTAACTCTTTCCTCGAGAAGAGGATAGGGAATATCAAATGCGCTTTCCCTGTGAGAATACTTTCCATCCAGAAACTTACTCGGACCACGGCCGTCTTAACACATGGCCTGGTCATTGACAAGTACGGCAACACTGTACTGGGGTATCTAAGATCTAAACCCACCCGGCAAGCAAGTAGAGTTCCCGCGTTTTTGAAGCGTCATCTTAGTTTAGTGTGTATATTCGGGTAATCTATGTGAAAAATTAGTGAATTATCGTGATTATTCGAGTGCCGTGAACAGGAAAAGTGTGTGATATCAGTGTCAGTGAATTTACATTGGAATAACTTTTTTAAATTGGTCTTTTGGTAAGTATCTAATAACTAACCTAACTATTCAATTGGACTTGAGATCATTTGCGTCCAGTATGGTCAAAACGTGTTGTATTCCATCCTGTAAAAGAAATTATCCGTCTACAAAAAATAAAGGATATTTTAGTTTTCCTAAAGACGAAAAACTTAAGCTTTTATGGAGGAGGGCCATTCCATGAGATTTCATTCCCACTAATAATAGTTTTGTTTGTGAGAAACATTTTGATTCCGACGATATAATTAAGTTTGATAAACATTTACAAGCCGATGGAACCATTAAATTACTTTCTTTAAGATTCCTAAAATTGAAAGAAGGCGCTATCCCAAAAATTTTTCCAAATTTACCCCTGTTTCTTTCGAAACAGAATCAAATAAAGAGGACCGATCCTCAATCTAGAAGCCGCAATTTTAACTAGAAGAAGCTTTTTTGAGTTCTGATTTGATCAAAGATTTTAAATTTAAAGACTTTATTGAACATTATTCGGCCAAAAATTGATATATCTGGTTGGGAAATTGAAAAAATGCGATAACGCACTTCATTTCTATATTTTAAATTATGAAAAAATATTATCGGTTAAAATTTCTATACGGATGAGTGAAGTTCTCGAGATTGAAGTATTTCATAAAAATTTTCTAATTTCCGAAATCTACCTAAATTCACGCCTAAAATGGGTACTTCCTCCTGATTTGAATCTCAGCAGATAGTCTCAAGTTACAAATTTGCTTTCTCGTTATAAAAATGTGTTTAATGAGAAAACAAGTAAATCTACATCAAATTTATTTAGAGATTCCTTGACCTCATTAGAAGCACTTTTATCAGATGAGAATAATGAAAATTTTGATCAACTACGGCAGCTAGAAATTGTTACTGATCAATTGAGGCAAATAAGTCGAAATATAATTAGGTACTCATTAAGTACAATAATAATGTCTTTTATTTTATATTCGCAGTCAGCCTATAATTTTATGTTACGTTATCTTTTTTTGAGAATTCCAATTTATTTTGTTATGTACATAGAGAATTTTATGTTGCGTTATCTTTTTTTTGGAATTACAATTTATTCTGTTATATATATATGTAAAGAGAATTTTATTTGAATTGATTTTATTTAGAGAGTTATATTTGAGTTCACATTGTATGGCGAGAGATGGCCCTACACCTCCCCGTGTTTCTTGCTGGACAATAAATTGAATAAAACATCATTCAATTTTGCTTTAATCTCAATTTTGATTTTTATTTGTATTCAATTTATTGACTGAGTAGGGCATACTTCCACCCTTTCTTCAGATATTCATCGGAAATCACATTTAATGACATCAGAAAATAAAATGGTACGTTCGAAACTTCGTATCTCTCAGTTAAACGCATACCTCCCAGACATCGTCTTGTGCGGCGTTGCCGCTTCAGGCACCGGGCCATGTATTAAGACGGCCGTGCTCGGACCATGGAACCAAAGTTTATTGTTTTCAATTGATTGAGGATCAAGCCCTCTAGATAGGAAATCTGCAGGATTGTCTTTTGTGTTGATATACAACCATTTGAATTCGGATGTTAAACTTTGAATTTTTGTTACCCTATTGGCAACGTATGGATTTAATTTTGAAGGATTAGATTTTATCCAAGCCAGAACAATATTTGAATCTGTGTAAAGCACTACATTATTTATTCTTGGCTTCATTGTTTCAAAAACCCTCTTTGCAAGGGCTGCCAACAATAAGCTACCACACAATTCAAGACGAGGGATTGACAGAGTCTTCTTTATTGGCACTACGCGAGATTTTGAACAAATCAAATTCATACAAACTTGATCTGAAAAAATAGTTCTAGAGTAAATGACAGCACCATATGCTGCAAGTGAGGAGTCGCAAAAACCAACTAAAACAGGCTCCAGCAAAATTTAAATTTCTAGGAATATTTAGAATTGGCATACTCTTTAATTTACTCAAAAAATTCTCCCAAGCCTGCAACAACTCATCAGGCAAAACTTCATCCCAATTGACCCTACACAGCCAAACTCTTTGCATGATGATTTTAGCAGCAACTATACCAACTAGACCTAAAGGGTCAAAAAATCTGGATATGAAACTCAAAACATGACGCTTAGTCAAATACTCCTCGTTTCCAATTTCAGGACAAGTTAACTTGAACATATCAATATTTGTATCATAAGATAAAGCCAAAGTTTTTACTACATAATTGTTATTATTGACATTGAATTCATCGAGATGTTGTTTCTCCAAAGGAATGTCTAACAGGGCATGTTCAGAATTTGAACACCAGTTATGTAATTCAAATGAGCGTTTTTTCAATAAAGCGATTAACTGATTTTTCAAATCAATTAGTTCATTTAGTGTATCGGTTCCGGACAAAATGTCATCAACATAAGTGTTCTGCAACAAAGCTCTTGCAGCCAAAGGAAAATTTTTTCTTTCAGTGAAAGCAAGTTCACTAAGACATCTTGTGGCCAAAAATGAAGAGCTTTTAATTCCATAAGTGACAGTTTGTAATTGTAAGCACACCAAATTACCATCATCATCCCTCCACAATATATTTTGCAATTTTCGATGGTCGGGATAAAGAAATATCATTCTATACATCTGTTTTATGTCACTCAAAATGACGAATTTATAGGTTCGAAAAAGTATTAAAATATCGAAAAGTTCATTTTGTACAACCGCACCATTATACAACAAATCATTCAAACATTTCTTGTCCTTAGACTTCATGCTTCCATCAAAAACGACTCTAAGCCGAGTAGACTTCTTATCTTCTCTTATGACTGGATGATGTGCCATAAAATAAACATTACCAGCATCAAATTTGTACGACTTTAAATCAACAATTATCGCATGATTTAATTGCAAATATTCATTAATAAAACCTTTGTATTGTTCAAACAGTTCAGGGTTGAGCCTAAAACGGGCAACTGAAAAGGAATCACCCAATTTCAAACTATCTATGTCCAATTTCAATGGTAAGCGAACCTGAAATTTATTGCCAACAGTCTCAACTGAAATCTTGAAATCAATTCACATGCTTGCTGCTCATCAGAATATTCGCCAAATACCTCAGGTATTCTTTCATATTCCCAAAATTGGGATATTATATTTTCTAAATTTGTTGTCGTAGTATTGAGGACATTAAAACCGCAAAATTGATTTTGTGGTGAACATCCACTAACTATATAACCAAAAAGAGTATTTTGAAGATACATTTTATCAACTTGCAAACTCCCATGCAACAAAACTTTGACCTGACCTATTAAATGCATCATCCGACAATTGTACATCTCGAGGAATATTTATATTAGATATATCAAAATGAACCTGAGGAAGATTTCCGGTAATATTATTCACGACTGAGCATTTAACTGTCGCACTATAATTATAAAAAAGAGATTCTAGTCTCAAGTGAATTGCTCTGTGAGCCCTACAAGAATTTTCAGCAATTCCAATAATATTAACACTATTGCAAAATGTGTCTAAGTTCAGTTTTTGAACAAGCTCATTTGTAACTAAAGAAATTTGTGATCCAGTATCTACAAGACCTCTTACAAGTACATAATTACCTCCTTTTGATTTAATTCTTATTTTGACAGTGGGTAAAATCACGTTTTCAAAATTCATTTTGGAAGAACTTATTGAAACTACCTGATTGGAATCTGTACCAGGATTAGAATTTTGCTCAGACATTTCTCCATGAACTCTTTTCTGTGTTTTGTCCAAATGCAACAGCGAGTTATGATCTTTGTGGCAACTAGAACATTTTAGTTTCAATTTACATTTACCCATATGGTTGTTCAAACATAACTTGCAAAATCTATGCTTATCAACAAATGAAATTCTATCAACACTGAACACATTTAAAATTTTTCACAACCATATAACTTGTGGCCAGCTCAGGAACAATAAGAACATTTCCAAGAACTATCATTTGTTGACTTAGCATTGGTAGTCAAATGAGAAGAATTAACTTTATCTTTATGTTTTGTTTCAGGTAAACTAATTGCTTCTAGGGCAGTAGATTTATTTTCAAGAAATGACAGAAATTCCTTTTAAGTGGGAAGCTTATTTGTGTCTCTTTCCATTTGATAAGCTCTATTTGTGAAGTGATCGAGCTTTTTTGATAACAAGCAAACAAGAATTGCATCCCAACTCTCAACTGGCTGTTGTAAATTTTTTAAAGCACCTGTTTGTTGTTTTATCTTACTTATGAACTCTCGTAAGCATTGTGTATTACCCTTTAGGAGGTACCTATATCAAGTAAAGAAAATATATGAAAATTAACCAACATTGTTTCATTGTTATATCTGTGCTTTAAATTGACAATGCTTCAGAATATGAGCTATTTGTGAGAGGAAGATTATCGATTAGGCTTAAGGCCTCACCTTTTAAATAATTTTTCAGATAAAAAAGTTTTTCAACATTTCTCAATTCAGTATTCTTATCAACTACTGCAGTGAAAATCTCAACAAAAGGCTTAAAATAGTTAAATTACCACCATCAAATGTTGGAATGTCTATTAATGGCAACTTTGTGCTAGAAAATCCATCATATGAGGTTAATGAACTTACAGATTTTTCAGATAACTTCAAGACACTTAACATTTTATTTATTTTCCCGGAAGTAGAAAAGAAAACATCTTGCAATTCAGAGATTAGAGTGCAAGACGTGTTGAAAGACGTGTTTTCCGCCGCTCTGTGAGTTGTTTGTTGATTTCTGATTTGGAAAATTCTAAAAAGTTTAGATATCATCTATTTTGTTATTAGAAATAAAGGCAATAAATTCAGTGCAAATAATACTTAACTGCTTACTTATTGCGATCGGATTTTTAGTCTGTCTTTGTGGACATTTGTGATTGATAAATTCAATTTCATTTATTGAAAGTGCCGACTGGAATTATAAGGCGATCCATACACGAACAGTTCTTGTTTAGGTTGGGATGTCCCTCAGTGAAGAAATAGCCGATTTGATGAGAAGCGAGTTTGCTAAGCAAACAAATATCTTGAAGGAAGAATTATTGGATGTAAAAGGCGAGATTATTCGGCTGGAAGCGACTACGAGAACCAAAATAGAAACATGCGAGAAGAGGATATCCAGGGTAGAAAGTGAGTTGATTTTAATGAAAAGAAGAGCTCTGAAGAACAATATTATAGTTTCGGGATTGAAAGTGGACGATACTGACCTGGTGCATTCTACTCTCACCCAACTGAGCGCTCTCCTTGATATTGGTCTAAATATCAAGGAAATCAATAACATTTATAGATTGGGAAAAAACAATCCGCTGATAAAAATAGAATTTGTGTCCTTTCTGACGAAGAATCTGGTTGTTAGTAGCCGTCATAAATTAAAAGGCTCACATATCTATATTAATGATGATCTTTGTGAAGAGGATCGTAAGGATCTTAAACTCTTGAGACATCATATGTCTATAGCCAGAGAAAAAGAACTCAGGGCATATATCCGAGCAGGAAGCTTGATTATTAACGGCAGGAAATACACCGTAGATCAACTCAAGGAAATATCTATTGGGAAACCGCAAAGCTTATACGCACGAGACAAAAAGGAAGACTCTGTCTTGCAATCTGATACAGATACAAACTGCATAACAAGTGCACCTAGTAGCCCAGCCCCCGTAGCTAGATACAAACAACTAATAAGTGAGCACGAACATTTGCGAGAGGAGGAAGGTCTGAAGATTAATAAAGAAATATCTTCTTTGAATCAAGTACTCGAAAAAGCTAAAAATTGGGAGCTAATAGGGAGGACAAGGTCACAATCTTCGGGAAGTTCAAGGAAAGAGCACAAATCCGTTCTTGCTGGCATCACTACCGCGCCATCTTCGGGAAGCAAAAGGAAGGAGCACGGATCCGTTCCTGCTGGTGCCAAAACCAAGAAGGGGGGAAAAAACATCTAGCAGTAAGTTTGAGTATTTGTACAAGTGAATTTTCTTAACTTGACGTACCTATTGTTTGGATTCATGCTTGGTTTGTTATCTTTTTTAATTAGTACTTTCCTATTGTTTATAGAGTGGATCAGTTTGTAAGGGATTTTAATGTAGTACGGTAGTATTTTTCTTGACATTGTATTCTGAGCAGTTTTATAAGATCTTGTTTTGAGACCTGTATTGTGTGGTCACCTTTAAAAAACATGAATTGCTTCATTAGAGATTATCAGGAGGAAACATATGAAACAAAAACAATATCAAATGTTATTGACCTCAAGGGCGAGATGGGAACTCATTTCAGTGTATTTCATGTAAACATTCGTAGTATTGCTGCAAATTTACCTGAACTTCTTTTGTTTCTGGATTATGTCTCGCATGATTATGATGTGGTTATTTTAACGGAAACATTTCAAATACATGACATAGGAATGTTTCAGATTAATGGATATTCTTGTGTTTATAGTGAAGGTAAATTTAATAAAAATGATGGTGTTGTTGCTTATATTAGAAACAATATTAATTATGACTATAAAATTGTAAAATTAAGCGAGCTGTCGGTGTTGGATATTCAGATCTTTAGTGAGGGTGGGGAGACAATTGAGGAACGGCCGTGTACAGATCTCCATCAACATCTATTGAGGTCTTTAATCGAGATTTATTTCGATATTTACGGAATATTAGGAGTAGAATCCACATACTTGTCGGTGACATGAATATAAATCTTCTAACAGACGAAGATCATGTTGATGAATATAAAAATATAATGGCGTTTTTTGGATATTCATCTTATATAAATAGAAGCACTCGTCCCGCCAGTGGTAGATGCGTTGACCATTTTTTCGCAAAGGGAATGGAAATGCAGAATGAACTGACTAATCCCACAGGATATGTCGTGGAGTATTTAATAACCGACCATTTCCCTACGGTATTTTCATGGAATAATAAAGCTAATGGTGCGAAAAAGGAAATAGAAAAAGTAAAATATAAAAAATATATCGATTACTATCAGCTAAAACTAGAGCTATCAAGAGAAAACTGGGAAGAAATGTATAGAGGAAGCAATATAGATCAAATAACGAAAATATTTATTCAAAGGTTGACAAATTACATAGATAGGAATACAAAATTCGTAAAATTGAATAGAAAAAATTTAAAAAGAAAAATATGGATGACACAATCTCTCTTGAAATTGATTAATAAAAAGAACACAATATATGCAAACATTAAAAATAACCCAGGAAATGAGGCCTTGAAAACAGAATACAAAAATCTGAAAAATGAAGTAAAAACCCAGATAGATGAGGCGAAAAGAAAATATTTACAAAAACTGAGCGAAACGAATGACTCTAAAACAGTGTGGAAATGCGTCAAAGCAGCTTGTGATGAACATGTACCTGAAACAAAAATTAAATGCATTAGGAAAAACCAGGACCTAATAGTTGACAAAAAGGAAATCGCTAATGTATTTAATGAGCATTTTAGTGGCTTAGGACAAAAATATGCGGAAAAAATTGAGGATCTGGAAGGCTACCAGGAAGTGGATATAAATATGCCTAACTCGCTTTTTGCACATCCCACAGATCAAAACGAAATAGAAAAGGTGATATCAACATTGAAATCGAGGAGTGTACCAGGTTTCGATGGAATCCGTTCTGAGACACTTAAGCATATTAAAACAGAAATATCAACTCCTCTCGTCTTTATAGTAAATTTTTGTTTGGAACATGGTTGCTTTCCTGATTCTCTTAAATTAGGAGTAATAAAACCCTTACATAAAGGTGGAGAAAAAACGGATATAAACAATTACAGACCCATTTCAATGATTTCCAATTTGGGGAAAATAATCGAAAAGGTAATAAAAAATCGAATTGTGACATTTTGTGATAAATATAATATTATTGACTCGAATCAATATGGATTCAGACAAGGGAGATCTACGGAGGATGCAATTAGGGAGCTTACCAACCGTATTTACGATCACATAGATAAGAAAATTCCGTCATTGTGCATCTTCCTAGACCTATCTAAGGCGTTTGATACGGTGTGTCATAAAAAATTGCTGAAAAAGTTGAAAACTATGGATTACGAGGGCCAATATATAAACTTTTGAAAAAAGTTATTTAAACAAATTGTTGATATTGACGGGCAACTAAGCAGAAAAGAGACTATCACTTACGGTATTCCACAGGGTACTGTGTTAGGTCCAATATTGTTCCAAATGTATGTGAACAGTCTCATGAAAACAAAAAGCAGTGGCACCATCCTGAGTTTCGCTGACGATACTGTCGTTCATTATAGCGCAAACTCGTGGGAAGAATTGGACCTGAAAGTGAAAAATGACTTTGTGCACATACAGAAGTGGCTTCAGTATAAGAAGCTCACACTGAATTTTAGAAAAACTAAGTACTTACCATTTGCCTCTTATGAAACGGGTTTACCATCGATAGGCAATCTTGCCGTTGGCGAATCTAAGAACATTCCAGAAGCTCAGACGGTTAGGTATTTAGGTATCATGCTAGACCGCCACCTGAAATGGGACCATCACATTAAATATTTAGTTAAAAAATTAAGAGGGCTAATATTTAAGATTAAAACTATAAAAAAATTTTCGAATAACTTGAAATCATTAAAGGTGGTGTATTTTGCTCTTATCCAAACTCAAATTGAGTATGGTATTATAGGATGGGGTGGAGTTTATGACAGCCACTTACAAAAATTAAATGTGATGCAAAAGTGGATACTGAGGACAATATATGGAAAAAGAATCACTTACCCGAGCTGTTTATTGTTCCAGTTAGCAGAAGTTCTCGACACAAGAGAATTATACATTATGAAGATTTTGACGAATACATTCAGAGGTAAAATACCTTTGAGCAAATTGGATCACAAGCATAACACCAGAAGTAGAGAGACTGCATACAAGACGTCAAGAAGTAAGAAGAGTATTGGTAGAAGATCTTGTTTATATATAGCACCAAGAATATATTCCTTGATACCCACCGAAATGAAAAAGAAAACAAGTTATGGAATTTTCAAAAAAAAACGCCCTCAAATGGTTAAAAATCCCAGCCAACAAGGGAAAAGTTCTAGATATTGTGAACTTTTAGTCCAAACGGGTACATAGCTTTGAGGGGATGAACAAACATGCATCTGAACAATTATATGACACAACAGTGTCAACATACATACCCGATTAAGAAAATAATACTTAACTGATTTCGACAAACACACACAATATTGACAAACGTCTCAATTGTGTATTATTGATATAATGTATGACTTTAATTATTATAGATTATTATAGCAAACAACGCTAACAGTAAAATACTTGATGTTTCGGCGATCAACACGATAATAAATTACAGATAGTAAGAAAAATTATTTGATAGAAGACTTTCAGAATTGTGGTTTACTTTCTTTTTTTAGGGTTAATTATTCTGGCAGATTATGTGTAGAGAAAAAGTGTTTTTTTTTAATTATAGTTACGAACAGGTTATTGCTCTATCTTAGTCAATAATACCTCTGTAACTTTACTTGTTTATTTTATTCGATTATTAAAATAAACATTATTATTAATATTATTATTATTCTAAGTTGGATACATAGTCTCCATCTAAGCAGCATATCTCAACATCCAGATCACCTATCAATATGATGTGGTCCTTCAACGCCAGTTGTCTGACCTTCAACTGTTCCACAATTTCTGGAGTTATTTCCTCTTGATTAATTTCAATCACATATTTTTCCGTTCTTCTTAAGGAGTTTTCGAATCGCTGGAGTTTAGCCTTGATGCGATCCACTTCTTTAACTTTTGACATTTTGGTTCAATGTTGAATGTTTGTTTACTTTTGAAAGAGAGAGGTTAGCTTCTTCTTCTAAGAGGGGTTAGTAGGTCGGACATCAGAAATGACAGTGACGGACGACAGCTCGAAATGCGGGAAATTGGCGTACCTGTTCTTCCTTTGGAGGTTAGCGTGGGTTTTTCTTTTTTGCCAATTTTTTCCAAACTCACATGAAAAATATAGTATCCTGAAACTTCCAGTAGCAGAAGCACCTCACAACGTCTCCTTCTTATATTCCAGTTCTTCACACGGCTCGTTAGGACCAATTCCTCACACGTTTCGTTAGGACCAATTTTTATGTTGATTACAACATAAAAGAAAAAATAAACGTAGTGAACTGTATTTTATTTCCACAACCAATTTAAATTATTTGAGATGCCTAAATGGCAGAGCCCAATTCTGTTTTATATCTAATATCAAATTAAATTATTATGCTCTCGACAAAGTAGTACTCTGTACAGCTTTTTATTATAGACTGAAAAATGGAGAGAGAGAGCGCTTGGGCACGCACATTGGTGCGCAACGCAGGCGCATAAGACAGCACTCAATTCTAGAACGGGTACAAATTTAAAATTTGAACCTTGTTGAAACTATGTTCTCAACAGGCGCAGTACTTTAAACAGAAAATTCGAAACACGATGATTACCAACAAAAAATTTTAATAATTACCCAAGCTTGAGAAGAAAACTCTATGATGTATCGTGGGAGGGTGTTATATCTAGCGATGATATAGATTTAGCTCACGGAAAATTCAAACGCAGAGTAACAGAACTTATAGAAAAAAATATCAAAATAATTCAATTAAATACTATGGAAAGAAGGTGTAAACAATGGGTAACTCAGGGAAGAATGAATTCAATAAACCATGGCGACAACATGAAAAAACTATTGAATAAAAAACATCGCTTGGAGGATGAAATGAAATATAAAATGTATCGCAATGAACTGAATAAATCAATCAAATTGACTATTATAAATAAAAACTCGGAGACATAAATGTGATTCTGAAAAAACTTGGTAGATGATAAAAAATGAAATAACCAATAATCGAGGTAATATGGGAAATAATATATAATAAAAGATACGAATAATGAAACATCAACATCAGATGAAAATTAAATCAGTGATATTTTAGTTGATGACGAGATATTGTTGATGATGGAGCTCGTGTTGAATGATTGTTTGGGCTATTACCATCATCTATTGTAGATGTAATGTTTTCCGACGTTTCGATAGATATCTTCTATTTTTATCAAGGAGGAAAAGTAAAAAACCTTTTGAAAATTATCAATTTTTAAAAAGTCAATATTGACAGAAGTCATGAAAGAAAACGAACGATGTTATATACTCATCTGTGATATGATGATCTTTTTAAGTTGGATCGAACTATCGGCGTCCAAACTGTGAGGTTGTTTTCTACCTGACTGACGCAATTTACCTTTTTAATTTTCTCTAATGCTCGGGCGCCAGTTGCAATAGGTTTAACAAGGTTGCAACTCCTTGATAAAATTTCTCTCTCACTATTTAACCCTAGGTAGCTTTTAGACAGCTGGAGAAGGGTTCGAATTGATCTAGGGTGGTAGCGATCAAAATGATGTATTTCTATTCTCTTCACAGACACCGAATAAAACACTATTTTTGATAAAATTTTAATATTTCTTAAGGGACTGTGTAATAAATGAGGAATTAAAACACAAGAACTGGAACTTATATTTCCACAGAATTTGAACGGTTTCAATAAAATAGATTCTGAATAATTATTCAACACAACAATCGACTTTACATTAATTCCTTATTATTAATTGTGAGAACTTCCGTGGCAAGGTGATATGTACGGGTTTCGAGCAAACAATACGGAAAAATGGTGATAAATGTGCAATGAGGTGTATAATAATGCAGATACGGAGTATACAGGGTGGAAATCTCAAACTCGAACGATGTCTCCACTACATAGATAAAATTTACGATTACAAGACAATCGACCAATAATCTCTCGCGGTAATTGGCTGAATCTACACCCTCTTTAGCGTCAAAACGCTGTCCCTCTTCAACTCAATGGATTACCTCGCAGTTAAGTTTTCAAAGGACAACACCTGGACGCCAACCAGGTACACATAGAAAAGAAGAAAATCGATATATCACTTGAAGACGATCGGGTAACGATCTATCACGGAGATTAACAGGGTTTAAACACCCTTTTACGCCAAAACACTGCTCCTCTACGACTCAATGGATTACCTCGCAGTTAAGTTTTCAAGGGTGGCAATATCTGGACGTTAATCAGCTATGCACGAAAATGAATACAGGTGATATATCAATCGAAGATGATCGGTCAACGGTCTATCGCGGAAATTACAGGGTTATTACTCCCTTCAACGCCAAAACACTGCTCCTCTACGACTCAATGGATTACCTCGCAGTTAAGTTTTCAAGGGTGGCAATATCTGGGCGTTAATCAATTATAAACGAAAAATTACAAAGGAGATACACCACTTCAAGCTTATTGATAGTGGAGAGGTCTTCAAGAAATTTGACAGTAAAATTTCACCCGGTATTCTACGGTTAAGAAATTGTAATACGGTTTCTTACTTACGGAAGCAATCCACGACACTACACTTCCGGTTCCACAGAACGCGATCGCTAAAACTTCGCAGATCTGCTCTAAATTGAAATCAAAATCAATCCAAACTCAAAACGTTAACTCTAACTCAATGTCACTGGAAAAACTAAAAATTTGTCTCTACTTCGCACTACTACCCTCGAAAAATCACTAGCCAAAATTTTTCCAACCGTCGACCGAATTTCCGAAAAGTCTTAGAACGTTTTCAAAAAGTTAAAAAGTCCTTTCTCAAACCTCCGGGAGAGTATTTATACCCTCCTAAAACGGGGTCGTCATGTGACTTCAAAAATTCAAATATTGCAATTTGATTTGTTAGACCAAACTACGTTGTCAAAATTATTTTCTACAGAAGAACTACTGATCTTGCGGTGTTGTCGGCGGTCGGAATAAAAAAACCCAAGACAGATGCAGCAAAAAACCTTATCGCGATACGGACGTCGAGAGACTCAGTTTTTTATACACATGATTGCACCGAGTTTGATTCGTTTTCAAACTGAATATTATATTCAATTTAATTCAATCAATGAGAAACATCACGGAATCCACCCGAAACCCACAACAAAACAACTGAATTGACTACCAAAATCTTACATTCCAAAATATACAAAACGAATGAATATAGTCAACGGAAATAGAAAACAAAATATTGATTTTGCCGAGTACTTATTTTCCTTACTTGATTGGAGTTCATGAAAATAATTCTAATATCAATATACAGGGGGTACCATAATCCCCACACCAAATAATTCTACATACAATAATAACTTGCTTAATCATTTTCCCCGCTTGTTCGGGGGTCGTGAAAATGACTCTAATTTTGATATACAGGGGGTGCCATAATCCCTAACATAAAACAAATTCATACAAAAAAATGAAAAATTAGTAACTTCGTTACAAAACTTCTGGCAGATCTATAGAATCATCGTATAAAGTGGGATGAAGCATCAATAATATCCAAAGAAGATAAACTTCCAAGAAGAAAAATCAAAGAAGCAGCATTTATGAAAATAACACCTGATTCCATCTGCTCCATCTATAGATCTGCCTGAAGTTTGGACGCCGATTGTTCGATCCAACTTAAAAAGATCATCATATCACAGATGAGTAATAACATTCGTTCATTTTCTCTCATGACTTCTGTCAATATCGACTTTTTGAAAATTGATAATTTTCAAAAGGTTTTTTGCTTTTCCTCCTTGATAAAGATAGAAGATGTCTATCGAAACGTCGGAAAACATTACATCCACAATAGATGATGGTAATAGCCCAAACAATCATTCAACAGTAATATTTTAAATGACTTCTTTAGTAATGTGGAATCAAGAGTACAAAAAATGGTGAAGAGAGTAAGGCTATATCAGGAATAAAGGAAACAAATATTATAATTCAATATTTTTGTTTCCGGTGGGTCAGAATGAGCTTGTGATGCAGATTAAAACTCTTAAAAACAATTCAACACCTGGAATGGATAAAATATCAGCGAATCTAATCAAAAAGTTCCTACATGTTCGCTGAAGCCGCCGTGTCACAAAATTAATTTAACTTTCACATCATTCAAATTGAACCTATAATTAGTTACTTCCATTCGGGTATCAAACTTGAAAACTACTGTCACCACAGATATTTTTCAGTCTGATACCCGAATAAAAACAACTGTTTAAAGGCCTCTTTCTCTTATGAATAATCTTGCAGAAATTTTTGGAATTTGGTTTTGAAACTGAGAATGATGATTTTTTTGAAAATCAGATCATTTTATACGAAAACCAATATAGGTCATAAACTCCAGAAGCACGGAAGATGCTGTGTATAATTTAGTAAATATTAATAACAACCTGTCAAAAAAAACATAAGAAGCTCAGCTCTTTTCTAGATTTGATGAAAACTTTCGATACTGTTTCACATGAGATTCTTTTGTCAAGATTAGAAAAAATCGGTATAAGAAACGGCTCCTTGGGTTTATTGACTATCTATTTATTAAATAGAGATCAATGCTTTTCTTTGGAAGTTCATGGGTGGATGTGTATGAACGGCGGAGGGGCAAATCGGTACTGTGAATGATTGACTTGGAAGCTGCTCTTTGACTTCAAATCATAAAAAAAGCACTTCATGGTGTTAAGTGCCATGACTGTAGACCAACCGCTTGTAAGAGTCATAAAAGTGCACATGAACAAATGCAGCAACAACCATTCGTGCGACTGTGTAATAATAAATAGAGATGAAAAAACGAAACACTTTGGCATGGTTTTAGACCAATTCTTTAAATGGGGAGCACATAGTATGTATCTTGAATAAAAAAAATTTTCCAACTGCGTGATGACTTACCTGACGCTTTGTTGAGGGTGCTGTATCATTTATCAATTGAATCTCACCCCAAAATTATTATAAAATATTTTTTTAGGTTGTGCTTATAACAGTACATTAAGAAAACTGGAAATAACCCAGAATGCTATTTTAAAATTTATATAAAAAAATCGAATAGATTTCCAACAATTGAATTACATCAAAGCCTCCACTTGTTGAATGCAAATTCATACAACTTTAAATTATTTAAAAAAGTTCACTTATCTAACCAACGATGAAGACAGGAATTTCAGTTCCAGATCTGCAAGTGAAAAAAATTTTAAAGTTTCAATCAAGCCCTCAAATGTCATTCAGAGTTTTATCACTTATTATGGGCCAACACTGCCTCTTGATTTGGAGCCGAATTTAAAAAGATTCAAATCATGGGCAAAACAGTTCTTGTTATCGAATCCCACCTATTTGACTTTTTTTTAAGAAGGAAATTCATTACCCTGGTTCAAGATCTTATCTTAGGGTAGATCTTTGATTTCATCATATTCAATGGGTTCCTTTTTATATATTGACATTTTTTGTTATTTTTTGCTTTGAATTTAGTGTAAAAGAGTGTAAAAGTTCAAAATAATTTTTGATTTGAAATAGAGTTTGATATTTTTTTTGATACATTCAAATATCCTGACAGATAATTCAAACAAATTCCACATATCCAAACTAACTCGGTAAGATTTCATCTCTTGAAACTTCAAAAGAATTAAATTCCGACATAAAAACTAGGATAATGTCTTACTTCCATTGATATTAGTGGAAATTTTCAACATATAATCACGACTGAAACACAAGAAGGAATGAATTGAATGAAAGTTTCAATTTGTTTAATTGGTCTGTGAACTCAAAATAGAAGAATGATAATTTTAACACTGATCCGGTTGCAACTCTATATAATTAGGAATAGTTTATGTTTATTGGAAGAACCTGTATTTTTGCATTTATTTATGCAGTGAGAGAAGATTCTCAATGTCTCATACCTGCATATAAGGTACAGGAACGTAGCTAGAGAATTTTCAATTTGGGTTTGTAAATGTCGAGTCGAATGTGTGGCCTTTTGGGAATTATCGACGTTGAGACAGGCAATACAGAAGAATTCGTAGCTCAAACTGGCAGGAAAAAACAGAATTGTTCAATTTTTTATTACCGAAATGAATAAACGATATGAAATGAACTTGTTAAATTTTCTCATCTTCTGCTCATCATTACTGAACATTAAGTAGAGTTCTGCAGAATTTCAACCGTAATCTGATTTCATCTCAGATTCAAAACGCAGAAGAACTAAATATAAGCTTCAGCGGATTGATAAATTAACTGTCATAATTTGCGGATTATTACTAACGTTTTGGAATTCAAATGAAATTTTCGATTTGTTACAGCAATATGAAATAACTGAAATACGAGGGTTATCTTTCATATTTCGGGACTAGAAATGAAAAACGACTATTAATCATCCGAAATCGTTTTATTGTTTTTCAGAATATTCACCATTGAAATCTATACACTTTTGCATGCGTTTGAACCAGTTGTCAAAGCACTTTTACCACTTTGATTGAGGTATCTCCAGAACATGAATTCTGAACGCATCAACCTCTCCCTTAGGAGTCGAAAAACGTTGACCTCTCATTTTGTTTTTTACGTACGGGAATAGAAAGAAGTCATTCGGAGTCAAGTCGGAACTATACCGATGACTCATCAAATCGATGTTTTGAGTGCTCAAGAATGCAGTTGTTTGAGACGATGTGTGAGAGTTCGCTTTGTGGTGGTGAAGGGTGATCCGTTTCGGCGGTTGGATTTCCTGATTTTTTGAAAGACAACTGACAAAAAAATGGTTGTGTACCATTCAGAATTGACTGTTCTGCATTGTTCTAGTGATACGATTGCGACATGTCTAATATTTCCGCAAAAACAGGTAACCATTTGCTTGGAGTGCTTCGTGCGCGAGCAACTTTTGTTGGATTTGGCTCATCTTAAATCTCCCATACAGTCGACTCCTGTTTACTTTCGGCTCATACGTGTAAATCCACGATTCATCACCTGTCATGACGTCATAGACAAGCGTCGTATCACCGCGATAATATTTTTGGAGCATTTCTTTCGACCAACCGACATGAGCCTTCTTTTGAGCGATTGACAAATTGTGTGGGACCCAACGCGAATAAACTTTTTTGACGGTCGAATGTTCATGCAATATAGAATGTATGCTGGTACCACTAATGTCTAACGTTGTCTCAATCTCTCGATAGGTCACATGACGATCTTGCGATATCAGATGGCACAAAGCATCAAAGGATTTGAGAACAACAACTGATTTTGGATGATTTTCCCGAAATTTGTCTTGGAGTGAAGTACGACCTCGGTTGAATTCACCATACCATCGATAAGCACTGGTGCTTGATGGAGTTTTATCGCCATTAATTGAATTAAGTTCATCGATGCTCTGTTGTTGAGTTAATTCACTTCGAAAGTTGTAAAAAATCATACGAAAATGTTCACAATTCAAGTCCACAATACAAGATGAATCTTTCAAGTTACTGTAAACAACACAAACAGCGCTCGTATATCAAAACCTTTTGACTACATATAACCTTAAATATGTCAAGCTTCACTAGAGCTGTTAGTTGACAGATTGCAAAGTTAGGGTTGTCCAATCCCGAAATATAAAAGGCAACCCTCGTACTAGTATATAACATAGAAAGTTAATACATCGTACTGTACCTATTAATATGTAAATATTTTTTTATTCTTCTTCTTTTTTTTTTGATTCGCATTACACATCAAATTATAAATAATTCTTCGATTAATGGTGTCTGAAAAACTCTCACAATAACTTACAAAGGAGTCCAGAAAATACTTCAAATTTACAAATGTTGAATTAGACTCAATTTCACATTAATTTCTTGAAGACACCACCAGTTCTGGTTTTTCAAACCATCTTCAGGGCCAGAATACATAATGAAATATTTTTTCGTTCTTGTATCTATGGTATATTTAAGTGTTGTAGTGGTGAGTGGCTTATCTCTTCATTTGTATGTTAAATGGTAACAGATTGAGTTTTTATACAGACTCGATATTTTCCTCGATTCCAGCAAGTATATTCTTAGGTCTCTGTGACATTTGTGTGGGATTTAAAAGTCAGTGTCCTTATGATGTTTTTCGGTATTGATATGGATATCTTTGTTTGTCTTATTTCGAGTGTTACAACAATATGTTGCTTCTGGTTGGGCCTATATATGCGGCACTGCAATCTTCACAAATGAAGGAAAACAGAGACTAATAAACTTCTTCGCATAATTGCAGAAATACCCCAAATGAATTAATCCATTTGACTTATTTTAGGGAGTTATCAACAGGAATTCAACATTATTTCTCTTAATGTGAATTATTATGAGATATTCCGCACTAATTATTTACTCAAAATCTATTTTGTAAAACTATTTTGTTTCGTATTTGGGTAAGTCAATGTTACTGCAACTTATTAGTTCAATTAATTTTTTTTCGTTTCATTCATTTCTATTCCGAGTTGCTTGCTCGATTCAGTAATGATACACTCTGTATATGTTCATTTAATTTTCCGCGTAACATATATTGGAGCTTATGACCTATGTCGAGCAACGAGTACTGAAATGACGTTCATCCGATGAAGTACAGAAACAGTTTTCTCGGAAATGAATAACTTCCTCGACAAATCTACAAATTCGAACTCTAGTGAAAAGTGACTATTTTCGCCCGTGAGTGCCTGGATAAGTTTATTCAGCCGTACTGTGAAACCAGGTAGGCAGAAGTCGATACTCCAGCATTCGCATTTTCTTTTGAGTCATTTTTTCATATTATCAGAATTTCATTAATAATTTTCTTTCGTTTTCTTTTACTTTTCGAAGGCCCTTGTCGTGCCTTTTAGGTCCTTCTTGAGCCGCATATTTTCGAACCGCGTTTTCAAAATTATTGCGATCAAGCATTTTGGAATATTTCCATTTGGTTTTTTCATTTGCATTTATTTCAATCGGTTGATAACCTCAAAAACTTGACAAGATATCGAACACATTCATAAATCCCTTAATCGCGGATAAATTTTTGCGCATGTTATAGAATTTAGCTTTCATTACCTGAGAACATAGACAACTCTTCATTTGTTTTTCTGATCTATGTTCATAACCTTCATTCAAAACATAAACAAAGATAGACATTCTTGTTTTTGTTTATTTTCATTATTTCATTATTTTCAACTCGATTTTCAATTCAATCTTAATTATTTACTTTATTAATTACCTTTGTTCATTTCAATAGGTTAGTCTATTTACTCTTTTTTCAAAATTATTCAAAACAAAATTCATATTGTTTTCTGCAGAAAACCTTGAATAATAATAATGACGACAAAATTGAAACAACTCAAAGCTCGTCGTCAGATTGTTATTGATGATCTCCAGGAAACGCTAAATGTGGCACAATTCGCTGTTACTGATGAAAGTCTTCACGTAAGATTCAACTTGAGATTTGAAGAACTTGAGGATATTTTCGTGGAATTTCAGAATTTACACACTTCAATTGTCTCTATGATTGTATGTTCCGAAGAACCGGAATTGAAAACTGAGAAGGTTATTCGAACAGCCTTTATGGAGTATTACACCATCAGAACGACTTATGCTAATTTATTTCCTGAAGCAAAAAACCAAAATAGTTGCTCTATCAGTTCGCCAAATGTTAAACTTCCAAAGATAGTATTGCCCATTTTCAATGGGAATTATAAAGAGTGGCCTACTTTTTTCGATATGTTCCAAAGTTTGGTACATGAAAATTCTTACTTGAGTCAAATAGAAAAGTTTCAATACCTCCTAGGTTCACTTTCTTCTCATGCTTTAAGTTTAGTTAAAGGGTTTCCATTGACTGCTGAAAATTATGAAAGCGCTTTTCAGACATTGGCGGAAAGATATCAAAATAAAAGACTTCTCGCTAATACGTGTTGGAAGGAAATCTGTAATGTTCCAAAGCTACAGGGTGATTCAGCTGAAGACCTTAGGCGAATTCTAGAGGTTTTTGCGGAGAACTTATCGGTATTAAGGAATTTAGGTTTACTCGTTGACCAGTGGGACTTCGTTTTATTTCACATTCTCATTCAGAAATTAGATTCAGCAACGATCAAACGTTTTGAATTACAAGAATGTTCAACGGATATTCCGTCGTTTGTCAATTCACGAAATTTCCTGACAAATCAGTGTATAGCCTTGGAGGCAGTAGCTCTTTCTCTTCCGTCGAAAACTCATTCAGTTTCGAATTCTCAAGTTTTAAAATCTAGTTCTCTCTCAATGAATAGAAGAAATTCGACTCTTCTCGTTCAAACGGAAACTGTATCATTCAAGAAAAGTATAACCTGTAATTATTGCAAGTTAGCTCATAATATTTATAAATGTCCATCATTTTTGGAACAAACTGTTCAAGATCGGTTCAAGACTGTGAAGAACAAAAATTGGTGTATCAATTGCCTCCATTCTGGACATAAGATTAACAATTGTTCTTCAAAGTCAAATTGTCGTGTTTGCAACGGAAAGCATCATACCCTGTTACACATGCGTAATAATGCGGATAATGATTCTTCAACAGAGACGTTTCATTTCAATGCTGCAAAGTTATCGGATTCAGGCTCAGCTCAGGTTTCAACGGATGTTTCTTCAAATTCTACCGTTCTCTTAGCAACCGCTGAGGTCGAAATTCGTGATGCTTGGGGTAGATATCAGAAGGTCCGAGTTCTGTTAGATGGAGGCTCTCAAATAAATATTATAACTCAATCGTGTGTGAATAGATTAGGCTTAAAAATTTGTGATGCTTCATTTTCGATAAATGGAATTTGTGAAAGCTCATCTTCTGCTAATCTATCTTTTACATTCGATGCCGTCGTGATTCCGAAGATTTGTTCGGAAATGCCGAGTTCTTTCTTAAATCATTCGTTTTGGAATTGTGTCTATAAGCAGAAATTAGCAGATCCGAACTTTTCTACTCCGAAATCAATAGACCTTCTTCTGGGAGCGGATATATTCTCTTTAATAATTCGACCGGGTCGAATCGAGGGTAACGGATTAGAACCAACAGCACTTGAGACAGTATTTGGTTGGGTTTTCATGGGAAAGATTCAATCACCTAACATATCAGTAAACAATTTTCATTTTTCATTATCTGAATCATGTTTGAACTCCTCGTTGAAAAGATTTTGGGAACTTGAAGAAGTTTCAGAGAATGTCATTGTATCACCAGAAGATCAATTTTGTGAGAACCTATACACTCAGAACTATTTTAGAAATGCTTCTGGACGGTACACTGTGGCGTTACCATTTGAACCTGATCAGTCAACACTTTCATTCGGTGACACATATTCTTTCGCACTACGTCGTTTTTTATCCCTTGAACGTGAACTTATTAAAAACCAGAAGATTTACAAGGAATACTCTACTTTCATGAAATAATATTCAAAAAAAAGATCATGTCATTGATTTCTACGAGTTCGGATGATGAAAATACTTTCTATTATATATCCCTCACCATTGTATAATTACACCAAACAGTCCATCCACAAAGTTGAGGGTTGTTTTCGATGCGTTAGCTCATGTACCTGGTCATGGCATGGTCCTAAATTACAAAAGGATATTATTGTGATCTTGATGAACTTTCGTGTTCATCGGTTCGTTTTCATAGCTGATATCAAACAAATGTATTGTCAAATATTGGTTCAAAATTCACATCGAAACTTTCAAAGAATATTGTGGCGGTTTTCTCCATCGGAACCCATAAAAACATATTAGCTGAATACCGTTACGTACGGAGTCGCACCGGCACCTTTTCTTGCCCTTCGAACTTTGACACAGTTGGCCAAGGATGAGGAAGCTCGTTTTCCGAAAACATCCAAAATTTTGCTCACAGACATTTATGTCGATGAGGTCGGTACAGGTTGTGATGATTTGGAAGGGGCTGAAACGTTACAAGAGGAACTGATTTCCTTATTGAATTGTGGGGGTTTTGAGCTCCGAAAATGGAATAGTAACAGTTCTCATTTACTCCCAACCATACCTCTGGATCATCAATATCACCATTCTTTGGATTTTGATATAGATCCGATAGTCAAAATTTTCGGTTTGAGGTGGTTTCCTTCGTCGAACGAATTTTCTTATCTTGCAGAAACTACTGTGCAGGTATGTACCAAAAGTACCATACTGTCCGAACTTTCTCGAATTTTCGACCCTTTGGGGTTCCTCCATTTACTTTTTTTGACAAGCATTTGATCCAGCATCTTTGGACATCAGGGTTGCAGGGGCATGATACACTTCCAGACGATGTCAACCGTCGCTGGAATCAGTGTAAATTCGAATTAACCGAAGTGGGTAAATTAAAGATACCTCAGAAACTTGCTTCGAAACCATTTTATCGTTGCGAACTTCAAGGTTTCGGAGATAGTAGTGAGCGTGGTTACGCAGCCGTGGTCTATTTCAGGTTTTTCAATTCTGACGCCTCCATTGACACCTCTTTCATATGTGGTAAATCAAAGGTCTCCCCATTAAAGAGAATTTCACTTCCACGACTGGAATTGTGTGCTTGTCTCTTATTATCAAAGCTCATTAATGTGGTTTCCTCTGTTAACCAATCAGCCTTTACAATGGATAACATTTTTGCTTGGTCTGATTCTATGGTAGCTCTAACATGGATTAAGTCTTCTTCTCATCGATGGAAGACATTTGTAAGCAATCGGACAACTCAGGACTTAGTTTCAACAGAGTGTTGGTATCATGTACAATCGAAAGACAACCCAGCTGATTGTGCTTCACGCGGCTTAACGCCAACCGAACTGTTGAACTGCTCTTTGTGGTGGGCAGGCCCTGACTGGCTTTGTTCCAAACATCTCACCTTCGCAAATGATGAAATAGAGACTTCTCTTCATCTTGTACAAAAAGAAGAACGTCACCTCTCTTTGTCAGCTTTTACTTCTCCGTCGTTTGTTGATGATTTGCTGTCCAGGTATTTATCTCTATCCAAAGTTCAAAGAGTGGTAGCTTACATTTTCAGATTTGTTCACTTCATAAAAAATTCTAAAGCTCCCAGAATATATATATTTTCCGCAGTTGATCTCAAAGATGCACTTTTCTTCATTATAAAACAGGTTCAACGTGTTGTGTTCAAGGAACAAATCGATAATCTCATCTCGGGAAATCCCATATTTAAATCACTTCGAAAATTAAATCCATTTATTGGAGAAGATGGTGTTCTCAGGGTGGGCGGTCGTCTGTCATTTTCTGGTCTGGCTTATGATCACAAATACTCAGCTTTGCTTCCTTCATCTCATGGTCTCGCTGAGCTCCTTATTCAGCATTTCCACAAAATATATCTGCATCCAGGTGCTCAGGCTTTACAGTTCCTTTTGTCTCAACAGGTCTGGATATTATCAGCCAGGCGAGCTATAAACAAAGTTATTTCTCGCTGTAACGCGTGTTTCAAAGTCAATCTCAAAATGTCTCAACCTCTCATGGGTAATTTGCCACCCTTGAGAATCAATCAGCTCTAACCCTTTGAGTGCATCGGAGTAGATTAAAGTGGCCCATACTTCATAACTATGTCCAGGTCTCGTGGCTCCAAATCGTTAAAGGCGTATACAGGGTGCTCGGCACATGGACCGTCAAATTTTTTTGGGGCGTTGGTAGGATCATTTGCTACCTTTTCAGTCTTGGAATCTGGGTCCTTAGTATTACGGTTACGGAGGTATAATTTTTTTATTAGGTTTTTCTAAATTTCCCAAAATGTACCCTTCGAAGCCCCATAACTTTTTTTGCGTGTGCTTTTACATGCATTTTTTTTTTTATTGTACTAAGTCTACATGAGTGTGTGTTTAGAAAAAACGTATTTATTGTTACAGATAACACCACAAAATTAACACGTGGGCCTTTTATTAAAAAAAACTATGAAAGTATGAAAACATCTCCGCTCCTATTGAAATTTTAAAAAAAGTTACAGCTATTACAAACTTAGTTTTATTTTAAAATGTTCTTTGGTTTATAACGTTGCTAACCATATGCTATTTACATAAGTCAATAAAAAAATAATACTGCAAATAAGGTTTTAGTCAGAAGAGTGAAGAAAGTCGCACCTAAATAAAAGTACGGATTTCGACATGATAGCATATGGCCATATGCCATCACCATACCAGCATACTCAGCGTTGGTGAAATTAGGCATATCAACAACCAAAATTAAAACAACAGTAGCAAAAAGTCGATAAAAGTAACAAAAACAAAAAAATACAAATTTAAAAAGTGAACAATGCGGTACAGACACTTCCAACAGCAGAGACAGTTAAATCTCGAATGACGGTAGGGTCAAGTCAGCGGCGACTAACCCAATCCAACCTCAGGACAGAAATAGTAATAATAATTCACACGCGTCTAAAACGGGCAGGTAAAATTTCCTTGCTCACTGTGTTGTGTTGAAATCTGTACTTTTATTTAGGTGCGACTTTCTTCACTCTTCTGACTAGAACCTTAATTGCAGTATTATTATTTTTATTGACTTACATAAATAGCATATGGTTAGCAACGTTATAAACCAAAGAACATTTTAAAATAAAACTAAGTTTGTAATAGCTGTAACTTTTTTTAAATTTCAATAGGAGTGGAGATGTTTTCAAACTTTCATATTTTTTTTTAGTAAAAGGCCCTCGTGTTTATTTTGTGGTATTATCTGTAACAATAAATAGGTTTTTTTTTTGAAACACACACTCATGTAGACTTAATACAATAAAAAAATGGATGTAAAAGCTTATGCAAAAAAAGTTATGGGACTTCGAAGGGTACATTTTGGGTAATTTAGGCCCACGTGTTAATTTTGTGGTGTTGGATAAATTGATTGTTGCTGGAGATGTTAATTGTCCTGACGTGCGCTGGCCATTGCTACAGATTCCTGCCGATTCTTCGTCTTCTCTTCCATACGTTAAACTATTTACGCAAACAGGATTACAGCAGCTAGTTCTTGCACCAACTCGGTTTAGGAATGGTCAAAATCCCTCTCTTCCGAACTGGATAGTAGTGTCGGATGCGAACCTGACCTCTGAAATAGACTATTTACCACCTTTCGAAAAGTCCGATCATGCCGTTTTGTCTACCAAGATCCAGATGACTCCATCTTGCAGTTCTAGGAAGGCTGCCCAAACTTTCAGTAGAGTGGACTACAATTTAGCAAATGCTGAATTTAAAAGAAGAAACTGGGAAGAATTGTTGGATGACTGTTAAGGTGTCAATGGTATGTGGAAGATTTTTCTCGATCAGGTGAGAGAAACACTATCAAGGTTCACAAGGGTTGTTACAACAAAACATAATCCGCTGAAGCCTTGGATAAACAATAGCATATTGAATATGATCAGGTGTAAGAAATCTTTGTGGCAGAGATATCTTCGTAGTAGGTCTGAGTCTGATTTCCGTAACCATCGGACCTATCCAAATTTTCTTTCTTCCACCATTCCACCACAAGCAAGAAAGACATATGAATCACACCTTGCCTCCAGTAAAAACAAGAAAAAATTCTTCAAATACATCAGATCTACGATGAATTCAAAGGTAACCATTCCACGCGTCAGGATGCCCAAGAGAGGCTTTCCTCAAATATCTGTAATTGTAATGTTGAAAATGGTTTTAAACGATTGGATTTGACTTCCTGATGAACAATACAGGGTCAAAACTCAGAATATACGACCGTCGGCTGGATGGGTATACCAATCATCTAAAGGAGATGAGTTGAAATTTTCATATTTTCAGAATAGGCACATTGTCCAAATATCTCGGGCAAGTTCGATATTGTTCAAATCCATCCAATGGTTTAGGATTTTCGAGCATCTGAAACTTGAAAGATATTTTAATCTCGTTGAAACAAATAGGCTTGCAAAATTTCGCAGAAATCGATACACTGAAAAATTCTTCAAAACTCCCAAAAATATATTTTTCAATACATTATATCAAATGAGATATTGGTGGTATTGAAATGAAAATTGTTTTTGTGTAGACGTCATGGTTTTCTCATATATTCTCAAATTTCATTTTCATATCTCTCTAACACCAGAAGATACAATCATTATTCCATGTACTTAAGGGCAAGCGATCAAAGAGGTTGAAGTTAATTCTAACAAATCACATTGACATTAACCATCCGCGTCAACTCAAAATTTAGTAAGACTTTAGATAGACCATCAAGAACGAAACTACAATAAATTTTCCATCTCAAGGTATGCATATTTTTCATAAAATCGGAAAAAAGAATTGTCAGAAAGTCCGTAAAAAAACTCCAGTGTTCGATGGTTCAGCAAATATGTATTCTATTGACATCGGTCGGACATATTAATTCAGTTTCAGTTAGAAGAATATAAATCAAAATGGATCATTTTTGGTGAAATTTGAATTAATTCATGATATCAGTATTGCATGGGACCAGAGCTTAGTGAAAGGAAGATATTCTAACTGGCTTTCGATGGAGTTGATTTACCTACTTTTGATTGGTTTTTAGGAAAAAGAATTTTTAGCTCTTAACAAATCTCTGAGTACTTTGTTCATTCATCGTGGCGATTGTATTAGTATCACACTATTCCAAAGTACAGGAAAAGTTTCTAGAGCAAACGCGCAAAAGCTCCTAACTACATGTGAGTGCTTTTCTGCTGTTTATATATTTTTGCGCTTGTTCCATCTACAACAGCATGCTTTCGTTGAGATCTGCCCAAAATCTTATGAGTTAACGAAAATTTAAAAACAGTGCTGATCTTTGCACGCTCTTTCTAATTTGAAAAATTAGTTGAACCGCACGATATAAAAACGTATGTGATTTTTTAATATCGAGCTGACAATGATCACGATTGATTTTGTTCTTCTTGATAGAGAACCTGGGGTTGAACTTGAGTATGTCCAACAGGCCGTTTACTTTATATCATCCAAATAAGGTGAGATAGAGTTCAATATTTCAGGAACGAGTTTGCTATCCAAATATCTCGGTGAAATTTGTTATTGGGCCAAATCCATCAAACCGTTCAGAGGTTATGAGAATTTGAAATTTGGTTATCTTGATGAATTCTAGAATATCCTTCTGAACAATTTGTGAATTGAAGGTGGTTTGAACAATGTTGAAACGAAATGAGCTTTGGAAATTTCGTGGAGATCATCAAGCTAGACGATTTCAAAATTTTCTCAAAGGAAGTTTTTTTGAATATTTCATATTTCATGAATTATTCATGATTGATTCACAATGTTTGGTAAATCACGGTTATCACTGCACTTTTTTATTTCAAAAAGATTCAGTTTGTCATTGTTTTTCCATTGTCTCCTCTGGAATTCATTGAGTATGTTAGTAGGTAGTTCTTCTCTCATCATTTCTTTTTCTAGGTATTTATTTAAATTATTTAGCGTCCAATTTGTGTGTGAACACTGTTAAAATAATTGAAACTGTGACTATCAATCAAAATATTTTATCAAGAAAACTGGAAGAAGTAGTCATAAAACGGTGAAATCAATTGTACATATTGAAACGCAGATCTTTTTCTGAGAATGCACTGATTTCTATGTTTTGCTCCCTGATTCGAAGCATTCTTGAGTATGGCTCCTTGGTCTGGTCTCCTAGAGGTGTGGTGGCCTCTCGATCACTGGAGGGTGTACAGAGTAAATTCCTGAGATTTATTGCTCACAAAAGGGGTATACGATATGCTGAAGTGAGTGTTACGGCAATTAGGGAATCGGTGGGACTGTGGTTGCTGTCTGATAGAAGACGTGTATTGGACTGTTGTTTCTTGCATAAGTTGTTACATGGCTGCGTTTCCTCACCTGAACTAGTGTCAAGACTAACCTTGAATGTGCCTCCTAGAAGAACTAGGCATACTGAGTTGTTCAGGCCGAGAGCGTTACGTACTAATTATGGTAATCATCTATACCTGGGTAGAACTCTTTACTTTATGAACAGGTATCCTGAGTTGGATATCTGCGAGCAGTCACTCAGTAGATTCAGGTCTCGGCTGAGCGTAGTGCTTTCGCGTTCCTCAGTGATGGGTAGAATAAGGTGAAACACTAGATTATTTTATGTTACACTCGATGTCGTAGTTGCTGTGTTCCAAAATAGTTTGTTATGTAGTAATTTTTATTTTAATAAGGCTGTTATTTTTTTGTTAAGATGTATTTTTTCTGTAAAGGGGTTATCCCGTAGAATTATAATAAATAAATAAATAAATAAATAAACGCAATAAATTTCACCCGTACAACTATCGATCATCATTTGCGAGATATACAGGGTGTTCGGCACATGGACCGTCAAATTTTTTTGGGACGTTGGTAGGGTCATTTGCTACCTTTTCAGTCTTGGAACCTGGGTCCTTAGTATTACGGTTACGGAGGTATGATTTTTTTATTAGGTTTTTCTAAATTACCCAAAATGTACCCTTCGAAGCCCCATAACTTTTTTTGCGTGGGCTTTTACATTCACTTTTTTTATTGTATTAAGTCTACATGAGTGTGTGATTGAAAAAAAAAACCTATTTATTGTTACAGATAATACCACAAAATTAACACTAGGGCCTTTTATTAAAAAAAAAAATGAAAGTTTGAAAACATCTCCACTCCTAATGAAATTTAAAGAAAAGTTACAGCTATTACAAACTTAGTTTTATTTTAAAATGTTCCTTGGTTTATAATGTTGCTAACCATATGCTATTTACGTAAGTCAATAAAAATAATAATACTGCAAATAAGGTTTTAGTCAGAAGAGTGAAGAAAGTCGCATTTAAATAAAAGTACGGATTTCGACACAACACAGCGAGCAAGGAAATTTTACCTGCCCGTTTTAGACGCGTGTGAATGATTATTACTATTTCTGTCCTTAGGTTGGATTGGGTTAGTCGCCGCTGACTTGACCCTACCGTCATTCGAGATTTAACTGTCTCTGCTGTTGGAAGTGTCTGTGCCGCGTTGTTCAGTTTTTTAAATTTGTATTTTTTGTTTTTGTTACTTTTATCGACTTTTTGCTACTGTTGTTTTAATTTTGGTTGTTGATATGCCTAATTTCACCAACACTTAGTATGCTGATATGGTGATGGCATATGGCAAGGCCGATGGTGTTGCTCGTGCAGCTCAAAGGATTTATCAAGCAAAACTTCCCAATCGAAGATTACCCCACCACGAAACATTCTCGACGACCTATCGACGATTAAGAGAGACTGGTAACTTAAATTTTCAATAGCCTCGGGTCAATGTGAGGCAACACCATGTAGCAGTTGACGATCAAATACTTCAAGCCTTTGAAGAAGATCCAACTACAAGCATTCGTGTTGTTACTCAAAGACTCAACTTAACGATTTGGAAAGTTTGGTCAGTACTTCGGGATAAAAATCAACACGCTTTTCTTTAAACCCCGGTTCAAGGTAAATAAACTTTTTTATTGATAAATTTGTCCTTTTGACTGCGACAAAATTGTCACAGACTAATGAATTTTATTAATTGTTACAGGTCTTCATGAAGGCGATCCTGCCAGACGGTTGGAATTCTGTAGATTTTTGCTGCACACAGATGTCGATGACAACTTGTTTCTAAAACGAATTTTGTGGACAGACGAATCCTGATTCAACCGAGAAGGAATAAAAAATCTGCACAATTTACATCACTGGGCACCTAAAGATGAGAATCCCCACGTGAAAAGGCAAATGAGTTTTCAACAAGAATTTAGTGTTAACGTTTGGGCTGGTGTGAGAGGAACACTATTTACCGGTTCGACTAAGTGGGCCTGCTTATTTGCATTTTCTGCTGTATGCTCTGCCGGAGCTACTAGCCGATGTTCCGGCCTTCGATGAATACGTGCCGATTGTGTTCCAGCATGACGGTTGCCCGGCACATTTCCTGAGAGAAGTTCGAGATCACCTCGACAACACTATTCCAAATTCATGGATAGACAGAGCCGGCCCCATCCCTTGGCCCGCAAGATCTCCAGACCTAACACCTTTAGATTACCATGTCTGGGGTAGAGCCAAAGAATTGGTTTATTTCACAGAGGTACCTACAAGAGAGGTGTTGATTGAACGCATAAACGCGGCATTTGTGGTAATGAAAGAAGAAATGTTGCTAGCCACTACAACGATCGAAATCAGAAAAAGGTGTCGGGCGTGCATTCGGAGTAGAGGAGAACAATTCGAACAGAATTTACGTTAAAGAATCGTGTTATTTTACTTTGTAGATAAACAATCATACAAAAACTCTATTTTACTAAAATCTGTCCTTTGCTATTTTATCTAAAACACTATTTGTAGTATTTATTTTATTTATTGACTAACGTAAATAGCATACTTTTAGAACCGCGATAAACCAAAGAACGTTTTAAAATAAAATTAAGTTCGCAATAACTGCAACTTTTATTTAATTTCTTTTAGAAGTAGAGATGTTTTCATACTTTCATATTTTTTTTTTTTTTTTTAATAAAAGGCCCTCGTGTTAATTTTGTGGTATTATCTGTGACAATAAATAGGTTTTTTTTCAAACACACACTTATGTAGACTTAATACAATAAAAAAATGCATGTAAAAGCCCACGCAAAAAAAGTTATGGGGCTTCGAAGGGTACATTTCGGGTAATTTAGAAAAACCTAATAAAAAAATCATACCTCCGTACCCGTAATACTAAGGACCCAGGTTCCAAGACTGAAAAGGTAGCAAATGAACCTACCAACGCCCCAAAAAAAATTGACGGTCCATGTGCCGAACACCCTGTATTGATGAAGGCTTTCGACAAACACGATTCGAGTTCAATATTGATTTACATAAAAATGAAATTTTGGCATATCACATCTATAATCAAACGCTTACTGCTAATGCATATCTCAACCTCAAACAGCAAACTATTGAACCTGAACTGAAAAACATGCCGTTAAAAACTTTGAGGGATGTTTTCAACTAGATGAAGCGCCTGCAAATTACGCCAGAATCTCAACAAATTGTTTGAACTCAAATTTTGGTGACCGTTAAATAGGTACCAATGGCCCTCTGCGATGGCTAGCTCATACACTAGATTTTTTTCTCTGGAGATATTTGAAGAATAAAATTTACGAAATAAGAGTACCAAAATAGGAACAATTGAGAAACAGAACGAAAAACGCCCTCAGGGAAGCCACCAGAATTCACACCGTCAACGCCATAGGTTGTATTACGATGGTTCACATTTAGAACTCTATCGCTGATTAATGTTTTTATAATACCTTTGTGAAAATGGTAATTATAGTTAGCTATGTTATTTTTCTCGATATGACTGAGTTTTGCATTCATTTTTGAAATGGAAACAATATAATTAAATGATATTTTTCTTCAATATCAGATATTTCTTTCTTTTAAATGATATCAAAACATAAATGAAATTATTCGACAGTCGAGCTCAATGAATTATATGAAAGCGATGAAAAATCAACCACAGAAATATTCATTCAGCAAGCGGTGATTCAATCAGCTTTATGATTGATACATTCCAGTCTTTGCTCGAGTTCACAAAAGAATGTATATTCGAAGATCGTAACGCCTGCTTTCTTTAATTCAAAAGCGAATAGAAGCAGGAAATAGTATCAATTTTTTTTCATACAATATTCATGTAAATACGTGATACATTTTTGAAATCAGCAAAAAGTGAACATATCAAAACAATTCTGCCAAAAATATTTTTTTATCAAAAAGTACATAGCTTTGGGCCACATAGTGATATGCTCTTGCAAAGTTTCAAGACGTATTCATGTATGTAACCTATGGAATGGATATCAATAGAAATATAGCGCAATGGAAAATACTTGCTACATATCTAAATATTATTATAGGTGAAACATTTGATGCGTCAATTACGGGTTCGTTACGTTTTTTCACCTTCATGCATTGTGATTTTAGAATTAAGACATATGATATAACGTGAATGGACTACTTTCTTTAGAATTTACATTAGTATGGATTACTTTCAAATAAACTTGAGAGTATCAACATGTTTGTAATAGATTCGGTTTCACACGTTTTCCCAGACATGACAAGAGCCCGGATCTGCTCTGGGTATCGATGTCGGCCAGTTTATTATCATGCTATCAAATATATGACTTATCAGAATCTCCATGATCTTCGTGGTAACCTGTTAGTTATCTTCACTTCCAAGTGCTTCGATACTTAGTGAATCTGTGCCATTTCCGGTTGACCCTTGAAGGAGTGCGGACTTATTACAGTTTTGAAAATTAAAGTGAGGATTCCTTGAGGATCATGAAAATAAATGGTGAGAGAGAAAATATCCTGTCGAGTTATATTTTTTCTCTATTTAAGTGTCGTAATGAGTTCATTACAGTACCAAAAACAGTGCTGTAATGTACTCATTACAGCATTGTTTTTAGTTATATTTTTCGTTTTGTGGTTGACAACACTGACATCCTATTTTTTCGAATGTCAACACGCGTCCATTGCATATCAATTGTCAATATTAAATCATGTAGAGATTTGAACGCACTATTCAAGTTCTATGATCAGTCAATTTTCGTATCAGTCACACCAACTGCGAAAATAGAATAGAAAAGGCACTAGGTGGTATAATATGAATTTTTCATTGAATTCCAATAAATTTCTCACAATTCTTGACTGAAATAGAGAAAATATAGTCTAATACTCGTTGCAGAAGGCAATTCCAACACTCAATTTCGCATTCGTGTTGGAATTGGTGCCCATTCTGCAACTTATATTAGAATATACTATTAAGTTTAAATTTTTTTTATGATATATAATTCGCAGCTAACACCGTGGTATTGATTCGCCCAATTATTAGTAATTTTTGAATATCTACTCCAAAAGTGCATAAATCTACTCAGTAACTTTATGATGAATTCAAGGTCAACTGTCGGTAGTGGACTTACTTCGGAAGCTCAGGTTTTCTGAAATTGAACATACTCCATAACTCGATTGAATTTTAATTATTGAAAGGAATTTATTGAATTAATAGAATCGGGGGAGTTAATTTATTTGAATAATTGTCTAACTTTTATAAAATCATATATTACCTAACCTGAGTATCTACCTTGATCTTGAGGATATTCTGTAAGTGGATTAAAATCGTTTCAATATTCAGAGTAATGAAAATTCAAGTTTAAAAAAATTGATTCGTTAAGATGCGTGAAACAGCAATATATCGTTATGATTTTTTCGAATACTTGAAAAAGCGTAAGTATTTGAGGCCGTTGCTTATATGCAATAATGGGGTTAACTGAAGTATTCGTATTTTCAAAATAATTTGAAGGTCCAAATTTCTGTATTGAGTGCAGTTTTAGGCAAAATCAGTTCGATGGTAGGAAGTTATGAGCTGCTGAAATCTTATAACTGTTAAAGCTCGGAAATTATCTCCTTGATAAATTTGTTATAATTAGGCTGTTGAAAGACATCCAAGGAAAAGCTTTAGCCAAATTTGGTGAACCTTGTTACGCTATATATATTTCAAAAAGGTCTCAGAACTATAATGCTCGATATCTCATGAATTATTGGATAAAAATCGTTTTAATGTTTTTCTAAATTTTCCTCATTAAGATCTATACACTTTTGCATTCATCTGAACCAATTGTCAAAGCATTTTTGCCACTCTGAATGAGGTATCTCCAAAACATGCACTCTGAACGCATCAACCGCTTCTTCAGGTAACGAAAAACGTTGACCTCTCATTTCATTTTGTACTCTCGAGAATAAAATGAAGTTATTTGGTGCCAAGCCAGGACTATACGGCGGATGACTCATCAAATAGATGTTTTGAGTGCTGAAAAATGCAGTTTTTGAGCCGATGTGTGAGAGCTAGCATTGTCGTGGTGAAGGGTGATCTGTCTTCGGCGGTTGGTTTTCCTGATTTCTTGGAAGACAACTGGCAAATAAATGGTTGTGTACCACTCCGAATTCACTGTTCCGCGTTGTTCAAGTGGTACAATTTCGACATATCCAGTTTCTCAGAAAAACAAGGCGAACATTTGCTTGGAATTGCTTAGTGCGCTAGCATTGTTGGATTTGGCTCATCTTGAATTACCCATACAGTGGACTGCTGTTTACTTTCGGTCTCATACGCGTAAATCCAAGACTCATCACCTGTCACGATGTCATAAACGTGCTATGAAGCGCCGTGATTGTATTTTTGGAGCATTTCTTTCAACCAAATGACTGAACCTTTTTTGGGTGAATAACAAATTGTGTGGGATTCAACTCGAACAAATTCTTTTGACGCTCAAAAGTTCATGCAACATTGAATGTATACTGGTCCCAATAATGCCTAAGGTTGTCGCAATCTCATGATAGATCACATGACGATCTTGCAATAGTAGTTGACGCACAACATCAAAGGTTTTCAGAACAACAACTGATTTTGGATGACCTTCTCGAAATTCGTCTTGGAGTGAACGACTACCTCCGTTGAATTCATCATTCCATCGATAAACACTGGTCTTTGAAGGTGCTTCATCGCCAAAAATTGAATTGAGTTCGTCGATGCTCTGTGGTTGAGTTAAGCCACGATTTTTTGGGCGAGTTGAATCTTTCAAGATACTCTAAACAACACAAATAACGCTCGTATGTCAAAACGTTCAGACTACGTGTAACCTCATAAATGTCAAGCTTTACGATAGAGCTGTCATTTTGCAGAAGGCAACACGAGGTTGTCCAATTCCGAAATATAAAAGGCAAGCCTCGTAGAACAATTTGAAGGTAATAGATTGAAATCTTTGAATTCTGAATATTGAAAGTCCTACCTATTCGAAAAAAAAATCTCATATTTATAGACATTTCGATAGGAAATGCCTAAAATTTTTATTATTCGAATATATTTTCTGATTGAAACCCAACATAATGTATAAAGTTCTAGGGTTCAATCGAAACTGAAGGAATACTATAAGTTTTCCTTTTTTAATATAGACATATTCTTGTTCATTCGTTTCCATTTATTATGACATATTGGTTGTTTTGTATCGCGCTGTTTCCTGCAGAGCCTTCGAGTGTCTTCAGAATGAAATCAATACCGGTTATTTCCAGAAAATGATATTGTTGATTTTCTTCAACTTGAACTCCATTCTTTTATATTTGATTATAACGTGACTTCTTCGGTGTGCTCACAAATCCATGTCGTGATCGGATTATCCAGAGAAAGAGCGAGCACAAAAAACTCTCGACCTGAAATCAATGCGGCAATTTGTTGGAATTGATTGAAAATTTCAGATTTTACCCCTAGTGCCTTTTGTATTTTGTTTTCGCAGTTGGTGTAACTGATACGAAAATTAACAGATTACAGAATTTGAATCGCACTTTTAAATTCTAAAATAATTTATAAATACACATTCAATTCGTGAATTATGTCCGAAAAAATTTATTTAACATCACCAGAATTGAAATAAATTGCGAATAATGTTGCAAATAAGTCAATATCACAAAAATCGAAATCCCTGCATGAAAGAGAATACGAGAAATTTATGACGTTGTCTCAAAAGTGAGAAAGTCATTAAACGTTCCGAAAATGTTTTCATACAGTATTTTGTACATTTACGTAAGAAATAAAACGTTCTACATTATCGAGAACTTATTCAATGTTACGCAGTGTGCTCAACACTAGAGAGTGCATGAATATTTAAACATTTCTTCAATTGCAATGTTTATTGAAAACTTACTCTAAAGAATATAAACCGTAAAATCAAGAGCTCTCAATTTTGGACAAATCGATGAATTCTTGATGAACGCATTGAATGAGTTATCTAGATATCATGGTAACAATATATTCCTTTCAACTATGTGAGCATAATATAACATGTTTCAGGTTGTATTAATAATGGGATATGAAGGCGCATGTAGAAGGGTAGAGAAGAATACTAGAATGATTGTATTTCAATTACCCAATCTAATTCAAAAACTTATAGTCCTAGACAGTTCATCATTTCAGAGCCCCTCTAGTTGAATTACATTAGAATATATTATGAATTGAGACCATCGCGTATACATCAAGATAGATTTGTTATCAATTTCAGAGTAGGAGAATGGAGTATTTAACATATTGGTATTCATAAAATAGTTTTAATGCCACAAAAAATTGAGAGATTCCTGGAATTGTCAAACCTATAACTTCATTCTGACCTTTGCTTTCTGGGAAGCTCAGCTTCGCATCTAGCAAACAGCGGAGAGGATTTCATGGCTTTAAAGAGGCATAGAGGATGAAAGAGTTCAGTAGTTGCTGAAGGACTGCAGGAACTTAATATTTCAAAAACTTTCTCAATACAACTGAACAAAAATCACATGAATATGCATTCTACCTCAAAGATGAATAAAATTCCGGAAATCAATCGGAACATAGGAAACTAATATCACTATCCAACTACCAACGCATGATAACCATATCGCACAGCACCACATACCATGCATATCAACCTCAAATACCAGTTCAAACTGTACTATACAGGGTGAGTCTTTGACCACTGCGTTAATTTTAACCATAGGTTCTTGAGATCAAAAGAAACACTTTTTCCATTACGGTTTTTCTATATTCAGCTGCGTTGAAAAGTTATAAGCATTTTAAGTTTTCACATTGGGCAAATACCCCTCTGTAGTCCAGTATAGTTTGAATGAAAAATACTTTCCACAGCATCCACTATTGAATCTGAATTGTTTAAAAACATTATTTTCCCTATAAGAAAGGATTCAGTCATCCGATTAGGTCCATATCCAGAAGGAAGATACAAAATACTAATTTTCTGGTAAAAAAAAATTCAACACCATAAACATATTTTTGCTGTTTACTATAATTTCTTTTTACTTCAAGATTATAAACCATCCCTTCCCAGTGAGAAATTCCCAAAAAACCTCAGAATTATTGGATGTTATCATCATACATTAGTAATTTTCTTCTTAAGATTTCCAAATCATGAAAACCATCATTTCTATGAAAACTTCCAAGGCAAGAGGTTGTCACATTGCTTTTTTTTTCACTCAAAGTCTAAAAATATCATCTATGATTTTCCAAACACTGATATTATTTAAGTTTCTTCTCCTTGACAGAGACCAGTGAACAGGTCTATGAGACTGTTAAAAATATGGCAATCTTTTTCGAAATCTTCAACAACAATGAATAATGTCACTACGAATAATTATTTTACAGTGATGTTACTTTGCTTGATGATTATTTTCTCTACTGAATCCCAATAACAAATTACTTGAATAGATTACAAGTATTCTCAGATTTAGGTGTGCAATTATATTTGCTTGAAAGAATTAGATTTGATCACCTACATTTGATTCTGAAAAACCAACTACGTGTTTTTTCGTTAGTAAGAATCTATTCTGTTTAGACTATAATTAATTACTGAAAAAATTTTTGGTTTTTATAATCAGAATATCTGTTTTAATTATGTAAACAAAAACAGAAATATTGAATAATGGTTATTCATAGATTATGTAAAATTTTAATACCTTACCATAGAATATTAATTTATTACCGAACCCCAGGAGAGAAAAAAATTAATAATTGCAAAGTTTTTTTTAAATGAAAGATAATATCTGTAATCATTATCGATCTTCAGTTATAATTTTTCTCAGAATAACTAGAGTGAATTATTACCACATTGAAACGTTATAATAACGTCTCTGTGGTGGGTTGTTCCCAATAAAATAGTGTTCTGTGGTTCCTTGTTGTTTTGATTCTGTTTGAAACTGTCAACAGTTATTTGAAAAATGTGGAAAATATTATAATAAAATAATAATAATAATTTCGATAGTTTGAAATTATTCAATTCAGTATGAAATGATTATGGTCAGAAAATACATTTCTATTCTAATCTTTCTTGTTTATGAACCTAAAGCTTCAAGTTTCAATATTGATTGAATTTTAATTAACCATGCATCATAACAAACATTCAGAAATACTAAAACTAAGTCAAATTCTATTATTTCCTAAGTTCGTGTAGGTACCAGGTTGAATCGGTGTATGAAATAAATATGTGAAAAAACTATAAACCTACAAAATAAATCAAGGAGACTGGATTCGAAGATTTTAAAACTCATATGATCTTAATTTGAAGCTTTCCTATGTTAGAATAGATATAATTTGATGGACCCTGAAAGTCTGAAGCTATAAAGAACCAGCTCTTCATAAAGACAAGTCTTCAATTCAACAGGTCCTGACAGAAAATACATTACCTATTTCAACGGTCATGAGAATATACCGAAGTACCTATGTTAGTGAAGGAAATCTTTTTCTCTATTTCTTATGGAGTATTACTCTGGATAATAATAATAATGAATACAGCAAATGGCAATTCAGATTTTGTAGTGAATGTAAGACTAAAATTGTTCAGTGGTTAATTTCATCTATTAGTTTTTAGTGGTGGAACCATAGACTGGAGAGATTTCCCCAACCTTTTGAAAAAATATTTAATATAGACATAAAATATGGCAACATTGAACAAATCTTGTTATTGAATCATTTCAGCACAGAGTTGGATTTGGGAAAATCAGAAAATTTGGACAAAATTATATCGATTTAATTCCTTTCAACTTCAAATATCTCAAAAATGGTGCAATTTAGGAGGAAAGATGGAGAATGATTTTATCTGCAAAAAAGACTAATGATTCCAGGAAGTACAAGATACGGACCTTTAGTTCAACGATATTTGTTTTTCATGCAATTTAACCAATCTGTAGAGTAGTAGTGAGAAACCCACAAGAAATGGAATGAATCTAACGATGCCAAAATATGCATGACTGTTATCAAAAACCTTCTACAAGAGATCATTTCAATTGATATTGTCGTTTGAATATTACAGGTGAAAATGCAATTTTTTTATGAAATTTCAACACCCTATATCTTTTGAACGGGGCCAAATTTGGAAAAATGTTATAGGAAGGAAGTGTTTCTTTTGACGTAAAGAATCTATGGTTAAAATTAACGCAGTGGTCAAAGACTCACCCTGTATATGTGAAATTATTCAATAATTGCACAATTGCAAAACTTGAATGACTTACCTGATTTTGTTATACTCACTTATACTAATATATCATTTTTTTTCAATGGAATATTTTCTACCAGTACCCACTGAATTAACATGAACACTTCTTAAGTTTTTCTCCAAATGAGTAAAACAAGCTTATGTGTGTCAAAATATTCAGAACAAATTTTGTCCAAAACAGATAAAACTCTGGTCACTATATTATAGGACAATATTTTTTCACTGTCATCCAGAAACTTGCCTGCTTCACTGTGTACGTTATCTTCTTCGATTCGTTTCAGTGTTGAGTAGCACGAGCACTTTGTTAAGGGTTATCATAACTTATGTTGTCCAACCATCATGTCGCGCGGTGTAGGTATAAGTTGCTCCCAATGCAATACTAAAATCGACAGGTATGATGACTCTATATCTTGTAAAACTTGTGGAAACAATTACCATATAAAATGTGTAAACTTGTCGGTGGAAACTTTCAACAAAATCCGAGAAGATTCCGCAACTGGGTGGTTTTGTGGGGGTTGCAGCGATCCCAGCGATGACATTGTGAATAACACTCCCCTGGTGATATTTGTGTATCTAGAGAAGATTTTTACAACTTCAAGAAACAAGTAGTAAGTGATCTTACCAACCTATTTCGTGCAGAAATTGATGATCTCAAAAAATTATTATATTGCAAAGTAAACAAATAAATGATCTCACTGAGAAATCCGCATATCGGCTAATAAAAACGGTATCAATACCACAGCTGTTTCTAACATTTCGGATATTCCATTGACCCGGTATATCGGGTCGGAATCTCCCGTGACTGCGACCGAATTCCATCTGGGACTTCCCTGCAATCGAGAGATCTCGGTTCCAGGCGCGTGTACGGGGGGGACCCGAAATATTAAGTCTAATATATCTGCATCTACGAGGGAATCACAACTAGGGTTGCCGATTCCCCATATTCAGATCAATTCTAGTTCGAGTGTGGAAAAACTGTCTGAATGGACGGAGGTGACCAGGAAAAAAACGATTAGAAAAACAAGAAATAAGGTGGAAATTACTTCCAGAGATAATGCGAATGCACCCAATCAATTACGTCTTATGAAACAAAAACAATTCTCGAGGCCTATTATTGGCACTTCGCAGTCAAGTGTTCTGAATGCTGTACCTAAAAGACAATTTTCTTCCATTCATGTTGCGCGTCTAGGACCCGAAACTACGCTAGATGACCTTCAAGATTTCTTGAAACCCCATTTGGCCGACTTTTCATGCTCGAAATTGGATTCGAAGCAGCCTAATGTGTATTCGTCTTTTAAGATTGAACTGCCAGTGGAATTCGTAGATATTGTGATGAATCCGGATTTTTGGCCTAAAGGAGTTGCAGTTAACAAGTTTTTTCAGAAGCGCCGGCAGCCGAACACCAAAGTATGAAAAATAAAGATTCAATTAGACCACCGTTACCTGAAGGTATGTGCACATGTGATGACGTTATTTTTGTTCAACTCAACGCTCAAGGAATTTCAAATAAAATTGATCATTTTGAAGTATTAACAGATTCCATTAATCCTGACATAATAAGTATTTCGGAACATTGGTGTAAAAGTGAACAAATCAACTTGGTGACTTTGGCAGGTTATTCAATGGCTGCCTCCTATTGTCGACCTAATCGGGAGCACGGTGGGACAGCAATTTACACGAAGGCTATATATCAAGTAGAGGAAATATTGTATGTTAAAAATTTCGCTGAAGAAATGCATTCTGAGTTCTGTGCAATAAATATATAAAATCGTACAAATTGTATCTGCATTGTAAGCATCTACAGGCCACCCAAAACTCCCTAGCATATTTATTAATAAGTTTTGGTTTAAGTACCACATCTTCAGAAACCACTAGGGTGTTTACTAACAAAAATGGTGTAACTAGTTCCAGTAAGGTCGACTATATCTTATCAAATGTGAATAGCGATTTAATTTCTGCTAACGTTATAGAACCTAACATTGGTGATCATCGAGCTATTGTTTTGATATTCAGTTCTCCTTCATCTTATGCTACCCAGCAGACACCTTCAAGCCTATTCAGATCCCTTTCTGAGGTTAACCTGATGAATCTCTCCTTGTTGTCTGCTGCAGCAAGTTTTGATGACATCTATTGTACAACTGATGTCGATATAAGCTTCCAACATTTTTTTGATGTCATCTTTTCCTTGCTGGAGCGCACGTGTCCTGTCAGACGATCTTCACCGACTTATGGCGTGGAGCTCAGTTGGATAAATGATGAAGTGAGACGAGCTAGCCATGACTTGAAAAACCTCCACTGGTTATTCAAAAATTTGAAATCCTAAAAATCTAGACACAATTATTCAGTTGCTGAGAGAGATTATAGAAAATTATTGCGAACCATCAGATATGACTTCTATAATGACATTATTAGTCAATCAAATAACAAAAACAAAACTTTGTGGAATTTAGTCAGGAAGAAAACAGTTGATCCTAACTCAAAGCGAATATTTTCCATCAATTCAAATGGATATGTTCGGGGAGTATTTTTCAAGTATAGGCTCGGCGGCAGTTGATGAGCATTTCGGCGAGCATGGGTCCCGTTGCTGCACAGCCCAGTCAATAACAGATAATAATTTCTTTTTCTTCCCGGTTGTTGCTGAAGAAGTGGGCAGTATAATAAAAAATTTCAAAAATAATACCTCCAGTGGTTGGGATATGATTTCAATCAAAGTCTTGTAGGCTATTTCATCCCACATTTCTGAGCATTTGGCCTACATCATTAACATGTCTATTTCCTCTGGTAGATTTCCCACTATTCTAAAGATTGCGAAGGTGATACCGGTGCACAAAAAAAGTGATAGGGAAAACATTGAGATCTATCGGCCAATTTCCCTGCTAAGTTCGCTATCAAAAATAATAGAGAAACTCGTCCATAGTAGGATGATAAATTTTTTAAACAAAACTTCGGCTATCACTAATTCTCAGCATGGATTTCGAAGGGACAGGTCAACAGAAACCGCAGCATGTGCGATGATTAACTTCGTGCATGGGTGCTTGGATGATGGAATCTGTGTTGCTGGTTTATTCTTTGATGAATCTCGGGCATTCGATTGCCTCGAGTTTGATTTTATTGTTAATAAGTTGTATAGTCTTGGTTTCAGGGGTATTTTCCTGGAGTGGGTCCGTAGTTTCCTTACCGGTCGATGCCTTTATGCAAGTGTGGATCAATACGATTCCAATAAATTTCCTGTAGTAATGGGGGTACCTCAGGGGTCTGTTCTTGGGCCCTTGTTGTTTATTATTTTTGTGAATGATCTACCCAATTATATAAATAAGTATTTTCCATCATTATATACTTTTATAAAAATTTTACTCTTTGCGGATGACACCTCATTTCTCGTCACAGCACTAAATTTGGCGGAGCTCAAGATGAGGTGTGAGATGTTGGTAAAAATCTTTTCTGATTGGTGCAACAGAAACTCTCTCATATTGAATGTTGAAAAGACTGACTTGATATATTTTCAAACTCACAATTCGGGAAGTCAATTGATTTTGAATATTCCTTCTGGTGACTTGAAATCATCGCTCTTTGTGAAATTTCTTGGCCTGCACGTCGATATCACGCTGAACTGGAAACATCATGTTGATCATGTTTGCAGGAAATTATCTAGTTCCTATTTTGCCATCAGAATCTCAAAAGATATATTGCCATTGAATTCGTTATTGGGAGTGTACTATTCTTTAGTGTAGTCCCACTTGAATTACAATGTGATTCTGTGGCGTGAATCACCTGATATCAATGCCGTTTTTGTGGTTCAGAAAAGAATAATTAGACTTATTTTCAATATAAACCAAGGGAGTCCTGTAGACCCGTGTTCATGAATTATAACATTTTTACTGTTCCCTGCATACACATCTTCAATTCACTCTTGTATATACACAAAAATTATAATAACATGTTAAGATGCTCTGAATATCACGAATACCATACTAAGCATAAAGAAACTCTCTGTTATCCAAAACACCGCACAAGTAAGTTCCAGCAGTCTCCATCATACAGCGGAGCAAAATTTTTCAATCACCTGCCTGTTAGGCTGACGGCTTTGGATCATAGAAGTTTCAAAAAACAAGTGAAATCCCTCCTAGTTGAAGGGTGTTTTTATAATAAGAATGAATATTTGAGTTCAATAATTGTTTGATTCAGTTTTTCATTTGGGTAATGTCTTTTTTCAAGCTTAAGATTTTTTACTGTTTTCCTTCTGATATTGATGTGTCCTATACAAACTTGATTTGTCTTACGGGATTAATAAATTATTATTATTATTATTATATGTAGACTGAAGCCCCCCCATAAAAAGTTTAGCTTCATTTCATTCAAGATATTTCCTTTCTAACTTCACAAAGTGTTCAAAATCCAAGAATGATAGGCTAAATGACGGAGATCAATAAAGTCACTTTCAAATTATAACTTCCCATACATACAGGCTTATTGGAATTTTGATACATATCCAAACTCAAAGAAAATACCAGTAATTCAATTTTCATTGGCAATGTGTAATTTGATTCATCTTTAAAGATTCAATCATCTGTCGGAATAAACAATTAAGAAATAACCTGTAACGCCATCTTAGAAAATACATAGTTAAATAACACACATACATATAAGTATCTAACCATCTAAAGATACTACTACGTTTTTAATAATTTTAAAAATTCTTTATTTCGCATTATTCATTAGTTAACGAAAACTTTCCTCTCAGAAATTTACATTATCTTCATTATAATAAATTTCTTGTAGCTCCAATCATTCTTCGTATCAGGAAATTAATTGCACCACACAAGCTGTTCTGTAGGATTAATTATACTATGTGTATTCATATTTGAATTAGAAAAATTCCCTTGTATGTGTAATATATATAACATCTTTCCTTACATTTTAGGTTAAAAATAAACTCATGCGTTGCTTCTGAAAACGAAGAAACCACAATTAAAGTCTATTCTTCCACCAATTATTCTTGTTTATCTATTTTACAATGTTATTTTTTTCATGACCTCTCAACTGACCATAGACGTCAGCCTAGGGATGGGACATCATCATCGATGTTTTTCAAACATCGATATTTCAGTATCGATGTCGATGTTTTTACCATCGATGTTAATTGATTTCATCATCGATGCTGACATCGATGTTGCGGATAGAATACTCAACATCGGTTTCTCGATGTTTCATATATATATTTATGGAAATTCAGCGATTGAATCAGTTTTCAGTCAACTAGGTATATTTTTATACCAGGATGATATTATTCAAAATCATGAATATGACTTGTCAAAAATTGACGAAGAAAACAGCGCCGTACTCAAAATGAAGTGTACAATGAAAATATGAGAAAATATACCCATTTTACCATCAAATATTCAAAAAATAGTCCAATTTCTGTCTACCTGTAAATATTTGTGACCTTTTCTTTGGTTCAACTGATGCACATCCAAAAATATTCCATACCGAACAAAATAGAATTTCATATCCTCATTGATATGCAAACATGAACATGATTCCATATTTTATTGTCACCCTGTATAGACAGATGGGTGAATATAGTCGTCACAGTTTTGGTTCACGTCAGGAGAAAGTTATATTCGGGTTTTACCGCAATTTTGTGTTATTGAATATTTTGGAATCGGTCGTTTATTATACAGGGTGTCAATTAATTACTTGTACAAACTTTAAGGGGTTAAACGTTGCGTAATTTTAAAATTAAAAAGTTCATATGAACGGCTTTATTTCAGAGATAGAGGGCGTCCAAAAATTAATTTTACTTAATTTTTTGTTCTCCAGTTTACACTAATTTGATGATAGTGATATGTGATGTATTAATTCAACATGGACATGACACAAAAAAAATATATTTTGTTGAAGTGTTTAATCGTAGAAAATTCTTACTGAGTGTAAATTCTATAAAACGGTAAGAACTTTATTGACATTCAATTTATTTTATTTATTTATTTCACCAGTTTGAATAACATACAAAAATAGATTTTAATATACATTTAATTTATTCGGATATTTGATTGAGTTGGAAGTTAATTTTTTTGTACTTTCATCCAACTTTATACTGTACTTATAATTGTTATTTCATCGTGCCCCTTTTTTTCAATATAAGAATTTTCAGTAGACATTGAAATTATTTCTGATATATTGGAAATCTATCGTTAAATCATTATGAATTATTGATATACGTAAGTATAATTAAAGTGTTAAAACACCGATGTTTACAAACATCGATGTTCACCAATATCGATGTTCAATTAATGATGTTCAGTTAACATCGATGTTAAACATCGACGAAAACCTATCGATGTCCCATCCCTACGTCAGCCCAAGGATGCCACAGACTAGCGCTTGTCAGTTGTCAATATAATTGGTAATTAAAGAAATATTTTTTCTTTACATGCATATTTCAGACTTATCTCCCAAAATATTATTCTTAACTCGGAATTACGGATTCTCATATGCTGAATCTTTTTATTATTAGATATCAGGAGCGCACCGTGAAATTGTCTGGGTAGGCAACCAGAAAAACATTCCTGAGTATTGTTGGTTGCCTGACTAGCGTTTGTCAGTGGTCAATATAATTGGTAATTAAAGAAATATTTTTTCTTTACATATATATAAAATTACCCTTGAATCCTAAAAAAAATTGTTCATTTATCGAGATAACGGAACCTAACCAATAAATCAAACCTCAAAGAATTTTCTGATATTCGACAGGTGGAATAATCCAAAATCAGAAAAAAGCAAATCTCTAGAACCCTTTTTCTAAATGAAAATAAAATTTGTTTATACATATATTGAATCTCCACGATCAATATAGAGTTTTAGTTCAATTGAAATTGAAATTATTCCTCTCGAAGTTTATTTCACTATCTCCAGGTTTTAATATTGACAATTCACACTCAGTGGAAGTGGAAGGATTAGATGTCAGTGTTGACAACCGCAAAACAAAAAATATAACTTAGAACAATGCTGTAATGAACTCATTAGGAGACTGAGATAGAGAAAAAAATTTGAGAATATTTTGGATGTGCCACGAATACGGAGTGCTAGAACATAAGAAATTCTCTATAGTTTTGTTATCGGCCGCCGCCCTAAAGTTTCAATGAACCAACAGTCGATAAGGAACATAAATTTCAACAAAATTAATTAACAATAAGTTTAGTTTCTGTGATTACTTGCCCTTATGCAAATCGAGAAATGATTATATCTTCTGCGGCAATGAAAATAGGTAAGCTATGAATATCGTCCATGCATCCACAAATTATAGTTTGAATTAGTCGGATATCTGTTCCAGTATATTGTTTTAATAAATTTATTTTGGCAATACTTTGAAGATTTTCAAGAGTGTCAATTTATGCGAAATTTTTCAATCTCATTTGTTTCTATCTAATTCAAATATTCCCAAGTTACAATTTGATTCAATAAATATTCTTGGAGATATAGCAGTAACCAAATATAAGATTCCAAGAATTCTGATAATATGAAAACACATTACTTTCGAAATATAGAAATTATACGGCCGAACGGCTCAAGTCTGACCCTGTGTTCTTCATTAGTAAGCCTTACCCAATCGAATGAGACCATTTTCAGCTCCATATTAAAACATTACAGGCATTTCGGCCGAATGATAGCACGCTGAACTACTTGAACTTGCGCAAAACGAAATCCTTCACAACGTGAAGGCTAAATCGATTCTCTACTTTGTTTTTGTGGTGTGTGTTATTCTGAGAAGGTGGTTTTTATGTTAGGAAAAAATTTAAAAATTGGCTAGAAAAATTTGATAATTTGAAAATACACAATAAAGACTACTTAATAATCATATAATATTTCTAAACTAACCTTAGCTAATATAATACAGTCCACCCGAGCCTAGACGAGTGTTTTCTAATAGTTAATGTTCGTAGGCCAGCATAGTTGATGGTGAATTGTACGGAAAATGTAGAGAACTTTGTGATCTAGATAATGGCAGTCATGGGGACCACACTCTTGAGGATGCTTCAATTTCATCCAATGCTAAAACAATACGAATATTATTTTCCATCAACACCGATGGATTCATGGAACTAATATAGAGATCACATGATCGAAGAAATATTAAATCATAAGCATCTTAGAGCATCATACGCAAAACAGTACAATGAAATATTAATTACAATTAAAGACATGTACTTGATGCGTACGAAGGAAGTATTGAACAATTAGGAATAACATCGGCAAATCGCCCAATGCACGATGTATTTAATCAAGGATCAAGATGAGAAACCCAATAAGATTCCGAGGCATTGGAAAAAACTGTTCGCCTTTCAAATGCGCCACAAATATATGCTTACGATAAGCTAACGAATGTAGTGAACAATTGTGCCAACGTATTCTTTTTTCTCAGAAAAAGTTCTTAATATCATCGATATTATTGATTCGATCGCACAATGGTGTCTTACTTGCTCTTGCTTCATCAGCTTCGTTGTTGGAAGGCGGTCGAAACGCCCATTCCGTACTCAATTTGCAGTTGAATATACAAATGAGGGAAACATTAACTTGTAACCGTTCGATAAATTTTTCGATGGCCAAGGTAGAGGGAACTCATAGTTGAGATGAGTGTACGATGGCGCACAAAGAAAGCATTACACTGCACTTTGAAAGATTTACGAAAGAACCAAAACCGATTAGTTCGTAAAATGCTCATATTGGCAGGATTTTTTCTGCAATCACTCTCAGTTATATCACTATTAACGCTAATTGAAGTACTTAACGCATGTTCGAAGTCATCCATTTTATGGAGAGACTGTAACGCGCACAAATTAATTATAAATATGCTAGTAGAATTGCAGACTACCAATCTGGAGACGTTTTCTTCAATTGCTCGATAATGGATAGAGGTATCTGGATACGTCTGGATATATCACACTTCCTACCAATTTTTGTCACTTCACTGAAACTAAGACCAAACATTGCTCAAAATAATAAAGACTACCTAGGTATGTAAGGTTGAGCAAATTAATAAAATTGGCTGCAAATAACATTAATGTCAATGAATTACATATTCTCATTCATAAAAAAAATAGCTGGCGTTCTAATGATCTACATATAGATTGATTTCGTTATTTACCAAGATGATATTGTCAACTATCCAACTGAATTTTTGGATTCGCTGGAATTGTCCCTCCTCATAATCTGCGATAAAAATCTGATTCAGTATCAGTACTCATTTTGTTGCAGAATATAGACCAACCACGTCTTTGTGATGGCAACCGAGTAACTGTGAAGAAATTAATAAATAACGTCATCGAAGCCATAACTATTAAAGAAAAGTATTAAGGCGAAGTCGTTCGACTTCTGAAAGCCCCTCCTACACATCTTTATGCATGTAGCGAATCATGATGAATATATTTCATGAGAGTTTGCACATTGCACAAATCGATTCTTGCTGGGCTGCATGAATCGATTTAACACCAGAAGAATAGGGTGAAGATTTCTTAACATTTCTCCAATTAGTATTTGCGAGACGGACAAAATGTTTTACCAACTCCAGTTTCATTAGCAGTAGTTGGGGCACTTTTTATACTCTATAACTTAAAGAAGAAGGGAATCAAAACGAAAATGGTCGAAATGATGGTTTATAGAAATAAAACGATATTCGAAGGTATATTTGTTGAAAGAGCTGTAAGTAAATGATTTAGGGGGACTATAAATACTACTTTGGTATGAATATATAAATAATGTTTTGAATATGTATTAGAGAAAATTCTTCACCGAATTGAAGGAGTTACAATGATAAGAATGGAACGTAAACTTCGTCAGTGCCATTCCCATACTTGAGATAGTTTTTGACTTTTTTGAATTCTCATCGAAAACAGCATCGCATCAGATGAAATTTTTTAACCACTTGGTCCCTATTTTAATCTGGAAATGTTTCCTTGAATTTTGCACAAGTTCTTCATATTCCGAAGACACGCATACAAACGGTGAATGTTTATGTACTCTTCGCTAAATTAACTTGTTTCCTTTACTCTGTAGATTTAATATGTCACAGATTTGAGATATCAAAATACATTCAAAACAAAAAATTATCGACCACTTTCCCTTTTGTGATTTTTTACTCAAACAACAACCGGCCTCACCTCTAAAACGACGAGGGTGTTGTTTCTTTGATTTAAAACAACACTTGCTTGAAGGTTTCGGCAACTGAACGACCAGACTGAGAACGTTCAAGGGATGTCTTAACTCCACAGTTGCCGAAGAGGTTTATTAATCAAACTAATGGTGAATGATGATTTATTGATTACACACTAATCTCATATACTAAATTGAGTAATGACGATAAAAATAACATTGTCATATTTGGCATCAGAGCATTTTCTAGGTCCCTTGTTACGTCAATTGTTTCTAGCCAGTCAGCAGATTTCGGTCGATTTGCGACTCGCTCGGCGTGATCCACTTTTGATTGTTTAATAATTTGAATGGAATTTTCCATGTTATCGAAGATGAATATTTTTTAGGATAATGTTCGAATTTCGAACAGAGGGAAAATATATAATACCGTCTTTGCATCGACGCAATGCTGAACACGCTGATACTTGTATCAGAATCACCGACTCAACATCGTGGCTCTCCGACCAAAACGGGATTCCAGACTCTGCATCGCAGCAAACCGCAATTGATGTCAAATACGTGATTCCTTACTATAAACACTGCTACTTGCATCATGCAACACAAGAGTCGATGCCTGCATCGTAGCATACATCAAGATACTTTTGATTCATTAAGGACTATAGAAAATCACCTGTCCTCTGGGATATAAATGAAAGAACGTACACAAACGAAACAAGACGGAATGATGCGATAGCCATTTTGGCACCTTAGTACAAGTTGGATACCAGTAGTGTTCGTACAAAAATTAAGAGCTAGAGATCTTACTTTTCTAATCAACATGCAATATGACGATAAAGATGACTGGTTCGGGGGCTGATGAATTGTATGTGTCGCCGTGATTTAGTACAAGAGAAACAATGGAATCTGAAGAAACTTTGCCGCCTTAGAGCGGTTTTAATCATGGTGAAGTGTATGAGAAAAAAATAATGCCGAATATAATATTGAATGAAAAATACAAACAAATTAATGAATATTTCTATAACTTATGAAACAAGAGAAGGGTTCATCCGAGAGCGCTCTAGGTGCGGGTACATACCCTTCACACAAGAGATTCTTCATGATTTATATTTGTCATCGACCAGTTTTTTTCAATTAGGCATCAAAACAATTCCTCTTTAATCCAAACTGTAGATCTTGGTGGTTTTCAAGGTACTGGCAGTGGTTCTCGCATGCCAGTGTCGGTAGTAGAACTCGTAGTAGCCCTCCATTTTCCTGGAATAGTTTCTCCAGTACTTGTACCTTCGGGATCAAAGATCCCCGAAGGTGAATAATACCTTGCAAAGTCTGCTTGAGAACGAAGAAAATTGTGTATATGTACACATGCCCATACAATATCGATAACTGTTCTTTTATCTTTAATTTCGATGGGCGTGCTCTCGAGAGGGGGTGTAAACTAATTTTGGAGATCCTTTGTTTGAATCTATTGAATATGTTTTCATGACATATATTTCCAGAGCAAATGCGTCGTCGGCCGCAATAACGTACGCTACTGGAATTGTACGTCCGGGTTAGGGTTACGCCATCAAAAATGCAACCTTGCCAACCAACATTAATCCATATAAAGCAGTAATTCGCATCGACCACGACCAGCAGAACATTCCTGTGATCCCTTTGGTAGTTTTAATATTCAGACACTGCATTTTCTGGTTTTCTGATTACAATATGTTTTCTGTCAAGAGCATCTATGCATAGCGGAAAATTCCATTTTTGTTCAAAAAGTGCCGCAGTCCCTTTCGACTCTGATTATCTTTTGGTATCTGAAAAAAAATTATGACAGTAGAAATTATGTGTTCATCCTATACATTTTATGCAATCAATTATAAAGATGCTGCTCTCTTTTTTCAAAAGTCGACAGATGTGGAAACGTTTGATATATGCAGTATATCGGAAACCTACGATAAAAATGAAAACTTAACCTATCTGTCTCGACCAGTGAGCAATAGGCGAAGAAAAAAGAGGAAGGCAACCAAGAAGATAAATCCTATGAGGTAATGAAATTTGTTGTTAGTCAATTTACAAAACAAGATGAAGCTGATATTTTGGACGAATGGAAGCAGCCAAAGTAAGGAAGCTCTGATGATTTGATTAATAAATTCACCGAATGAACATGCCGGCACTTAGTTGAAGTAGTGAACACGCATCTATTGACTCGATCGTGAGGGTTGAAAGAAAACTGTGGGCACGCAAATGTGGACAAAAATCGCTTACCTTTCGGGCATGCGTCTTGAAGAAAGTCGAAGGACTCGGGTTGAAAGTTGAAAGACGATAGCGCCTTAAGACATAAATTTTTATTTTTGCATCGTCTATTATTACTTAGGGGTATTTCTCATCTCGGCCTGACCCCTGGTCACCCGCCTCATTGGATAAACCGACTATACGCAATCAAAGTATACTTCGATTAACTAATACATAAATTCATCGCAAAATTCAGGAATATCACTCAATCCTCCAATCAAATTCTAGTATTCAGATAATGAAATTTTATGAGAATATTTAATTATCGGAATTCCGTTTTTTCTTTATTGGGAATTACCTTATATGAAAGGAATTAAAAACGTAACTCATTCAAGGAATTTCCAAATTTCGCGAGTACATATTAACAATTATAAAATAATTCTCGGCAGATATCGTGGGACAACCAATGATTTTTTCTTGGCACTAAGCATTCAACTTTTTGCTCTTACTATTAGTATGGATTTTGTATTCTTATCAGTCAATCGAATTCGTATTGTTGAATTGATGTATGCAGAAATAATAATGAGTCTTAAATCAAGCATTCAACAGAGGAACGTTGATTTAAAGAGAGTGAAAACAACAATGAGTGAAGCAAAAATGTTATGATTTATTATTTTTTCAAGTCACACTTGAGCACATACTTTTCAACATAATGTATGATAATTATATGACAATATCTTCATTTATGCATGAGAATTAATTAAAAAGTTTCAGTTTTTTATATTCTTCGCATATCATGGAATAACATTGTGAATGATGTGGGATCACTTATGAATAAAAATGCCATTTCCGACACTAGGATGGCAGGAGAATAGGAATAATTTGATTGTTGATTGAGAAAGGAATTCAATTAAGTAAAAATCCCACCTTGAAATGAGAGTTATGATGTATAATCCTGCCACCTACAATTCATGTTCATTCTACCGATGTGCTCGTTTCATTCCTTTTTTTGATCCAGTATCAACTCATTAACGTTTTCCACCCCGCAAATCCTTATCACATCCTCACTTCTCTGCCTATTCAAAAGTGTTTCACCAGCTATTCTGCGAAGTACCCTCACCTCTGAGGTCTCCAGTAGTTGTCTAGTTCTCGCTGTGTCAGGTCGAGTTTCAGCGGTGTATGTCATAATTGGTCTTACCAATTTACGATTTCGTCTGTATGCTGATGTTCTAATTTCGCCATGCTATGTCACCCAAACATCGCGCTACTCATGTTGCCCTCAGAGTTTGATCTCTTACCTCCTCCTCAACATTACCATAGCCAGAGATTTCTATTCCCAATTACTTCAACTTCATCTCTTGTTGGATGACATCGCCTTCAAATTCTAGTTTGCATGTCAATGGAGTTTTTGATGTTGTGAGGCCTAGTTTTCTGAGTTGATATCTTCATATTAAATTGAATCCACGACCCACAGTTATTGGCTCAGTCAAGATCCCTTCTATTTTTGGCTGGATCCGACTTTCCTGATATATATTCTGGATAGTTTTAATGAGATTATGCGTTATCTGCTTGTTGTCAAGTAGGTGAAACACGTCTTTCAGTTGCACATGATCGAACACTTTTTCCAAACCAACAAAATACATGTATGTTGGTTTATTGTATTCAATGGACAATGAATTGTGTGCTTGTCTCTTATTATCAAAACTCATTAATGTGGTTTCCTCTGTTTACCAATCAGCCTTTACAATAGATGACATTTTTGCTTGGTCTGATTCAATGGTAGCTCTAACATGGATTAAGTCTTCTCCTCATCGATGGAAGACATTTGTAAGCAATCGTACAACTCAAATTCAGAACTTAGTTTCAACAGAAAATTGGTATCATGTTCAATCGAAAGACAATCCAGCTGATTGTGCTTCACGCGGCTTAACGCCAACCGAACTGTTGAACTGCTCTTTGTGGTGGACAGGCCCTGACTGGCTTCGTTCCAAACATCTCACCTTCGCAAATGATGAAATAGAGAATTCTCTTCATCTTGTACAAACAGAAGAGCGTCACCTCTCTTTGTCAGCTTTCATTTCTCCGTCGTTTGTTGATGATTTGCTCTCCAGGTATTCATCTCTGTCCAAGGTTCAAAGGGTGGTAGCTTACATTTTCAGATTTGTTCACTTCAAGAAAAACTCTAAAGCTCCTAGGATATATAGATTTTCCGCAGTTCATCTCAAAGATGCACTTTTCTTCATTATAAAGCAGGTTCAACGGGTTGTGTTCCAGGAACAGATCGATAATCTCATCTCGGGAAATCCCATATCTAAATCAATTCGAAAATTGAATCCATTTATTGGAGAAGACGGTGTTCTCAGGGTGGGCGGTCGTCTGTCTTTTTCTGGTCTGGCCTATGATCACAAACACCCAGCTTTGCTTCCTTCATCTCGTCGTCTTACTGAGCTCCTTATTCAGCATTTCCATAAAATATATCTGCATCCAGGTGCTCAGACTTTACAGTCCACTTTACAGTTAACTCGTATCCATCAGGATTTTTGGAAAAGATGGAATTTAGAATACCTGAACACACTGCAACAACGAAAAAAGTGGTTCAATAGTGACTCGCCTCCTTATTCAATAGGTGCACTAGTCTTGATAAAAGATGATCAACTCCCTCCATTGCGCTGGCGACTTGGACGCATTGAGAAATTGCATCCTGGCGCTGATAAAATAGCTAGAGTAGCTACTATTCGGACTACTCAAGGTGTACTGCAGAGATCAGTGGTTAAATTATGTCCATTACCTCTCCAATAATTATGACGTATGTTGATGTATATATGTATATATTTTTTGCTTTATGTTCGATGTCTTTTCAATTTTATATTTGCTTTGTTTCATAAAATATTCTATTTTAGGTGGGCGGTTATGTAACTGCAACTCATTATTATTAGTTGCATTCATTCATTTTTATTCCAAGTTGCTTGCTCGTTTCGTGCGGCCCACGTATGTTCATTTCATTTTTCCGATAAACGCGTAACATATGTTGGAGCATATGACCTATGTCGAAAAAAGACGGTACTGAAGCCGCTCTCGTCCGGTGCAGTGGACTTTTCTTCGCAGTAAATTTCTCGTTAATCATACAAATTCGAACTCTAGTGAAAAAGTGACTATTTTCGTTTGAGTGCTTGGACACGTTGATTCAGCCGTACTGTGAAACCAGGTAGGCAAAAGTCAGTGCTCCAGCATTCGATTTTCTTTCGAGTCATTTTTTTCTTATTGTTAGAATTTCATTATTAATTTTCTATTTCGTTTTCGTTTAACTTTCAAAGGCCCTTGTCGTACCATATCTCTTGAAACAAACATCACATCTGTGCATGACCTGCTTGATCTAAATCTCTGCTGTTCGTCGGCTAGGGATGTCATATTTTAAAGTTTGTTCGCTATGACTTAAGTGGCTAGTTTTAGAGATGTGCTCAGAAGATTTACACCTCTGTAGTTTGAGGATACTTTCTTGTCTTCTTTTTTAGCATTAAGTTAGTGTTGCTTGTTCGCCATTCATCAGTTCTTTAGGAATGCCATCCTGTCCTGAACTTTTTCTGTTCATGAGTTTTCGAAGAGCTGAGGCCACATCCTCGATTTCGATTCGTACATTGTTGTTCATTGCTATTTCTGATACATTCGGTGCACCCTCAATTTCATCCAACCTATATAATTCTGTTAATTATTGGACCCAGGTTTCTCGTTCTATGTAATTCGTTTATACCAGATCATTTTTTATGTTCTAATAAAGCGCCAAATTTGATTTTGAAGTCCATAGAAATCATCTTCTAAGCGTCTTGAGAAAACTTCCCAATAATGGGTTTTTATCTGTCTTACCAGTTCTGTGGTTTCGTTTCGGATTCTTCCATACGTGTGTCGTACGATTCTGATGTTCTTAGTGTTCTGTAGGTAAGATAAGCTTTTTTTCTCTCTCTACATTTTTCTTTGATCTCTGGGTGAAACTATGAAACTATGTGTTTCTATTTATTGCAGCGTTCTTAGTAGGTTTTGCAACTCGGGTTCCGAGAGCTTCATGCGCGCCATCTTTGATGCTATTTTACAGTTTCTCCCAGGGGGCATTTATATCATCCACTTCTTTTATTGGGTCTTTGAGAACTTTTTCCTTCAGTCTATTTTCGTATAACTGCCGAACTGACAAGTTCCACAGTGATTCAATATTGATCTTCGCTTCTCGATTTGCTTGTACTATGTACTTTTCAGGGTTGAACTTTATTTTGATTTTTGCGAGCAACAGACTGTGATCACTACCTACATCGGCAGAATTTAAGTTTCTGACATCTAATATTTGAAGTGGACAAACACATTGATTCGTAACAACATGATCTATTCATTTTATTTATTTATTTATTTATACAAATACAAGAGTTGAGACATAAGTCTATAAACTCAAAAGAAATATAAATTGGAAATTAAAATATTCACATACTGAAAAAAAAAAAATGAAACCATGACAAATCAAATAAGACTACTGATTAACGGCTCTCCATCTGTCGTAGGAATTCTTGAAACAGTTGACCGAGGCGGCTCCAACAATCTCAGGCGGCAAACTATTACAGGTGTCAAACACTCTATTAGAGAGGAAGTTTTGGCGTTGTGTTGTTCTAAAGCTCTCCTTCGAAAGCTTATATCTATGTCCCCTAAGATGACCTGAATTAAACTTAAACATCCCATTGATCCCATCTCCAAAATGTCCTCGCAATGATCGGTATATCAGAAGCAAATCTCCTCTCCCGACAATTTCCAAAAATTAACATATGAAAGAAAATTCAAAGAAATTAAGAAAAATAATATCAATAAAATGGAAACTTTGAAAAACAACATGAAAGAAGACTTCTTGAAGACAAATGAAAATTGAATTAAGAATATCTCAAACTGTGATATACCCACAGACATCAAAGACTTTTTATCTCTAGGACATAAATTTTGTATCGAACCAAATTCAACAGATCTAAATTTCAAAAAAATTCTGGCAGATGTCGAAAATATAATATACATGTATCCTGAAAATAAAAGGAATATTTTAAGAGTAAAAGTGACCAATGTTCTAACAAATTCAATAAACAAACCAGTATATACTACTTACTTTCTTTTTTTCTATTTTTCAAAACAAAAATTTTTTCCAAAATTTTCATCTTCCATTCTTAAAAAAATATATAGATGATATTATAACTGCAATATCTTCAAATATGCTAGATAATATTTTCAATTCATATAATACAAATATTCAATCCACCTCAGAAAAAGAAAAAGATAATAGTATTCCATTTTTAGACACTAAACTAATCAGAAGTGAAGACAATAAAATAAGAGTTGATAGGTACACAAAACCGACATTTTCTGGTAGATCAATTTCCATTCTTTCCAAAATATTAAAGTGAAGATCAACCTTATTTTAGCTTTACGGGAAAGAATTCAAAAAAATTCTCACACAGAATATATACAAATAAATTTTAAAAAACTCAAAGATATTTTATTAATGAATTCGTATCGATCCAACTTCATCAACAAGTTTTTATACAACTCCATCAATATAACATCAACTTTCAACTCAAATCTAATAGAAGAACAACATTCCATCAGAAATCCTATCACCACACAGAATCGACAACATTTATTTTATTTATCTTTACCTTTTTTAGCTGAAATTTCTCAAAAATTAAAAAAGATTTTTTCCAATAATGAATATATCGAAATTTCTGACAAAAATATTATGAGTATTGATAAAATTTTTCGATATCGAAGATATGATTGTGTTAAATAGTGATAAGGGCGCTGTAACAGTTCTAATGGAACGAAGGGAATATGAAGAAAAATTACAACAATTGCTGGACTCTAGGGATTTAAAGAAATCACCAAATGATCCCACTCAAACCATACAGAACAAATGCAATAAAATTATATCTAAATTGCAAAAGCTAGACCACATATCAGAAGATCAGGCTAAACGAATGAAAATATAAAATTCTGTAGCACCTCGAATATATGGGCATCCAAAGGTCCACAAGAATGGAAACCCAATAAGACCTATAGTGTTCAGCATAAATAGTCCAACGAACTCATTGTCGAGGTTTATTGCTGATACTTTGAAAAATACTTGCAACACAGATAACCAATATTATGTCAAAGACTCATTCCAGTTTGCACGTGAAATCAATGACTCAGAAATACCCGAAAAATATAGACTCATTTCACTTGATGTAATAAACCTATTTGGAAATCTGGATAAAAGTGAGATAGTTAAAATTCTAAAGCTCAAATGGAATACGATAAAAGAATATACAACTATGAACAGGATTGCAGGATAACAACTATTGTACCTTCAAAGAAAAATTCTATTTGCAAATATTTGGATGTGCAATGGGTTCTAAACTTTTTCCCATACTAGCACAATATGTAATGGATCATCTGCTGGATTCCGGCTTAATTGAATTGCCATGCGTGCTCTTTATGAAAAAGTTTGTAGATCATATTATAACAGCATTACCTGAAGAATATATTCAAAAAATACAAACATGCTTCAATTCCTATTCCAGAAATCTCGAATTCACTCTAGAGACTGAAAATTCTGAACAAGCAGTACAGTTTTCAGACATTAAAGTACACAGACATAACAACAAAATAAAACTCAAATGGTACAGAAAGGAGATACATTCGAATAAAATCATCCACTTCAATTCCGATCACAGTTTGAATGTAAAAATAAACACCATAAAACAGATGAAAATTAGAATAAACAAAATATGTCATGATTCATTCAGACAAGAAGGAATAAGAAAATTATATCAAATCTTGAAACAAAATGCATATCCAAAAAATATGCAGACATTGAAGCATCACCCCAAATTATCGAAAACCTAAATACAAGCAGAGTACATATCGCATCATATCCAAATATTTACGGTCTAACATCAAAACTAAAAAATTTATTTAAGGACGAAAATGTAAACATTGCCACATACAATATAAAAACCGTAAAAATCCTATACAGCAAATTGAAAGACCCAATACCCACTAAATACAGGGTCTTTCACGAGGAAACTCACCCATGTTTATACGGGGAACTACTGAACGTATTTTCATGAAATTCAGCACTTATAAGTATTTCACGATGCTGATGAAATCTAAAATATTTTCAAGGAATGAGCACTTCCGGTTTTTCCGGAAATGACGTCACCTTCCATTTTTCAAATTAGAACATCATTTTTTTATTGCAGAAATAGATTCCTTAGAAAATTTCAAGTCATTTTAATGTAACATTTTTCAGTTTATGTTGGAAAATTCTCTCTGAGCGGGAAAATTCGAAAAAAAAATCGAAAATAGAGCTCCGCTGAAACAAGAATAACTTCCAGGTTTTTGGATGGAAAATTTTCATTATTGGGATTTTTCAAGATGTAAGATTGATGTATCCACTTTGAAAATCGAAATAGCGATTCATGATACAGGGGGTGAAAAAAATCGCTTTCAAAGTTAGGGATGACAAAATCGTGAAAAATCAATTTTTTCAAATTAGAACCCCATTTTTTTATGGCAGATATTGAATCTACGTTAGAAAATAATGTGAGTGTATGCATCACACCCTTGCCCTAAAGTGGATATTTTCTGAGTTATTCACAAAAAACTGTTTTTCGTCTTGAATTTTCAGCTATTTCTTTTCCCTTCACGCCAAAAAGATGAAATTTTCAGGATATACAGGGTGAGTCTTTAACCACTGCGTTAATTTTAACCATAGATTCTTGACGTCAAAAGAAACATTTTCTTTCTATAACATTTTTCCAAATTTGGCCCCGTTCAAAAGATATAGGGTGTTGAAATTTCATAAAAAAATTGCATTTTCACCTGTAATATTCAAACGACAATATCAATTGAAATGATCTCTTGTAGAAGGTTTTTGATAACACTCATGCATATTTTGGCATCAATAGATTTATTCCATTTCTTGTGGGTTTCTCACTACTACTCTACAGATTGGTTAAATTGCATGAAAAACAAATATCGCTTGAACTAAAGGTCCGTATCTCGTACTTCCTGGAATCATTAGTCTTTTTTGCATATAAAATCATTCTTCATCTTTTCTCCTAAATTGCACCATTCTTGAGATATTTTAAGTTGAAAGGAATTAAATCGATATAATTTTGTCCAAATTTTCTGATTTTCCCAAATCCAACTCTGTGCTGAAATGATTCAATAATCAGATTTGTTCAATGTTGCCATATTTTATGTCTATATTAAATATTTCTTCAAAAGGTTGGGGAAATCTCTCCAGTCTATGGTTCCGCCACTAAACACTATAGATGAAATTAAGCACTGAACAATTTTTGTCTTACATTCACCACAAAATCTAAATTGCCATTTGCTGTATTCATTGTTAATGATGTCTAGCACCTTGTATTTTTCATAATAACTAAACTGGACTACAGGGGGGTATTTGCCCAAAGTGAAAACTTAAAATGCTTATAACTTTTCAATGCAGCTGAATATAGAAAAACCGTAATGAAAACAGTGTTTCTATTGATCTCAAGAACCTATGGTTAAAATTAACGCAGTGGTCAAAGACTCACCCTGTATATCTGATAGAAGATTTCGCGTTTTTATTGACAATAGGAGTAGCAATTTCAAAACATAGAAATACGGTCTTCTTCAAGGATAGGTTTTAGCTCCTTTACTTTTCAATTTATATCTGTGATTTGCCCACTACATCATCTCAAAAATTTGTTTATGCTGACGACATTGCTATTGCTTACCAACATTCGGATTTCCATACTCTGGAAAACATACTGTCATCTGATTTGGAAATTTTAAAGAATTATTTTATTGAGTGGCGATTATGTCCAAATCCCAACAAAACAGAGGTATCTTGTTTCCATCTGAATAATCATGAAAAATATAGAAAATTAGCTGTAACTTTCAATGGTTCTCCCTTCGAACATAATTTCTATCCAAAATACTTAGGAGTTAAATTAGATTCATCTTTCAATTACAAGGCTCATTTAAATAATCTGAGCCTAAAACTGAAAACTTGGATTAATATTCTTCAGAAATTAGCTGGATTATCTTGGGTTGCTTATGCTTCCACTCTTCGCACAGCATCTCTAGCCCTAGTATTTTCTGCACCTGAGTATTGTTGCTCTGTTTGGTTTAATAGTGCACATACACAAAAAATTTATGCACAATTGAATACATCCACGAGAATAATTACTGGCACCATAATATCTACACCGGTTCATTGGTTACCAGTTTTGTCTAACATTGTCCCTCCCCATATTCGCAGACAGACTGCAGCTCTGAATTCTTGGAATAAATATCATTCTTTTCCCAATTTATTCCCAATTATTTCATATTTTCCACAAAATAGAATTCCCAGATTGAAGTCACGTAAACCATTATGGCATAATATGAACATAAGTGATAAAGAATTATGGAAGACTGAGTGGAACTCTTAGGAAAGGTTCAATAAATATCTCGTTTCTGATCCTTCTGAAAAAATTCCTTGTTTTGATCTTCCAAGAAAAATTTGGACAGTTCAAAATCGTTTGAGAACAGGTCATGGTTCTACCAATAGCATGCTATTCAGATGGAACTCAGTTTCTAGCGCAAGTTGTGAATGTGGAGAAGCAGATGAAACAATACCTCATCTCATGAATAGTTGTCCCATATATAAATTTCAAGATGGCTTTAGGGCTATTCATGATGTTTCCGATTCTTTCTTAGAATGGGTTTTAAATTTCAAACGAATATGATACGTATTTTTATTATTCAGTTTTTTTTTTTGCCTTTGTCTTTTTATTTCCAGATTCGATGTGGGCAACTTGAAGTCTCTGTCTCCATCAATAGAAGACCACTCTAGAAGAAAGAAGTCCCTAAAATATATTTCAGCTCATTATTTATTGTACATTCACACCTAGCCGGGGAGCCAGGGTTTTTTTACAGGGGTTTTTTCCCTAGGCTTTTTTGTCATACGCCGAATTGTATGACACCCCGTCACTAACCCCTGATCTATATGCTTCATTGTTTGCTAATTAAATATTGTAAGCCAAAAGTTCAAAAGAACATATATATACCTTAATTGAAATTTGAGGTTGGTGATTGTATTGATTCGGTAACAAAATATTACGCTTCTTGTAAATTGTTGGCACGTGCTTGAAACAATTTGTGAGGAAATCTAATTACCCATCAATAATTGATTGTTTGTTGTGTGACGAATATTTCTCTATTGGTAGGAATGCCATCAAATATACCTATTGATGTAAATTTTTATTTTCAGGCATTCATAGTATTGGATTCGTGCTGAACCTAATTTGTCTAGCATCTGCAATTCAATATTTCAAAGAAGAAGGATTCATACCAATTTTTGAGTGGAGCCAGCTGGAATTCGAATACGATTCACCTCAAGACCGGCAGAGGGATGTCGAAGATGGGTTCTTTGTACCTGGAGTACCTGCTATCATAGATGTTGACGTTCATTACTCTTGTAGGTATTCAAACAATTACCTGGGAACTTCATCAAAACATATCAAATTATCCATTCTTAGAACTCTATATGCAGATATTGAATTATTATTTGTGCAGTACCAACCATATCTTATTGTTATTTCGTCGTCACACAACTTCTGTCGTTTTCACCGCAGAAAAGCTATCTTTTAAAAAGGCAGACAATCTTAGAAAACCGACAGAACTTGGGATAACTGAGAGCAAATAATATTCGATAATTTCATCTTGTGGGCGTCTCTTCTTTGGATATCATAGGTGTATCTTTTGGGACAAGAGATCGATTTGGGTCGATGCCGGAGTTTAATCAGGCCTCAATCTGCCTACTTCTAATTAAACCGTGATAACCGCAAACAGAACATGCGCTAACTAGACCTCAATCTGCCTACTCCTAGTTAGATGGTTAAAAATAAACAGTAAAAAAAACATGGAATAAATGTATAATTATACTCAACAACACAACACATAAACTAAACACAGTACTAAATCATGTCGGCTACTCTCTGTTACTCTGCTTTCGGTCGAGCTTCCTCGACCTAAGGAAAAATAGTTACGAGCAGTGCCTATTCCATGGAGCCATCTATCTGCCTTGGTAGGGTTGACACCCAGGTGGCGTATCTCCGTGGCGGGGCTTTCTCTCGTGGCGCTCTCTGTTGGGGGTAGCGTTAACATGGTTGGCAGCGCCATCATGACCGTAACCTAGTAATCGGTACTTTGCTCATATTGTGAGAATAGATTAATCCCCACAGGGCGCACTACCGTGATGCTCAAGAAGTAATCCCCACAGTACACCCCTGCTAGTGATCAACGATACCAATTGCATTACATCCCTGCCTGGAAACGCTCGGGGAAGCTAACTTGCCGACCTGATCTGGTCGTGTGAGTTCGTCGTGCTGCTGGCGCTGTCTCTGGTTCTGCTGGTGCAGGTGGGATAGGTTGTTGGGCCGGAGGTGAGTTCTCACCTTGCAAAAAAAAGAATTCCTTCGTCGTCGTCGGCCTCGTTCGGATTTACAGCGTCCTTCGGTGAATTTTTGTTGACCACGATGTAGGCTGGTTTCAGCCTATCGATTGAAACCGGGACGTTGGAACCGTGAATTTGGAGGGTGTAGTATTTCTCGGTTCGAGAAACCACCACGAATGGTTCACCATAAGGGTGCTGGAGTGGACGCCAATCGGCGTCGTGCCTTACGAAGACGTGGGATGTGGTGGCGAGATCTTTAAAGACGAAGATCTTCCGCTAACCGTGCCTGGTGCCGCTGACTGGTCGGAGTGCCTAAAAGTGCTGGCGCAGGTCGCGAACGAAATCGTCGGAGTTATCCAAGTTCGTGGTAGACGTTGAAACCAGGAACTCGCCAGGAAGACGGAGTGGTTTTCCGTATATTATCTCTGCAGCAGTGGATTGGAGATCTTCTTTCCAAGCGGCGCGGATCCCCAGTAGTGCATTTAATTGAAGCTTTGAGCTGACTGTGGAGTCGCTCAACCATTCCGTTGGCGGCCGGGTGGTATGCCGTGGTTCTGAGGAGGTCCGTCCGCAGTAGCTTGTTCAAGCAGCGTGTAACGTTTAGATAGTCCAGAGATTTATAACACACAACACCCAGCTGAAGTAAGTTGAGTTGCCTATTCCGCGATGAAAATTAATCGCGATATTTCATTAACATTGCGCACTGATGGCCGGATATCTATGAATTTTAACAACACCTGATTGTATTCGTTCTTTTAATATCGGACTGAAAAGTACAAGAAGTGTGTTATTGAATTGAAATTTTTCCTGTGTGAAAATCCAATTGTATTGGGATAAGGAGATAATACACTGTTCTGAATATTGTCCATTCGTGTTAGTTCTGGATTGGAATGGAAATATTACCCTTTAGGGGATCAGAAGTACTTAGTCCATAAACGATTTCATTCAAGGCCGTCCAACAACTTCAGTAAGTTTTTTTGCCCCATTATTTCATGTTTCGTGATTTGTCATGAGTTTTCTTTGTTTACAGGGCCTTTTTTTATTTCTTTCACCTTTTCATTTTCTTTTATTGGTGCTTTTTACTTTTCATCTACCGTCGACTGTAAATACGTTTTGCTGTATTTCGTAACCTTGAAAACATCTCTGGAGATCCATTATCATCGTTGCTGTCAAGGTCAAGATATTGATGAGGTCTCGTGGAAAATCAGGATTTTCTTCTTGTGATATTCGTGAACTTGGAGAAACATAAGTAGTTTGAACCTTTGGAACTGGTGATTCTTCAGAATTTTTGCTGTTTGCCTGGTTGTAGAAAAACTTTTATAACCACGGGAGGACGTTTCCATATTGCACCGGCATTGACTAGCCCACATCGAACCTTGGGACACGAGAGAAATACGAGATATAGTAGAATTTGAAATTCTTGGAGTAAATGGTTTCCGATATTTATTTCTTTTTTTTTGTAATTCAAATGAGAGTTTCGAGTTATTTCTGAATGATATGTGCATATGTTTTTTTGTAATACTTTTGATTATTTCAAATTCCACACAAATAACGATAACCTGTATACAGGGTGGTTTTGTGAAACTAAGCTTGATCAAGTGCGGTGGATAAAAACTTTTCTTAACTATAAATTGATATAACTGATCGTTACTGTGAGGATTTATAAAATATATGTATTGGGTAAAGTGCACTTAGATCTTTCATTTAATATTTTTTTCAGGTATTATATTTTGCGATAAATTCTTGAATCGATTTCGGTGTTTACGTGTTTGGCCGGGATTAAGATCTATTATATTATTTTTATTTTATTGTTGTTTTGTGGGACTCGCTAGGATAAAATACGTTGGCGCCCTATTTTACCATCTAGAACCCACGCCGTCTCCACTGACAGCGAAACCGAGGATAATTTTCCCATTTGTTTTGTTTTAGTGATTTTCAGATTTTTAGATTATTATTATTTTTTTTGTAGTTTGTCGTATAGGACGCCATAAGCGCCATAGGTAGCGAAATAGGTAGCAACCCAGTTAGTTAGTGTAAAGTTGCCGATCAGGGAGCAACACCGAATTCGTTGGAAAATGGCATCGTCGACACTTTTGACCGCTGGCATTGGATGCAGACTCGGGACCATGCTCGACAATCTTTCGAGATGGAGGGCCAGACGTATCATTGCTTCATCAGCATTATGGTAGCCTTGGTGCCTGGATGGGACAGACCGTGGATGGCGTCAAAAGCTGGTTTCCGGAATGGAGTCGTCAGGAAGGATCGCGCCTTTGTGGTGGATATATGAAGAAGTGGCGTCCTTCAACCATGTGTCGGAAGTACTTGACTGATTTGTATATGGCCAGGAGTTCCAAATCGTAGGCGCTGTACTTGCACTCAGCACCAGCCAGATACTTCGAAAAAAACCAAGTGGTTCCCACTCGTTGCCAACCCGTTGTTGCAGTGCGGCTCCAATGGTGTGATCCGATGCATCACAAACCAAGGAGACCTCGGCGCCAAGTTTGGGGTGTGCCAGAAGTGTTGCTTTTGCAAGTTCTTCTTTGCAGGTGGCGAATGCGTCATCGGCGTGGTTGTTCCAATTCACTGGTGTCTTCTTTTTAATGTTTCCTTGGAGCAGGTCATTGAGTGGCGCCTGGGTCTTAGCAGTCCCGGGCATGAAACGCCTGTAGAAGTTGAACATGCCAAGGAATTGACGGAGTTCCTTTGCTGTTGTTGGCCTAGGATATTCGCGGATGGCAGCGACTTTCTCGGTGAATGGTTTTATTCCATCACCAGATACAAGGTATCCCAAGAAATTGACTTCTTTAGCGCCAAAGCAGCATTTCGCCGAATTGACGACAATTCCGTACAGCCGGAGACGTTCGAACAGAATGCGTAAATGTTCATGATGCTCATCTTCGGACGAGGTGGCCACCATTAGGTCGTCAATATAGGTGTACACGAAGTCGAGTCCTCGGAGAACCTCTTCGATGAACCGTTGGAATGTTTGGGCGGCGTTTCGTAGTTCAAAACTCATTGCCGGGAATTCTAATAATCCGAACGGACTGGTGATGGCCGTCTTCCCCACGTCTTCAGGGGCCACCGGGATATGGTGGTACGCTCGTACCAGATCAATGGTGGAAAAAATTGACTTTCCACGAAGCATTTGTGCGAAGTCTTGGATGTGGCGCACTGGATATCGATCTGGTAAAGTGTGCGCGTTTAGTCCCCTGTAGTCTCCACTAGGACGCCATTCGTCTCCCTTCTTTGGTAGCTAGTGGAGTGGTGAAGCCCAACTGCTCTTCGATGGGCGACAAATACCAAATTGTAGCATGGTTTCGAATTCTTTCCTAGCGGCGAGGTAGCGGTCCCTGGCTAGGCTTCTGGTAGACGAGTTGTCCTGGTGTGGTATGAATGTGATGATGGTAGTAATATTGAGGACCCATAGCAACCAGGATCTGCACATACGGCATGTACTTACACCTAAAGAGGGTTGAAGGGGGCACAAAAAATTATAATTTTGCGATTTCTGAAAAACTGTACATAGGATCGCGATCAAATTTCGTAGTATTATTAAGGACCCATAACAACCAGGATCAGCGCATGCGGCATGTACTTAAAACTAAATGGGGTCGAAGAGGGGCATAAAACATTACAAAATTTGCAATTTCTCAAAAGCTGTACATAGGATCGCGATCAAATTTTGTAGTATTATTAAGGACCCATAGCAACCAGGGACAGCGCATGCGACATTTACTTACACCTAAAGGGTATTCGAAGGGGGCAGCACATGCGGCATATACTAAAAGTGACAATTTTGCGATTTCTAGAGAACTGTTCATAGGATCGCGATCAAATTTTGTTGTAATATTGAGTTTGATTTTTTTTTCTGTTTTTCATCTGTCTTTAATTCAATTCATGTGGCACTCATTTTAAACACTTTTGGAACTTTTCCATAGCTTTTAAACAGTCAGAACTTGTTTGTTGTGCAACATTTAACATGTCTGCCATTTGGCAATTCGGCGTCTTCAAACTTTTTTGGTGTCCTCCACGTTCTACATTTCTCACATCAAAATCATTATTTCTGAACCGTTGAAACCATCATTTGCATGTTGGTTCTGATAGAGCATGATCACCATATGCCTCGACAAGCATTGGATGCGACTCTGCAGCACTTTTTTCAAATGAAAACAAAAAATTAATGCTTTCCGCAAATCATCACTTTCTGGTACAAAATTCAACATTTTTAACACGATGAAAAATTATGATGTCTGTTCAATGACTTGATGTATATTAAGAATGTTTCACGTTTGTCATAGCAAACAAACAAACAAAAAATAAAGGCTCGTTCACAACAAATATTTCCTATCGAGACATTTCTATTTATCTTACGCTCACTTCATACCGGTATATCTGGTACTATCAATCGAACAGCCATTTTAAAAGATAATTTTTTACCTTGATAACGACAGAAGATGTCTGTCAGAACCTTATATAATATGATGGTCATTGCCGAAATAATTATTCAACACGAATTCCATCATCAAATATTTCGCGTTAACTGCAATAAGAAGATGCTGTGGTGTTCATAATGCTATTTAATATCGTTTAAATAGTGGTATATATGGAAATAACATAACATAACATCGAGCATTTTTTCTTCACAGCGGGTAGAGTAGTGTAACTCTGGATTTTTTTTCGTTTCACTGTAACTACTGAGTCGATTTCCCCGAATAATGAACTCGTCTGAGATATTCATTCCTCAAAGCCAGCTCGAAAATTTCAGCCCTTTAGTCATTTCTTTCGGACGTAATCGTGCTTACGGACGGACCAACCGACTCGAATTTCAGCCCAAATTCTTCTTCAGTGAGTCCATACAAAACGATTGATACAACCTTCATCCAAACATTCGGAAAATTTGGCTAATCTTTAGCACTCTGTTCAGTTGATCAACAGCGCCAAAGATACTGAGAAACCACAATACAGCACCACATAAAACCAAGTCAACTGATTGAATATAATTTCAAAAACATTGATTTTAGTAGGTAATGCACTGAGATTTTTCGTCAGAACATTTTCTGGAATAAAGTCAAGAAATAATAAGCATAATGTAATTAAGTTTCTCCAATAACCCCTCAATATCCCTCCGATCAGAGCTGTGCCAAAGCATTGTGCTTAGTGCTCGTGAAAGCACTCTAAGCACTTTAGTGCTTCCGAGCACTGTGCTCGCGAGCACTTTTCAAAGGCTAGTGCTTAGTGCTTGTTTTTCGGAGCACTCTCTCGAAAATCTTAGTGCTTAGTAATCCGCTAAGCACTAAGCCTTTCCGAATTCTTGAAGTAGGGTCAATATAAGCAGGTACGGTATTTGATTTTTTTATGTGCGCAAAGATAATATGATCGTTTTGAATTAATATTCAGTATTTCTTCAGTCACCATTGATTTGACTTTATGGTTATGAAGGCCAGAAATTTTTTTGTTTTTGCGCGCTTGTTACTAGTGGAACAGGTGGGCTATCGTTCTGTCCAAATGTCTGTAATTTCCGAATATCGAGCCGAAAATGGTTTCAATCCATTAGGTTCGACTTCTTGATGAAGAAACCTTGGTCAAATTTAAGTAGGTCAGGCTGGCCGGCCCTGCGATCGTATACTCTCTATCTTCCGAAGGAGATGACCTAGAGTTTTCATTTTTCAGAATAGGTTGATCGTTCAAATATCTCGGTCAAGTTCGTTATTGGGCCAAATCCATCGTTAGTTATTAGCATTCAAAATTTGATTTTCGCCTAGAATATTCATCTGATCAATTTATAATTAAGAAGGTGTTTTAATGATGTTAAATTAAATGGTTTTCCAAATTTCGAGATAATCGCCACTCTAGAAAATTTATTAAAAATTCTCAAAAAAATCTTATTAATTAATTTACTTTGTGTAAATTCTGATACTGATAAATAAATGGGAATTAGAACGTCAGAGAGCGAAAACGGTAGAAATACTTTGAGCAAATCTGTAGATTCCAACTGAAAAATGGTAAACGAGGAAAACCATATTCTTAAATAAACTTCATTCATTACTGGTTCAAATGGTAGAAATTCGAATGGATGTGAAATAAAACGAAAATTCGAACTGGACTGGAATGATTTATTGCACAGAATTTTCTGTACTCTTTTTCACAACATCATATCACTGATTAAAATGGATATTACACCATAATAAAAGAAGATTGATAAGCTCTTTCAAAATATTGTAAACAAACGAATATTTTCACAAAAACGTTAGACCAAACTGCCGTTCCCAATTGGGAATTTTTAAGCCAGATGTTCTTGTGCATATTTTTTATGACCCATCAATTTTAGCACTCTTCGGAATTTCCGTCGGCAAATTTGTTGATTATTTGGAAAGTTTGTGAAACGTTCAATTGGGCCCTAAGCTCACGGAGATATTTAAATACACAAAACCAGGGTTCAATAACTACCTTATCAGTGGCACTCGGTGGGTAGTTGTAAAATTCGAAAGTTATGGCAATCCTTGAAAAACAGCCCTCATTTTTGCGCGCTTGTTTCTAGTGGAACAGCGAGCTATCGTTTTACCCAAATGTCTCAGTCGTTTGGGTTCGACTTCCTCATGAAGAACATTTGAGTATGTCCGGACGCGGGCCCTCCGGCTGTTTACTCTCTATCTTCCGAAGTAGAATGGAAATATCTGAATGGTTTATTGTTACAGTTATAATATTTCAATGTCAAAAATTTTATCAAATATATAAATAAAAATTTATATCAATCATTTATTGTTTATTTCTGGTCCGTTCTAGTTCTATGAATAATTTAATTAATATTTAGGTGTTATAGGTTTCTTGATGAGCATTCGAGTTTTTTGAAATTTCGATTTCAATTCATTATCAACTATTTGGAGAAGATCAGCTATGAAATTATGTCATATTCAAATAGCTTATTTGATCATTATTTCATTAATATGCCATATCTCGACGAAAATGTTTTTTGACTAATGGGGAATCACATGAATGCAAAGGTAAAGACGTGACATACATTACTTTGAATATTTCCAATGCAAAAATTTTTCCGGACAACATATTTCATTTTTAATTATATCGATATGTAGTATTTTGAAACTGTTTTCGGAATGAATCTAAAATCTACAGTTGTTAAGCAGAAGATCATGAACTAGGTCAATTCGATTTATGAAAACAACTTTTAAATCACATCCGTTCCTTTCATTATTTCTGTCAATCCTACGTGGAAATACTCTAGAAAACCGTTCACTCAAAATGAGAAGAAATTTCTACAACACTGTGGCTTCAAAAAAATACAGCAGATAAACTGGAATTCGTTATATCGATAGCTAAATCTGACTTTCATTAATTGTAATTTATTTTTCTTTGGGGTTGTTCAGAACGCCGAAAACAATAAAAATCTTCAATTAATAATGAAAACTACATAAATTGAAATAATTTCAATCCATTGACTAAACATGATAAGAAAAAACAAGGAAGCTGAACAAGTAATATTTCAAAATGATTCAGTATTCAAATAATTCATATTGATTAATATTCTGGGAATTATTGCGAAAACCTCGGCGAAAACCCAATTTCAGAACCTCGTCACTGCTGAACTACTTGATAGATTTGGCCAAATAACGAACCCAACCGAGATATTTAGAAAATTTACCTATTCTGAAAATTTGAGAAGCCTAGGTCATCTCCTTCGAAAGATAGAGAGTATACGGCTGTACGGCTTCAAGTTTCACAAGGGATTCTTCATCAGGAAGTCGAACCCAATAGATTGAAACCATTTTTGGCTCGATATTCGAAAAATCCAGACATTTCAAGCTATAGCTCACTGTTCCACTAGGGACAAGCTCGCAAATAACTTCGAATTTTTCTCGAGATTATACGCCACGATTATAAAATTTCAAGATATGTGGGATATAAACAACCTTCATATATGCCCAAATTTTTGTTTAGTTATGACGAATATCTAATAAGATAATGAGGATTGAAAAAACCGTTTTTGGAAATTAAAAAAAAAATTCTATCTTGAAGATTCCCTGGAAATAAGACACACTCATTTTTTTTAACGTTATCCAAACATTTTAAGAGTTCGAAATTGATCGAATGGATATTCTAGAAATTATTGCGAAAACCAAATTCCAGATGCTCATAACTGCTGAACTATCCGACGGATTTGGCCCAATTACGAACTTGATCGAGATATTTGAGATATTTTGACAATCAACATATTGTGTGAATATGAAAACTCAAGGTCATCTCCTTCGGCAGATAGAGAGTAAACGGCTGGCCGGCCGGCAGAGTACTCAAGTTTGAGCACGGCTTCTTTAACAGGAAGTCGAACCCAATCCTCAATTGAGACCATTTTCAAAAATTACAAGCGTTTTGGCTAAACCATAGCATGCTGGTCCACTTGGAATAAGTGCGCAAAACGAATCATTGTCTCAATACTAAACATGCAAATTTTAACCTGATCCCTTTTCCAAAAACGACTACCAAATAGGCCATCCCCGTCAATCGCCCTGTCTATGCTTGATTAGGAAAATATAAATATATACACCTAATTTTTTTCAGTACCTTTTGGCGCGCTTATTCCTAGTAGAACAGCGTGCTATCTTTTTGCCCAAAGGTCTGTAATTTTCGAATATCGGGCCGAAAATGGCCTGAATCGATTGGGTTTGACTTCCTGATGAAGAATTCGAGGTCAAACTTGAATATGTCCGGCCCGCCGGCCCTCCGGCCGTATACTCTCTATCTTCCGAAAGAAGGGACCTAGAGTTTTCATTTTTTCAGAATAGGTCGAGTGTCCAAATATCTCGGTCAAGTTCGTTATTGGGCCAAATCCATCGAATAGTTTAGCAGTTGATAACATTAATTTCTTGAATATTCATCCTATCAATTCGTAACTTAGAGAATGTCTAGATAGCGTTAAAAGAAAGGAGTGTGCCAAATTTCGAGAAAATCGTCACGAGAGAAAATTTTTTAAAAATTCCCAAAATGTTTTTTTTCAATACACGATATCTCATAAGTTATTCGTCAGATCACAACAATTTAGGGCATTTATGCAGGGTATAGGTACCTAAAATATTTTAAAATTTCATCATCATAACGTACAATCTCCAGAAGATATAAGAGTTTTTCTGAAAATGAAGTCACAGATTATATTTCTATCTATGAATTCACATCACATCAACTATAAATCTCTTTGATGGTGGCTTTAATTTTATGACAAGTTGTCATAATGAGTGAATGTTGAGCCGAAAATTAAACTAATTCTGTGGATTCATTTTTATGACAAACATGTCTAAAATAGTGGTGTGTGCAGTTGTCATATTTTGAATGGAAATGTCATTATGAATTTTGCGACAAGAGGACTATTTTTTTCCCAAATGTCTGTAATTTCTGAATATCGAGCTGAAAATGATCGCCATCGGTTGGATTTGACTCGTGATGAAGAAACGTTGGTCCAATTTGAAAATGTTTGGCTGAATATTCTCTATCTTCCGAAAGAGATGAGATAGAGATTTCATATTAAAAGAATTAGTTTATTATCCAAATATAAGTCAAGTTAGTTATTGGGCCAGACCGGTCCGATAGCTCAGCAATTATGAATCTGAAATTCGGTTATAATTGATGACACTCAACTACAACAACTTATATATGGTATAGAAATGTGGAAAGAATGCCAGATCGAAGAATTTGCTGAACTGTAAGTTCACTCAACTTCCATTTAAGATATATGTTTATTGATTCTTTCACACTCATTGTGCTGGCTGATTTTGAATCGCACTCTTTTTAAGTCTGAGAAAAGACTTTAGAACAAGCGCGTAAAAGCTCCTGATCTCACGTCAGTGCTTTCCACATTTTTTCAGTAATGTGTTCTCGCTTATAAAATAATTGGTCCTCGATTATTAATTCAACTTTATGCATTGATTAGGAACAGCCATTCAGATTCAGATCGACGAATAAGATTAACTAGTACCAGAATGTAAATTGAATGCATGCGTTTCACAAAACAAATAAAATGGCTTTTGAGTTTTCCCAGTCTCAAAATCATAATTTTAGATATGTCGATGAAGCTAAAGAGTTCTCATTTCAATCAAACAACATTACATAAAATAGTTCTCACTAAAGTGCTTAGTGCTTAGTGCTCGAAATATTCAATTACTTTTGCAAAAGTGCTCGGTAATCCGGAGCCTTCTGTCGAAAGCGGTGCTTAGAACTCGAGACTCGAAGCCTTTTTTCGAGTGCTTAGGCTTAGTGCTCGAAGCACTTTTTTTTTCGGTGCTTAGCACAGCTCTGCCTCCGATTGAGTCGAAATTTGAAAATCATTTGAAAGAAAAAAAATTTTGTGAACATCCTCAGGCTAGAAAATTTTTACGAAATAACTCAAATTTGTCGTGGAAATATTCGATCTCTCATATGTTATCATCAGATTTCAACAAAAATTTCATGTTATTATTAGTTGTTCACTGTATTGGAAATTTCATCTTTCATCTTTCATCTTTGTAGTATAAACCCCTCATGAATATTCAGGAGTTTTTTTTACGAATTTTTTTATATCGAGCCTAAAATGTCTTAGGGTCACCTTCCTGATAAAGAATGTAGGTCAAACTTGAGTTTTTTCTGCCGGACAGTTCAGAACAAGCGACCCAAGTCGGTGCTTTTCTACATTCTTGTAACTAGAGGAAGCGTGAAAAATTCATCCGTTTTCATCAAATTCGAAAATCTATACTTCATGTTTAGCATAAACACATTCGAAGTTCTTGTTGCATTAACTAGTACTTAATAATTAAAACCCATTAATACTCTCAAAACGACTGCAGTATTATTTTCAGTTTTATATTTTTCAGGAGTTGTTTTTGGCCAAGTGTAAAGTTAGCGAAAAATTGGAAACACGAATTATGAAATTATGTGAAATATTCAGTGCACGATAAGTTTTTTGAAGAACTTTCGATGAACGAATATAGTTGATGACAAGAAATTTCTGTCAATCTTGACACTGAATGAAAATTAATAAATTTTCAAATATTGTCAACTTTATTGAAAGTTGTTTTTTGCCTTCAAAATATAGATAGGAGATATCAGTCGAAAAATTATTGCAAGAACAATAAGAGATAATGGTGATTATGGCACAAATAATAATTCTTCACGATTCAGAAATACAGGCAATTATACAGGGTGTAACTAAATAAGTGTAAAATTTTTAAAGAGGTGATTCCTCATCGAAAAAAAGATAGGATCTTTCATATAAAGAAACTTCATTGGATCATCCCTTGTTAAGGTACAGCCCCTCAAAGGGAGTACATAAAATTTGTATAACAATTTTTTTCACAAGCACCAAAAAAGTTACAATAATGAAATAACCTAACGTCTCTTACTAGCAAAAAGACACTTATCCAGTTATTTATTTGATTTACCCCATGGTTGTAAGGGTGGGAACCGCAGGTACTAACTACAGAATAATAATGAAATCAGTTCGCATTTATGACGATGTACCTATCTCTGTAGTAGTTCGTTGAATAATTTTTTGATGCAAACTGGTTTATTTTGGGCAAAAAACTCATGAGGCATTTTCTGTTTAGAATGAAACAGGCTATCGGAAATAAATTCTAATTTACCTCTAAAACTATTTTCTAGAGACTTACTGTTGTCGTCCATTTTATTTTCCTTGGTATCCATTTTATTTTCCATTCTATTTTCCATGGTATCTATTTTATTTTCCATGGAATACAATTTATCAGTCAGTTCTTCATCTTCGTCAGTTTCTTTCTTGAAAAAGTCCATACTGGCCTGATCCATTTTCTCAGCTTGAGATCTCGTTACCGGCATTCAGGATTTTCCAGACTAATTTCGGAGTAGTTTTCACTCTTCTTGGTTACCCCACACCTTTTTTTTTCCTGAGGGAGGGGGAAGCTCTCCCAGCCTTGCCTGGCAGCTGGGCGGTGCAATGCTGCCAGGGGTTGTATGGGGCTCGCACCCACTAAATCCCCACCTCTTCTTATGCTTGAAGGCTCGTCGGAAAAAGACTCTTGTCCAGACATCGGTGGAACCTTCATGTATTCACCTCTCCAATGCGTCATCCACCTTGCTGTCTCTCTCTATCCTCTCTTTCCTTTCTACCCGTGTCCAGAAACTGCGTAAAGTAGTAGTTTGTCGACCTGTGTTGATATTCTGCCCAAGCTTTCACGTTTTTTATTATTTTCCTCGTCCATGCTGCTACCTCACCCACGTGCGCCATTCTCCTATTACCAGGCAGCCTACCCCCCACCTTGAAAAGGAAGCACCTTTCCGCCACCATCAGATCTATCGGTGGAAAACCTGAGACCACCTGGACCGCCTCCGCCGATACAGTCCTATACGCCGAGACAATCCTCAGCAATGCTTTCCTCTGAACAGCTATCATCCTTTGCTTATCTCTACCCACTCTCATGGCCTCCCTTCATACTGGTGCCGCGTATAATAATATGCTGTGGGTTATTCCGCACAGTATCCTACGTTTTCCATACCTTGGCCCTTCTATATTGGGCATCAATCTTGACACAGCTGCCAGTTTCTCCTCCGCTTTTGCTGTACAATATTTTATGTGTCCCGCAAATATCATATTTTTCCGGAAGATCACTCCCAGGTATTTGATTTCCTGCGATACGCCCACCTCCTCTCCCGCTATCCTCAGCTTCAGATCAGCAGCCCTCCTCAGTCCCCTGGCCACCATCATCTCCGTCTTCCGGATCGCCACCATCAGTCCTCTCTCCTCCGTCCACTTCATGGCCTGTGCTGGTTCTCTCCCCGGTCTCTCTCTCTCATCCCTTCCCTCGACCACATATACCAGATCGTCCGCGTAGGCGATCGCCTGCACCCCGGCTCCATATTCCAGGCTCAGCACCCCATTATATTTCACGTTCCACAGGCCCGGACCCTTAACTGAGCCCTGCGGCACACCCATGCTGCATCGATGTTTGATAGTCCCCGACTTCACAAAACGATTTGAGAGGTATGATTCGACACACTTTATCAAATAGGTGCTCACTTCTGCCCTCCGCAAGTCCTCAATTATATGCTTCCAACTGGCTGTGTTGAACGCATTCTTGACATCTACCGTGACCACCACGCACCAGCTACTCTTTGTGTTTTTATGGCCTTTTTTAGTGCCAACATTGCCGTTGTTGTAGATCTCCCCTTACGGAACCCATGCTGGTTGTCAGATATGGTCCTTTTCTCCTCCAGCTCCTCCTCAATTCTGTTCCAGAGCAATCTCTCGTATACCTTCCCCATTGTGTTGAGCAGACATATAGGTCTGAAGCCCGAGGACTCATCCAGACTTTTCCCCTTCTTGGGGAGCAAAATGACATTTCCTACTTTCCATTTTTTGGGAATTCTTGTTTGTTCAAGAGGTCGTTGAACACGTTAAGGAGCTTTTTTGGTAATCTCTTATGAATGATCTTTATCGCCTTCACCGTGATGCCATCTGGTCCCGGAGCGTTTCCATTCTTTAATGACCTCACAGATACCTCCAATTCTTCCTTTGTGAAGACATGTGGCACCTTAATAATTTCTCTCGTCTTTCGAAAACCCTGTCCGTTCGTTGGGAAAAGATCTTTTATAATTTCCTTCCTTTTTCTTGTAGGGATTTTATATTCCAGGCTACCTCCTCTGAAGCGTCTCGTGACTATCTTATACCCTTGTCCCCATATATCATCATCTAGTTCATGTAGCAGTGTTCCTCATTGTTCCCTTTTGGCCCTCGCTATCTTCCTTTTCATCTCCTTCTTATCCTCCATCATCTGCTTCCACAACGTCCGTCCTCCAGTGCTCTGTCTGTCTGCCATCCGTGTGTAGGCTCTTCTCATTCTCACGTATCCCCTTCTAATGCGCTCTATATTCTCGTTCCACCAATAGGGTTGTTCATGGTTGTTTCTCTCTTATCGTTGATTTTTTATTTAATTGGACCAGCTCCGCATACAAATTTTCCTTGTCGTAGTCTTTTTCTAGCTTCTGCAGGTTCTTGAGAAAATCCGCAACATTTAGGTATACTCTCTTTTGTTCTGACATTTTGACCTTTTTATTTGTTCTCATTTCATATTGAATCTGTCCGTGGTGCGTGTAGGGGTTTTCGTGGCGAATTCTCCATCCTATAATTCTCTTTGCCATGTATTCGGAGCACAGGGTAACGTCGATATGAGTTTTGGAAGTCCCCTCTCAAAGGTGTGCTGTCCATCGTTAGCTGTAGTCCACGATATCTGTGATAACCACTCCTCAACATATTCACCTCTCCTGTCTGTCTGTGGGGATCCCCAGAGTTGCGATTTCGCGTTTATATCTCCAGCTATTATTGAGTTCGGGCTGTGTTTCGCGGCCTCACCCAGGATCTCATCGATCCGTTTCTTGAAGTCCTCTATTGGGATGTTTGGGGAAATGTATGTCACAAATATATGTGTTCCATATAGTTCAGTATGTATATACCCCTCCTTGCTTTCAATCTTGCTTATTTCTAGATTGCTGTTCAGGAGTATGATTGCGACATCCCCCCTTTTATTCATGTAGCAGCCATTTCCCGAGCACATTTTCTTGTTAGGCTCCGATACTATCATGATATCTACCTTTTCCCTTTTTTGCTTCAGCCTACGCTAAATCATGCGCCGCTCTCGCTCTACCCAGATTCAGCTGAAGTATGCGTGCCATCTTGCTAGAGAGACACCCTTCATTGTGGTCAACACCACAAATTTCACATGTAAATAGATAAAATAATAAATTATTATGTACAAGAGTAAAATGATGTATAGATAAAAACAGATTATTACATTAGTAAAATAATAAATTACTGTATACGGTACTAAGACAGTGTAAATATGTAACATCTTGAAATTGATTTGGTGTAAATGGCCTTTATTTATAAGGAAACCACCTTGATGATCTTTCTCCTTCAACACACGTTTTGTCTGCAGATTCACAAAAACAGAAAGTGCAGTCGTCTTACCTGACATTCTGTCTTCTGTTATTTCTGCACATGGAACTCAAAGTCCTGTGTCCCACTTTCTCACAGATCATGCAAATGCCCCCTCTTGACATTCTCTTACTGTATTTCCTGTTTTTGTGCAGTTTCTGCAATTTCCTGATCTGTCCTCTCCTTTACAATATGTTGAGATGTGCCTCAGTTCCCAGCACCTATTGCATTCAACTATATTTTCTCTCTCCCTTATTTGTACTACAGAAAATCCCAACTTCATATTTTTCATCTCCACCAGCTTTTTGATTATTTCCATTTTTGCAAGTACAGTGGCTGCTTTTCTCCCTCCTGACATTGGCCTCAGTGCCTTGACTTCGATCTCTTCACTACTTGATGATATTTTAAGCTTTTCGTTCAAGACTTTTTTAATTTCATCTTCTTTTAGGTCTATATCAAGGCCGTACATGTTTACTGCGTGCTTTGTGTTGGCGCCTGAGAATTTTTTTACCGTTTCCCCTTTCATGGTCTGCTTAATTTTTTTGTAAATATCTTGTGCGTCTTTACTTCCTTTCCTGATTTCTAATAGAAGATGTCCATCTCTGGTTTCCCTTATGCCTCTGATTTCCTGCGTTACTTTTTCCTCTCCTCCTATTGTTTCCTTCAAATTAGCCACCAGCTGTGCATACGTCTTTCCTTGGTTTTTTTCCACTATTATAGCCTCCGTGTCGTATTCTTTTCTTTTTCCCCCATCTCCTGCTCCCGATTCTATCTTGGCCTCGTGTATGGTTATCTCGCCTTCAACGTAGTAGAGGGCGCTCTGTATGATTTTCCTTTTCATCTCCACGCTCAGATCATTGAGAGTCAATACGTGTACGTTTTTTCCTCATTCAGGAACATTTGCTCTCTTATCTGTTTGCTCATATCATGCAGACTCACGCACTGTGCAGCTACTTCCTCATCATCTGTTAAACCCATGAAATGCACACTATTTGCGTCACTGACGTGCTGTCCCCCGATTATTGCCCAACCTTCAGTTCGATGGGTTACGCTTTTTCCTGCCGTGAGTTTTCCATCCCGGATATAGTTAAACATTTTCTTTGATTTCCCTATCAACTTCCTTAGGAACTTAATTTCTTTCATTTTTTTGGCAGGGGCCATAATCACGATATCTCCTTCTATGGTATTATCGGTTATCTTCTTCTCATCTAATCTTACTGAGAATATTTCTTCTGGCCATCGCATGTTCAGTAGTTCCGTCAATTGCTCTTCGTTCATTTCTTCCATGAATTTTTGCTTCAGAGTCGCTATTGACATATTTAACTCTATTTCCTCCGGGCTAGTTTGAATGCCTAAATCTTTCTTTTCGCATGGCATTATAGCGTCGTGTGTTTTCTTAACCTCTTCCTCCAGTATGCTTTGGAGTCTCTTTATTTCGTTAGCAGCTTCCGTGTTCTGAATGCTATCTCCTTCCAGAAGTTTCTCCATACCCTCCGTTACCCTTGAGATAGCTTCCATTAGCGTTGCATACCTGTCGCTGTCCATACTTATGCTCATTGATATGTCCATTCTCCTCCTTTTGGCTGTGTTCACGACAGTTTCCGATCTGAACATCCAATCTAGTGGATCCTCAGGTCCATCTGAATCTTGGGTTTCCTCGCTCGATTCTGTTTCCTTATCTCTGTCTTCCCTTTCTTTTGGAGTACTAGATATATCAGGGACCCATTCCGGGCTTTTTTCTCCTTCTTTCTCTTCCTCATTCCTTGTGACCCTTTTTGGAGGCGTTCTTTTGATCTTGGTCGATTTTTGGAATATTGATTCCTCTGTTCTCAACACATTCCCAGATATGCTTCCAGTAGCTGTATCCAACCCCAGGGCCCGGTCGGCCACCCCGAAGGTTTTCGGTAAACTTGACATCTTCTATCCATGAATGAATCCATGAATCGGCTTCAGTCATTTATATCCGGCGCTGTTTTTCTAGAAGTTACCAGAAAGATGCTTCACATTCCAGAACGATCGTAGCGGTCTCTTTTATGTCACATAAATATGCCACCATTAATCGTTTTTTATGTGACAGCTTTATGGCGAGCGGTCCCTTTCATCGTGTTCTTAATCCCTTTGTCGGCGCATGATGCGGAACTACTCTGTTGTCGCAGCAGTCATTGAAATGTTCATATTCGGTTTTGTTACAATATTGTAACTTTTTTTTGTGCTTGTGAAAAAAATTGTTATACAAATTTTATGTACTCCCTTTAAGGGGTATCTTATCATTCAGTTACACACTTATATTGCAATAACGCACCGCCATGTAACAGTTATGCGAGTTTGATGAACTCTAAGTCGTTGCGTCTTTCACTACTGCGGTATCGAATCGACACACATACAGAAGAGGAGCTACGTTACCAATTATTGATATAATAAATGAAATTTTTTTAATCTTCACATATTGAATATACCAAGTAATATACTTATTCAAGAAGAGTTCAGATGATTTGATAATTCACGTATGAGGTGTCTATTGTATTCATTCTTGACCTCAATTAATTGATTGAGTTCTAGATTGATCATCATTCATTGATTAAAAAAAAATTCCTTTTTTATATTAGTGTCTAACCTCCCTAAAAATAAAAATTTCCTCCGAGTTAAAACTGCCGCTACGTCAAGTCAGGATATCCTGTTGATATTAAGAGTTTCTGGAGGAGATAATTAAATGATCATTGAATAATTAATATTCGCCTCTGTATAATTTATATCATGCTTGTAACTCTGTATGTCCCAGCTTGGATATTTTTGACTGTAGCATCTCAGATATCAAGTCATTACTATTTAGGCTGACCTCGTGTTACTCGTCTCGTTTTGTAAATTTAGAAATTGTTTTTTTTTTGCTCACATTGTTATGTAGTTGGGTTTAACTTGTAGAACATTATATTCTTTAAATAAATAAAGGGATAACATGTAACTTATGGCGGAGACTTATGAATCCTAAGTTTCCTGTAGATGCATAAAAATCTTCTTTTTATTAATCTGTCAACTTTCGTAAGTCACGCCAACTGCCAAGACATGATACAAAAACCTATGGAGGGTAGAGTTAGGAGGAATCACTAGTATGTAAAATTGTTCACCTGAATTCCAAAAATATAGATATAGCTTGTATTGTGATTCGACTAAAAGGTCGATCAAAATAGAGAATGATCAGATCAGATCAATCTAGTATTTTTTATTTTTGTAACATTCGCCATTTTTTTCGAATAGAGGACAATGTTTTTAAATCTAACTACAATACTGGAGTCTGAAGGAGGCCACTTACAAAGACTTTGCCATTTAATGTGATCGTCAAGCAAGGATAGGACTCTACATTATGTTTAAGTAATAGTTCAAGTTCCTGATAATGAATATTAGTGCAAATAATTGGGAATCAAAGATAGTAAATGAAACGCAACGGTTAAACCCAAACAATCAGCTCTTTATTCAGGATAAAATAAAATGTAGGGGAAAGCCTCAGGCATAAAACCCCTTATGTTAGGTGATGTTAGTAATAATAATAATAATAATAATAATAATAATGTATCTTTATTTCCAATAAAGGCATACATGACATATATAATGATTGTAAAACCTTGAAAAGAAATAGTGTCAACCAAAGAATATACAGGGTGAGTCTTTGACCACTGCGTTAATTTTAACCATAGGTTCTTGAGATCAAAAGAAACACTTTTTCCATTACGGTTTTTCCAAATTCAGCTGCGTTCAAAAGTTATAAGCATTGTTAGTTTTCACATTGGGCAAATACCCTTCTGTAGTCCAGTTTAGTTGAATTGAAAAATACCTTCCACAGCATTCACTATTGAATCTGAATTGTTTAAAAACATTATTTTCCCTCTAAGTAATGATTCACTCACTCATGTTTCATCCGATGAGGTCCATATCCAGAAGGAAGATACAAAATACTTATTTTCTGGTAAAAAAAAATTCAACACCATAAACATAGATTTTTGCTGTTCTACTATATTTTCTTTCTACTTCAAGATTATAAACCATGCCTTTCTAGTGAGAATTTCCAAAAAAAACCTCAGAATTATTGGGTGTTATCATCATACATTTGTAATTTTCTTCTTAAAATTTCCAAATCATGATAACCATCATTTCTATGAAACTTCCAATGCAAGAGGTTGTCACTGTGCTTTCTTTTTCACTCAAAGCCAGAAAAAATCATCTATGATTTTCCAAACACTGATATTTCTGAAGTTTCTTCTCCTTGACAGAGACCAGTGAACAGGTATTTTCTGTACTGAATCCCAATAACAATTTACCTGGATAGATTACAAGTATTTCCAGATTTAGGTGTGCAATTATACTTTCTTGAAGAAATATCTAAATTTGATTTTGAAAAATCAACTAGGTGTTCTTTGATAAAAAATTTTTTGTTAAATCATTAATATGAATCTATTCTGTTTAGACTATAATTACTGATTTTTATAATCAGAGTAAATAACGTAAACAAGAACATAAATATTGAATAATGGTTATTCATAGATTATGTCAAATTTTAATACCTTACCATAGAATATTAATTTATCACCGAACCCCAGGAGAGAAAAAATTAATATTTGCAATGTTTTTTTAAATGAAAGATAATATTTGTAACTATTATTGATCTTTAGTTATAATTTTCCTCAGAATAATTAGAATGAATTATTATCACATTAAAATATTATAACGTCTCTGTGGTGGATAGTTCCAAATAAAAAAGTATTCTGTGGTTCCTTGTTGTTTTGATTCTGTTTGAAACTGTCAAAAGTTATTTTGTATCTTCAAAAAAAAAAGTGGAAAGATTTTTAGGGATAATATCGATAGTTTTAAATTATTCAATTCAGTATGAAATGATTATGGTCAGAAATTACATTCTATTCTAATCTTTCTTGTTTATGAGCTTATATCTTCCAGTTTCAATATTGATTGAATTTTAATTAACCATGCATCATAACAAACATTCAGAAATATTAAAACTAAGTCAAATTCTATTATCTCTTAAGTTTGTGAACAAGGTTGAATCGGTGTATGAAATAAAGATAATAAAGGTATAAAACAAATCTAGGAGTCTGGGTTCGAAGTTATTTAAAACTCATATGAGCTCAATTTGCAGCATTCCTATGTTAGAATAGATATAATTTGATGAACCCTGGAAGCCTGAAGCTATAAAAACCAGCTCTTCATAAAGACAAGTCTTCAATTTAACAGGTCCTGAAAGAAAATACTTTACCTATTTCAACGGTCAAAATATACCGAAGAGCGATGGAAAACTTTTTTCTTTATTTATTATGGAATATTATTCTGGATTAAATATTAAACAAGGTGCTAGACATCATTAACAATTAATACAGCAAATGGCAATTTAGATTTTGTGGTGAATGTAAGAAAAAATTGTTCAGTGGTTAATTTCATCTATAGTGTTTTGGCGGAACCATAGACTGGAGAGATTTCCCCAACCTTTTGAAGAAATATTTAATATAGACATAAAATATGGCAACATTGAACAAATCTGATTATTGAATCATTTCAGCACAGAGTTGGATTTGGGAAAATCAGAAAATTTGGACAAAATTATATCGATTTAATTCCTTTCAACTTAAAATATCTCAAGAATGGTGCAATTTAGGAGGAAAGATGAAGAATGATTTTATATGCAAAAAAGACTAATGATTCCAGGAAGTACGAGATACGGACCTTTAGTTCAAGCGATATTTGTTTTTCATGCAATTTAACCAATCTGTAGAGTAGTAGTGAGAAACCCACAAGAAATGGAATAAATCTATTGATGCCAAAATATGCATGACTGCTATCAAAAACCTTCTACAAGAGATCATTTCAATTGATATTGTCGTTTGAATATTACAGGTGAAATAGCAATTTTTTTATGAAATTTCAACACCCTATATCTTTTGAACGGGGCCAAATTTGGAAAAATGTTATAGGAAGAAAATGTTTCTTTTGACGTCAAGAATCTATGGTTAAAATTAACGCAGTGGTCAAAGACTCACCCTGTATATAAAAAAAAACGACAGAAAAAAAAGTAAATCATGCATGATATTCTGAAAATTCCCTAACTGAATAAGGTTCAATCACTAATAACAACTTAAAAACTTGTTTCTTATAATGCCGTAGATTGGATTCAGTTCTTATGAAAGCTGGAAATTTGTGGAAATATTTCACGCAGCAATACTCAGCATTTTTCTCAGTCAGCGTTAATCTATGTTTGGGATACATGAATAATGTTGTTCTTGTGTTACAAGCTCCAGTGGAAAGCTCAGTGAAGTTATTCCTATTCTTGAAGAGAAAAAGCAGGTATTCTTGTATGTGTATTGCAGCTGCTGTTAGGATACCATTTTGTCTGAATTTGTTCCTGCATGACTCCTTCACTCCTAGGCCTAAAATTCTTCTTAAAGCTCTTTCTGTAATCTAAATACATACTCCAGGCCAGATGAACTGCCGTAAAACATTGCACCATACCTAATCCTAGATTCGAAGACGGCTTGATAGATTGATTTGAGTGAACCAATTTCTAGGTAGTTATAGAGAACATAAAGTGAATAGCATATGTTAGTGAGTTTCTTACATAGTTTGGTAACATGATCGTCCCAGTTCAATGATTGATCAACAATCATTCCCAAAATCTTGACTGAAGAGGAGTAGGAGATGCTCTCTGATTCCAATTTTATTTCTTGTGGTGTATCGAAACCAGCATGACTAGTTTTGTAGAGTGTTACTTTTGTTCTGTCAGCATTTACTGAGAGGCCATTGTCAGCAAACCACCTCAAAATCTCAACCATAACCTCATTGACCAACTGTACGATCTCGGGATACCTCAAAGCTCTTATAAGGAGATTAGTATCATCAGCATAATTCATCATAAATCTCTTATGTTTCATGATAATGCATTCAAGATCAATCATGAAAATTATGAATAGCAGAGGACCCAGAATGCTACCCTAGGGTACTTCAGAATGAATTTTGACTGAATCTGATTCAATTTCTTGAGTCTGGTCAGATATCACCACTCTTTGTGTACGATTCAGAAGGAAAGATTCGAACCATTTTAAAGCTGTACTTTTAACCCTATATTGGTAAAGTTTTTCCAATAACAAATCGTGATCAAGGCTATCAAATGCCCTACTCAAATCAACAAAAAGGCCAACAATCATCTCAGAGGATTCAAGTGCACCGACAATAATTTTGATGAAATCATAGATTGCAGTTTGTGTAGAACGGCCCTTCATATAACCATGTTGAGAAGTAGCAAACAAACTGTGCTCGTAGAAGAAACTCGACAACTGTTTGCACACCACCAATGCTTCCTTCAGAAAATCCGGGAAAATGCCATTCTTCAAGGAGTTATTAATTATATAAGTGATAGGCTTACATACCAGCACTTTTCTTATTCTTCATTGCTTTACAAATTTCCAAAATATCTAATTCAGCTACCTCATCAAACATAAAATTTTCTTCAATTTCTGCAACATGAGTATAATCATCATAAACTGTAGGTTTGCGAGAGCTGGATGAAAAGTGTCGATTGAATTTATTGGCAAGTTCTTTAGTACCTTGAAATAACTGTGGCAACTTTGTGGTTCCTTTCCTTTGATATCCCTTGCAGTAGCCCAGAGACTTTTATTTTTATTGTCAGACTGCAAGATCTGATTCTTGTATATTTTTGTTCTCAGACCTTTAAGTAAACCATCGTACTCCTTCTTTGTTGTCTTATCGGCCTCCTTAAAAATTGGATTTCTGAGTTGACAGGTGTAAAGAATGTCTAACCTCGACTTGCAACTTTTAAGTTCACTATCAGCAAAAAGAGCTGCTCTTTTTGGACCATGCGTAGTTACTACTTTATGAAAATGGCATATTCTATCGAACTCGGAGGTGAATAACCTCAGAAAGGCCTCCCACTGTGAGTTAACTTCACAATCATCAAAATCATAAACAGAGCTCCAATATATTGCCTTCAATTTTTGCTTCAATTCATGTAATTTATGAGCTTGCAACATTCGTTTATAAGATTGATTTGTTCTGGACAGTCCTCCTGAAATACTTATGCTTATTAATTGTGCTGTATTATGATCAGGCATATGGATATTAATCACTTTGGCCCTGTAATCTACTTGGTTTATGAGTATATAATCAATACATGCAGATGATCTAGTTGGTTGAAAGAAGGTGTGACATAATCCATATGAATGCAAAAGGTTGGTGAATCTTTGTTTGTACCTGTTTATGTGGCTGAGTAGGTCTATATTGAAATCACCTCCAATGATTATTGTTCTGTTCTATTTTGAAATTATTCCAAGTATCTTTTCAAATTCTTTTAGAAATCCGAGAGTCTACCCTGGGGAAGAGTAGACTGACGTTACCAAGAGATCTCTTCAGAGCATTCCAAATCCACTGCTGCTATCTCCATAACATTTTGATAGAAAGATTAAGTAAATCCACCTTTCACTAAATTTAAAACCCTCTTTTATATAAATAGCTGCTCCTCCATGTTCATTATAATCTCGACAAAAGGCACTAGCCAGAATGAAACCATTAATTCCAAAGTTAGAAATGTGCTCCTTTGTCTTCCAGTGTTCAGTAATGCATATTACACAAAGTTCATCATTCTTGAGAGTTTCCGAGACAAGCACATTTAATTGATCGATTGAATTACTGGACGTTTTGGTGAACTGCAGACAAAATATCACTTTCTGGATAACCCGTTATTGTAGCAGGGTCGTCCTCATGCTTTTTTAGTCTTTTGGTTGAGTCTCTGAGCCTCTCCGAAAAGTATTCACAAATGAATATTCTCTGACAAGAACCCCCTCTTGCCAGAAGTCCTGATTGAAAATATTGTTATATGCCAGTTCGGAGGCAATACCTATGCTGAATGCTGAATTTGTACCCTTTGTTTTCAATTTTTTCACAACAATCTGATCAGCACCATCTACAGATTTCAAATATTCTTTAATATCGTCTTCTTCAATGTATGTACCCCTGATCCTTCCAATATATATCCAACGCCTTTTCTTAGCTCCATTTATTTTGGTATCATCAACCGATTTAGTGCCATACATAAGTAACTGGTTTCTTACTTTTTCTCATTTGCCTTTCTTTTCTTCCTACTACTTTGGTCCATGTATTCATATTTTCAGTTTCATCACGAGCTTGGTCTCTGTTTATTCTTATGGCCGATTCGACGGAAGGAATTTTATTTGCTGCTTTGAGGTTAGGCATAGAACCATTTTCACAACTGTCAGACCAATTCGTGGGTGGTTCTGGTGTCACATTAAACTTTTCTTTTTCTCTATGAGTACTTTGAGAAGTGGGATTTTGAACTTTAATTTTAATATTTTGTATTTTTTTACCAATATATCGTTATTATCGGATAATTTGTTATCACGATTTATTTTCTCTAATAAAAGAGCATTGTTCATACTTAGCACCTTATTAATTTCCTTCAACTCCATAGTCAATTGCTTCAGATAAAAACTTCCAGCTGCAATTTCGATAAATCATCACAATTGTTGGACTTGTTTTCACTTTCAGAACAGCACACTATGTTATTGTCACCAGAGAATTTAACATTTTTCAGCCCCTTCGCACAACTAATGTGGTAGATTGAATTACATCTACTACAAGAAACATTCCTACATAGTTTGGCACAACATTTATAAATTTTATCGCCAACAATTCTCGCAATTTTTCTCACTATTGATAGACTCTTGATCAGACACATCTGGATCGCCCGCCATCTTGCGCATAAATGTTAGGGAACTTGTTTAAAAAACTAAATGGTTAATGTTGAATGATTGTTTGGGCTATAACCATAATCTATTGTGGATGTAATATTTTCCGACGTTTCGATAGACATCTTCTATCTTTATCAAGGAGGAAAAGTAAAAAACCATTTGAAAATTATCAATTTTCAAAAAGTCAATATTGACAGAAGTCATGAAAGAAAATGAACGATGTTATATACTCATCTGTGATATGATGATCTTTTTAAGTTGGATCGAACTATCGGCGTCCAAACTTCTGGCAGATCTATAGATGGAGCACTTATGGAATCAGGTGTTATTTTCATAAATGCTGCTTCTTTGGTTTTTCTTCTTGCAAGTTTTTCTTCTTTGGATATTATTGATGCTTCATCCAACTTTGGACGCCGATAGTTCGATCCAACTTAAAAAGATCATCATATCACAGATGAGTATATAACATCGTTCATTTTCTTTCATCACTTCTGTCAATATTTTGAAAATTGATAATTTTCAAAAAGTTTTTTACTTTTTCTCCTTTATAAAGATAGAAGATGTCTATCGAAACGTCGGAAAACATTACATCCACAATAGATGATGATAATAGCCCAAACAATCATTCAACACGAGCTCCATCATCAACAATATCTCGTCATCAACTGAATGGTTAATCATTAACAGCTGGCAAAGGCAAGTAGGAATAACAATTCTGAGAAAACTATAACAATGCAGAACAGATAGTAATCATGATAATCAGAGCAACTACCATAATACAAAGAGAATAATATGCATGGTAAATATGGCGACTTCAATAATGCAACAAGAATAATAATCATAGCAAATATGTAAACGACTAACGCAACAAGCATAATAATCATGGCAAATATGTAAACGACTAACTATAACCATCGTCATGATCACGGCTCCAGGGTATGTGAGTCATAACTATAAATATTTTATGAACTAAGGAATTTGGAACACAGGTAAGGCATGGAGGTCCAGCGGCGGCTCTGAAAAAATAAGAAAAAGTAACAGCGTAGATTAAAAGGTAAATTCTCTCATGCCTTATAGCACATAAAGGTAACAGGTCGGTCCCCTACGGTACTGGAATCCGCCTTCAAGGTCTTCGATCCCGGTATCTAAGAAATCGAAATCTCAAACAACAATATAGGTATGGTCCACAATACCGAGACCCCGAAATAAGAAATAATAAGGCACTTCAACATATAGATGAAATAGAAAGCAGTACGATATCATGAAAATAAATAAACGAAAGGGCTCTCACTACTTGATAAATCATTAATTTGGCTACAATTAAGTAATATTTGCGTTAAGCTGAAGGTTGAGCCTTCTTAGTAATAGTTGCCATGCGAACTCCAAGATTTGCAGTCTGAAATAAATGAAACTAAGTGGTTGGGAAATATAACTCCTGTCCTAGGTAACAAGCAGTATCATACAAATTGAACAAAGCATTTCAAGCACAAAGAAAGTAGGGTTTTCAAAACAACAGAGCATTACATTCACAAAGAAAACAGAATCAATGACAAGGGCCCAAACATCACCTAATACACCATGAATCCTAATAAATATTTCATGATAACAGTATTAATTTACAAACATTACAGAAAAACAATGAATTCACTGAAACAATCAAGTTCCCAATGCTATTCACCAACAAAGGTTAATAAAATATACAAATAAAATATACACCACTAAAATGGTCGTTAGCTAGGGTATTGGTAATTTTCGAAGGAAAGAATAAAAAAATAAGGGTAGTAAAGCTGAAAACGGCAAATGGAATCTTCATTAGAAGCATTTCTAAATTGTGTCCCCTCCCCATATCAGTTGAATCTGAAAACTAGGCTCACTTCTCCTATTGGACAACCCGTATCGTTTCCTTTGAACTCTGATTCTCTTGCCTTTCTCATTAGTTCATTGCTTTCTTCTCTCCTTTTATTTTTCTCTTTTATTTGTTTCTTATTGGCACGATTCTTGTTTAAGTTAGAAAACTTCAACAGGCGGGAGTATGTTGCAATATTCTCATAACAAAGAACATTTCTTAGAATTTAGGACCGCGACCGTTACTTCCAAGAATGCTTTCTGTTGGACGGAAATTTGGGAATCTCTTTATTTTGTCATCTAAGCTGATGCTTCGTTCGATTTTTCTCAATTATTCCAAAATCTAAATAGAACCCTCTCTCAGTTGAGTTCTAGTTTGACCACCAGTCTGGTCAGTTTTACTTTACCAGTAAGTTTTACTTTTCACCAGTAAATACAGCACTGTAAACTCTAAAAGTTCCTCATCGATTAACATAATCTCTTTCATATACAATTTCTCCAGTTAATTACCCTAATTAATTGTGAACCCGATATTCCAAAATTACAGACTTTCGGGCAAAATGATAGGCACTCTGTTCGGGTGAACAAGAGCGCCAAAAATGTCCGGGAGTATAGGTTTAAAATTCTGGTTGTACACCTTTGTTTACTCCTACCATGTTGGCACCGTTATCGTACCCTTGACCTCTACAATCATTCATGTCTAAATTAAATTAATTTAAAATTGAATCAAGAAAGAGGCCAGAAATTCCTGCCCCCTAAGAGTCACTTACTGGCTTGTAGGTAACAAAACACTCACGCACTTCAACTTCGTCAACAAACCGAATTGATATTGATAATTGTTCAACGTGGCTCACATCAGGAGTGCAGTCCATAATGATAGAAAAGTATTTAGCAGACTTCACCATAGGCACAATTTTATAACGAACTTCACATCCAAGTAAGCCAATTAATTCGTTTTGAATGGTATTGCTGAAATAGTGGACATTAGTCTCCTTATTCACAACACGGCGGATATGTTTCATCATCACACTATCAAATTTTCCTAATAAATGCACTGAACCCAAGAAGTTTCCATTATTAGGGGTGTATAAACTTTCATATCCAGAGGTCCCTCTAAACGCCAAATTATTTCCTGCCAATAACCATACTATAGACATCAATCGTCTATTCCGCTGAAATTCTTCAATCTGATAAACGCTTCTATCCAACTGTTCATACATCGTCGGTGATCTGGGGATGTTTCGTGAGTCGTTAAATTCTTTTTTTCCTAAATTAGAGTTTGGGTTTGTGTTAAGTGAACGAAAGCAAAAACAATATGCTTTCTCTGCAACTTTAGAGTACACAAGTCCTCTTCTTTTGAAAATCTCCCCATTTGGCATTACTTTTTCAAAATGTGAATTTGGAAAATGTCGACAATCACTATTCTTTTGATAGCTTTCATTACTCATTTGTAGAGGTGGGCGATTATGAGATATACCAACGAAATCATTCGATTCTAGAAATGTCTCGAGATATCTCGATTATAAATAACGGTTAGTAGTTACTAATACATACAGTACAGCTGCGTGGGGACGAGACATAGACGACAACACGATATTTCGCTCGAATAATCGAGTGCTGCATACACTATTATGTGTGGCTGACGAGAGACGACTCGTATAATCGAGTGCTGCATAATCGTCTCTTGTATCTCGTATAATCGTATCTCGTCTCAACCGAGAGACGATTATGCAGCACTCGATTATACGAGTCGTCTCTCGTCAGCCACACATAATAGTGTACTCCATGTTGCCGATGCCATCGATTTATCGGTATTTCTACCGATTTGGGGTCTGATTTACCGACTTTTCTGTATTACAGATGTCAGGTCGAAATGAAACATTTAACCAAATAAATAAATTTTAATGATGATATTCAAAATAAACTAACAACTTTAGTCTTTTGAAAAAAAAAAATGAATCACTTTCATTTAGAAATCAATGACGAATACCTAATAGAATATCACAGTTGACGACGAGATATTGTCAATGATGCAACTCGTGTTGAATGATTATTTGGGCTATTACCAATAATAATAACCATTCAACATAATATCACAAACAAAATATTAAGAATAATGATTATCGAAAATGTTGTACCAACTACACTTATATAGATACTCTAACAATCCAACAATGAAAATATTCGAATAACGATATTAAGCAAACAAAAAACTTTTGTTGGTAAAATATAATATAAAAATAAAATGAAGAATAAAATCGGTTTGAGATCAAACTTTTAAATTTACGTTCGTCTGAAATATTAAAATTATTCATCTAACATCATGTTAGAGTTCAGAAATATAATTTCATTAAGTTTGTTTGGTTTCCGCATACTGCGTCTAGCTTTTAAAATATATCCAGTCTTGGAAAAAAGCCTTTCTGAGGGTACCGAAGTTGCTGATATCGAAAGGTAGTTCATAGCTAGTTTAGAGACTTAGGAAATATTTTTTCACCTGTCTCCCAATAAAGCAATGGATCTGCTTCTCATGGCAATAAAGGGGACTCGACATATCTTCACCATTATTATAGCTGATGAAAAAGGCCGAGAAGAAGATGCTAGATCTAAAGCTTTTTTTGTCGAAATGCAGTCAGGGATCATCTCCGTCAGTCGTTTCTAATGCTTAAGAAGGCATGTTATTCGACGTGTCAAGGTCTGAGTGTTCTTGGTTTATATTTATTAATACTGCTACTTCTTCAGTTACCCACTGCTGCGCACGGTTCGAATTTTCTTCGTTGCCAAATCAGATTCAAGAATGTGGCTTTGGCAACTATCTTTATACCTTCCAATCCAGATAATTTTCTCGTAGTTACATCCAAAAGATGTGCTTTCAGCTCGAAATTTGGATATCAGTTATTTATTAGAGAAGCATATTATGATAATTTTGAGATTACACCATCGAACTATTGTGAAATTTGCAGATTGGCAAATATTCAGGCGATAAATTTGAATGTTTATAATAATAATATCATTATTATTGAGCGTAATCGCATTGAAATTAAAACGTATACGCTTCACAGTATCGAATCGTACGCCATATTATCATAAAACGCCATAAGTTGTTCTAACTACTAATATCATTCTATTTTGAAAACCTATTAGTTACTAATTCCATAATCGATTATTAAAATTAGTAGTACAGAAATAATCGATTTTGCCGATGATTCGTAATCGCCCACCTCTACTCATTTGATCACTTATAGGACCTCGGATAATGAGTTCACCTTTTGTTGCAGAATCAATAATAAGCGGCCATTCTGAAATATCTGAATTTTTTGTTTGTTCAAAAGGTGATGATGATTTATCAGATACAATTTCTTCTGCAATATTTTGAGGACCAGACGAGGTTCCAGGTATAGGACTTCTTGACTGAACTGCTCTACATCTTCAAGAACAGAACTCTTTTCAAGAAGGTCTCCTTCTGCTTCTGGATATTGATGTTATGGTGGTGATGAGTTAGATATCTTTTTGACCCTCAAAAATTTTGATAATAATAAATCGCAGATTTTTCAGCTTCGCCTTGCTTTTTCAGTTTCCTGGTGCCAGAACTTTCAGGAACATTGAGAGGAATATATGATAGACAAGCAAGTCTTCGAAACTCAAAAGCCCCGGGTTCCGCTTGCCTTGCAGCAACAAAAATTTCAATGTACCGAAATATATTTAATATTGAAATAATTTTCAGTGAACAAGACGAACAGACTTTTCGTGACGATACCAAGGTTTCAGTATGGTTCTCCGGTCACTCTTGGAGAGGTCACTTTCGATCATTATAGAGGGAACAATATTATACGTCCGTATCCATCCTGGTCTTGGCATAGAAATCCGACTCAGTGTTCATGGAATAGGCTGATATCAGTTTACAGAATTCAGGTAAGTAAACCTCTAGAATTATGGCTTTCTTTAAAGATGATGGTAAATATTATGAGAAAATGTCACTGGTCACTTCTCTTTATCACTATTGACAAGTGACAAGCTTCTTCCTTGCAATGATGGAAAATCGAAATTCAGAAAAGTACTGACATGAGGTCAGGAGCTTTTGCGCGCTTGTTCTAGAGTCATCTCCTATATTCTGGAACAATGTGATACAAATACAACCGCCACGATGAATGAACAAACCTATATCTCGAATTAAAAATAATAACTTATAGTTTTCCTTAAATTCTTTTCGAAGCTCAAATTTTAATTTCCTTTTCCTAAAACTCACTTCACGTTTTTCTGAATTTTTGCAGAGTACATTATTTCACCGTAATGATCCGCGTCTACTAATTTTCCCCAACTGACACTGCCGATGAATCCGTATCAGTAAAAGCATAGAGCATCGAAATTTCTGACGAACTTTTTGACAGTTCTCTTTTCTCTTGAGTTAATGAAAAAATAATTATATCTTCAGGTCGAAGGAAACTACCAAAGAAATTTGAGAATATGTGTACAAAATTTCATGTCGATCGGCTCAGCAGTTTTTACAAAAAGCGTAACAAAAACTAAAAAAACTCACATTCACATTTATTATGTTAAACATATAGTCTGTGCAATCGTTCGCTGCAGACGGGCCAACAAATTAGCGGTGCAGCGAATGTTCCGCCCTCGACTCACGGATCTTATGGGTAACGCGCAATTCTTAATTTTTCATAATACTTCTTAATTTTTCTGGATTTTCCTTTATTTCGGGTATTTACCCTTATTAATAAAAATTATAGTAAGACCCGCAGGACGCAACAACCGACCGATTTGAAAATGTACGTCAACTGCATGACAATCTAAAGTCATATGATGGAATTCAAAATGGTCGGCTGTTGCGCACTACGAGTCTTACTCTGGGTGTAAATAATTAGGGTAAAACATTATCGATAACAATACGCTTGAGCTGGAATATTATTTCTAACATTTTTTTGTAAATTATCCTTTGCGACACGATTGAAGTTCAAATAGGTAGGTAATGCTTATAAAATAAAAAAGATTCCCATATTTATACATATAATTAGCGTCGCTCAAAAAAAGGTGAAACCGCGCCATTGTAATGACTCCTCGTTTTTATCTATAAAGGCATTTAAAACAGATTTTCCAAAAAAAATGCTGTCCCTCACATAGCCGTTTCGACCCACTGTGCCGCGCCGCACACGCGCAGCACTAACCTATTATGATTTATGGCCGCGTCTGCAGCGAAGGTTTGTCAGACTTTAAGGATTATGTTACCGATCCACATCACTGTAAGTACATGGTTTCACTTGTATATGTACGATAATAAAAAAAGACTAAAAATAGATTTAACTGACCTTGTGATTTTTTTATCTATGTGAAATTCATAGTGAATATCTATCATTGCTTGGGCCAGGACGTCGTATGTATGATGACCTTTTAAGCGTATGCACGTTAATACTGCTTGCATTCTGGCTCTTGTGATAGGATCTAACCAGTGAACTGTCATGCCCAAATAACTTTTGTTGTGAGCTGACCAACAGTCAGCCGTCGTTGCCACCCAATCAATTTTTCCAAGTAAACTGAAATTCAAATTATAAACACATTACGCTAAAAAATGCTATGATAATAAAGGAGAATTATATACATATGTATATGCACGTAGGTATACCTATTTTATGAAACCTAATTATTTTACCTTTTTTCAAATAAAATTATACCTACGTACGTAGGACGACATTTATTTGTTAAAAATAAATAGAAAATAGAGAATTATTTTACTTACTTACCTAATCAGGTGTTGCTTCAATTTAATGTGTTCGTCAGTAATGCGTCTACCCAAAGTTCTTCTTGAAATTGAATTTTTGCTCGGGTTTAACGTGTTAACCAACGCACAAAAAGACTTGCTTTCGACAACATGTAAAGGAATCATGTTTGAAACAAATAAATTTACTATACATTTGTCCACTTTGGCTTGGGGTACACCGCTGCCCGTAGCTGCAATTCCGAACGATTCCGCGATGCTCAGCTGTCGACCCTGTTGTATTCTTCTTTTATTAGGATTACTACTACTTGTGCTTTCATCATTGTTGTCAGAATGAGTTCTCCTTTTTGGCTTGCCCCGGTTAGAGCCCGCCTTAACAATCTCTTCAAATTGTACGTACTGTGACTCGTGTACCCTTCTTACATGTTGTTTCAAATTATTCAGGCTTGATACAGGAACTTTTATTTTGGTGTCTTTCGGCAAGCATCGCTTACACGCAAAAAGTATTTGCTGGCCCGATCTGGATACAAATTCCACATACTCAGTCAAATGTGGCCATGGATTCTCGTCAGGACCGCTGGAATCCAAGTCCATGTCTTCCATGATATGGTTTTGATAACTACACTGCACGGTACACTTTTTCTAACTAAATTACAGTTATTCACTCTTCTCTATACGCAAATGATCACTGACAGTAATTTATAATAACAATAAACAAAAAACACGCATCACTGTAAGCATGGGCGCTAATTAACGAAATGATCAAACGAAAAAAAATACGTCGCAGTTATCTCACTCACACGCGCCGGCAAAATATATCTAGTTTTGTTTTTGTTTCACACGCTGCCACGTGACGCCCGTGACTCGACACATACTTGTCTGAACCTGTATTTCGCGCCGCGTCGAGGTCCGTGCCATTGGATTAACGATTAACGGACTTCTGCATATTAACGGAAGTTAACATGTCCGTTAACATTTTTAAAAGTTAACTTAACAGTTAATCCGTTACTCAAAATGTTAACTTCGTTAATTAACGATTAACGTATTAACGAGTTAATGCCCAGCTATGCTTGCAAGTATCTATCAACCAGAAAAAAAATGTCCACTAAAATTCTTAATTTGAATGGTTCTCCTCTTCAAACTATAATACAGAATCATTACCTTCCAAAGAGCCTTCGAACAATATGATGGCAAATATTCAACGTTTTGCTTCTTCCTCTTCAAACTGTAATACAGAATCATTATCTTCCAAGGAGCAGCTGACTTCGACCAATATGATGGCTTCTGCTATAAATTTGCATAACGCGACCAACTGCACGTTTACAATAAATATAACTAATAACTGAATATTTCTAATGAATATATTGATAATAATGTACATAGATTCCTTATCAAAATTCATTTTTATGTGCTGTTAGTCTAGTTTTCTTTTCAATTAATAAAGAATTCATGAATAATATTACAATTTAAATTTATTTCATAGGCTTGTAGTCTCAATGGACCGAACGTCAACGATGAGAGTACAATGGTAACGACTTGTCAGAGACTTTTGTCATTCATGTGTATTTAGAATGATCAATTCACATTTGATCTGTGTGTTGAAATCGATCTCGTATAAGCGCTTGTAAAAAAATATTGTTCCTAACTCGTGCGGAAAGTGTTTTTCCCGCACTCAACTGCTTACCCGAACGACGCGAAGCGGAGTTGCGTGCGGGAAAATATCACTTTCCGCACCTGTTAGGAAAATAACTATGATCATTTCAAAATCTTGAATCGTAACCAATTTGAACGCTGCATATAAGTTTTTGTCACAGAATCTGTAAACGGTTTTTCTACAAGAACAAAATAAAACAAAAAATGTTGATGACGATGATTCAAATTTTTATTATTTCACAAGAAGAAAAGTTCGGCAATTATGAAGAGAAATGATATCTGGCAAATGTTCCCACGACCACGCTGACAGAAGTAAAATCTTTCATCGAAATTTTTAATCATTTTTTGGCAAAATGTCGGGTCTTTTTCGGCACATCACAAATTTTCAGTTTTAATTCTGTAATGTGCTGAATCACACGATCTGACATCTGTGTGGTCTCGGAGAAATTACTTTTCAACGTACATATTATCTGGCGACTATTTAAAATAGAAGTCTAGATAAATTACAGCATGAATTAAAAAGAAAACCATCATTCACATGTAAGAATCATTAGTTACGATCAAAAGATGTACATACAGCGTTTTCAATCGAAAAATATTCGACCATTGGTGAATGAGTTTGAAAAGTGCCTTCCAGGCCCCTAATGAGAAAAAGGCTGCATAGTCATTACATGGGACCTAAAGTCTATGATGTTCTCTGCGACAAGGTATCACCTCAAAATCCAATTAGGATGGAATACAATGGCTTATTGAGGAAATGAAACAACATTACAATCCTGAGCCATTAGAAATTGAAGAAAATTTCAGATTCTTACAAAGGAAACAATATGAATGGAAAAGTCTTCAACAATACAAAACTGCTTTGCAACTTTTAGCTACTATCTGCAAATTTGGCGATTATCTCAAGAAAGCATTGAGAAATCAATTCGTGTTCGGTCTGAGAACACAAAATATTCTAAGTCGTTTGTTGCAAATGAAAGACCTTACTATAGAGGGGGCTCCAGAAGTAGCTATCACTATAGAAACATCAGCAACAGATGCGGCACAGAAGCAATGTGCAAAGTGTGAATGCAAGTGCAAACAGTGTTTCTTCCAGAAGGGCTTCATCTAATAATTCTAAAAATGAAAACAAAAAACAATTTTTGTTACAGGTGCGGATCTAACACACATTTTGCTGATGAATGCAAGAACATTACCACGATTTACTCCATATGTAAGGTCAAGAGTCATCTGGGAAATGTTTATTTTGACAGAATTATTATCTATTGCACCTCAACATATCGATTACAAAGAAAAATGCAATCAAAATTGGAGGTAAAACTTCAATTTTTAAGGTAGACAGTAGACCTGTTCTAAGTATAATGAGCTAGTTTATGCTTAAAAAGTTCTTACTTACTTTACAAATTCAAAAAACTGATTTAAAACTAGTCACTTACTGCAAGAAAGTGTTACATCTTGTAGGCGTGAGTTATGTATATGCGTCTAAAACTCACATTTTAAATTTGTACATTGTAAACAATTATCGAAAACCCATTTTGGGCCGTCAATTGATACGTCAATATAATTTGAAGATATTATTCAAATTTGCAAAATGCATACACCTGAAAAGAATTAACAAAAATATCCAATTGTTTAGCTACAATAAATGGGAAAGAATTTTAATATTCAAGGTCATCTCAAATTGAAAAATAATGCAACACCTTTTTATATCAAATCTAGAAAGGTTTCATTCGCTTTACCAGGGCCGGACTCGGGAGGGTGGGGGGCGGCAACAGGGGCAACTGCCCGGGGGCCTCCACAAAATAGGGGCCCCCACAAAAAGGAGCCACCACTCAAGAAAATTCGGAAAAATTTTAAATTTCAACTAGGAAACACTAGTAAATAAATTTTCCTTCAATATTTTTTATAATGTAATTAAATCATGATGAAAAAAAAGACGAAAGTCTTCTACTGGATAACAATTTCTGTTGTGGTATTCGATGAGTGAACGTAAACGAATTAAACGTGCCGCGCGTTTAATTAAAACCCACATTTATAGGATGTAATATTGATAGTGATTCACAATGAAATGTACTATAAATTAGGAAAAACATTATTCAGAATAGAAATTTTCGTACCTACCTATTAAGTTTGAAAATTAACATGAGTGGAGGACCTTCGAATTAAATTTCATCTAGATCAGTCACTTTCAATAAAATGAATTAGTATTTTCTGTTGAAAATAAATAGGTAATAATTATATTGTGGTAAATGAATATTTTTTTGCCTATATGCAAAGAACAAGAATATAAAAGGCGGTTGCGGAGGGGTTTTGATTTATTATTTACCATGTCATGCGTATTTTTGGTTCAGCTTCTGTTAATTATTTGATCACTAACCATGTTCTTCATATCTCTTTCATAGTGGAATCATGGGTGATCGTCACAAAACTCCTCGAGCTTTGCCTAGTGGCTCTCAGAAAGGAAAGTGCAGAGCAGAACAGAGTCAAAAATCTGAAGAAACTATAGCTAAAATACCCAAATTGACCAGTTTTTTTACGTCGTTAAATAAAAAGCTCAAGATCCTGAACAAACAACAGAAGATTCAATAGTAAATAGAGATGTGGTAGATATTATCCAAGATAATCCTGGGGTTGGCGTTTCATCAGATGACACTACACAATTTTCTATAACTGAATATCAGACTCAGGAGGAAGCAAAATTTTGCGGTCTCAAAAATGATATAGGTCTTTGGCCTGTTGATATAACTGAAGAAATGATAGAATATTGGGCAACAAAGGTTCAACGGAACTTCAAAATTGCGATGAAGTATCTCTGCAAAATTCAGTTCCTCGATATCATCAGCGGGATAATGTCAACATTGTTCAGAAATGTACAAAGAACATGTTTACACGTCGCAACAAAAATCAAGAGACCGTCAATCGATTCTGGTTGTGCTTTTCTCCATCCACGGGAAAATATATTGTTATGTGTAAATTAATGTCACCTCTAAACAGTAAACTGAGTGGGGAAGGTTTTAGTAACTGAAAGCATGCATCCGATCGTCTATGTGAACATGAGATTTCGAAGTCTCATTTGGAAGCAGTAATGAGTTTGGTTCAACGGGGAAAATTCAGAGGACGCATCGATCAGGAGCTAGCAATTGAAGAGGCACAACAAATCGAGTATTGGCGAAAAATACTCAGAATTATTGTCAGTACCATAGAATTCATTGTTGAACGCGGATTAGCTTTCCGAGGTGAGAATGAAATTGTTGGCTCACCAAGAAATGGAAATTTTCTGGGAATTTTGGAATTGTTAGCCGAATATGAACCAATCTTGGCAACCCATTTGAAAGAGCATGCAAACAAAGGGAGTGGCCATGTAAATTATCTTTCGTCCACGATCTGCGAAGAACTGATCAGTTGTATGGGTGATAAAGTACTAAATGAAATAGTATGCAGGATAAAAAAATCGAAATATTATTCTGTATCAGTGGACTCTACTCCGGACGAATCTCACATCGATCAACTAACTGTAGTTGTTCGATATATGGAAGGATCGACACCAAAAGAAAGATATTACACATTTTTACCAAACTGTGGTCATACTGGCGAAGCCACCGCAAACGCTCTACTCAACTTTTTAAGCGCCCATCAAATAGACATTATGGATTGCCGTGGCCAATCTTACGACAATGCTGCAAACATGAGTGGCAAATACAAAGGCATGCAGAGTCTTATTTTGGAAAAAAATCATTTATCGGCGTTCGTACCATGTTGTGATCATTCTCTCAATTTGGTTGCCAATTCATGTCCATCAGCTGTTAAATTCTTTGATTTTATTCAGAATTTATATACGTTTTTCACAGCAAGTACAGAACGATAGGGAATTCTGATCGAGAAGTTATCCAAGAAAAAAAACGGACAGTTTTACGTCTTGAGAAAGCTTAATGACAGCCGTTGGTCTTGTCGAGCTGATGGTACGAAAGCCATAGTCGACGGTTATTCGGAAATCAAAGAAGCTCTATCCAGCATATCTTCTGATAAGGAGCAAAAAGACATTGCAAGGCACGAAGCAACGCACCTTCTGCAGAAGATGAACAGTCTCGAAACCGCTTTATTCGCAATCTTCTGGAACGACATCTTGGAGCGATTCAACGCTACAAATAAGATGTTGCAAGACCCGAAAATGATTCTTGAATCAGCAATGCGTGCCCTGGAATCATTGAAATCATTAGTGGAATCCAAAAGAAACGATTTTGATAAATATGAGGAAGCTGCCAAAAAAATATCTGGAACTGATGAATACGTACAATCACGCACCACTACGAGAAACGTGAGGTTGAATCCGCTATATTACGGGAAAGCACAGGAAGCCAATCTGTCACCGAGGGAGAAATACAAAGTATTTGCCTTTATACCAGTAATCTACCAGCTATGTATTTCTCTCAGTGAAAGATTGCATGCCTATGAAGCTGTCCGTTCGAGATTCGGATTTCTGAATCAAATCCAAAAGATGAATACTGAAGACTTGCAGGCTGCAGCAGAGGCTTTGGTAAAAGTTTATGAGAATGATTTAGAACCAAGTCTCGGAAATGAATTAGTTCAATTTGTCTCTTTTATTGAATCATATAAAAGAGACTTTGGAAAAGACCAATCTCTAGAAATGTACTATTACCAAATTCTCGATGATCAAAATCTTCCCAAACATCGAAATCGCATTGAGAATGTATTTGGTTCTTATGGTATCCAATTGCACTGGAGAGCGATCATTTTCGAAAATGAAAATCATCAAAAATAGACTCAGAACGACTATGGGACAAAATCGTCTCTCAAAGCTTACTCTCCTAAGCATTGAGAGCGATTTACTCCGTGAACTGGATTTTACTGAAATAATTGACGATTTTTCAGCCAAAAAAGCTCGGAAGGTTCCGTTCATTCAATGCCACTCAATTATTGTTTTTTCATACTATTTTTGTTAAATAATAAAAGAATCTTGGTTTATCGATAAATTATGTATTGAAAACCCCTACTTTAAAAGATCATCCATTTTATTTTGAAAATAATTCGAGGCTAGGGGGCCCCCACTTATTTGTTGCCCCGGGGCCCCCACACCTCTAAATCCGGCTCTGCGCTTTACAATTCTAAGTGAAAGAAGAACTATGGAATTTAGAAATAGAAGGAGCTTTGAAGAATGTCATTCATTCTTAGAGAGCTAAGTCCATTTTACCGATAGTATAAGATAATGAAAAAATTCGCATCTATGGCCATCTCAAAATAACATCATCTGTCGTTTTCTATGTAAACTATAGCATTCATAAAAAAAATGGAATCCCAAAAACCACGGTATACACAAAACCAAAGAACATCTATATTTCAATTCCAACCATAAACTGAATACTTAATTCGGAGTGTCAAAATGTTTCTGTGATAGAGCAACAAATATATGCTCTACCCATCAAAATGAACATGAGGAAATAGATAACATCTAAAAAACATTCAGAAGTAATGGTTTTCCCAGAATGATATAGAAAACAGCGAAAAAAATAACAGAAAATCAACTTGAACCGAATACAACACAAGAACATATGCAACAAACCATAAAAAGCTTCATTTCTAATGTGGAAGGTTTATCAGAAAAAATGAGAAATATTGGAAATAGGTACGACATAACAACCGATCCTCAAGACTCAACATACACTCAGGGCTGATCTAACAATCAAAGAACTAAGAACTGTATATATGAGATACCATGCAAGTGCGGAAGATCTTAGAACAAAGCGATTTTTGAGGTGGAAATGAAGGAACATAAGAAGCTTTCACAAGTGTAAGGCCGGTCCTACATTGGAAGCGGATTTGGTCTGGCCAGCCAATCCGACCCGACCAGACTCGCCCTTTCTACATTGCAGACCAGACCGAGCACTGCCTCCAATGTAGGAGTAAAGTACGTTTTCTTTGTTTTTGTTTCCTCCAGACCTAGCCAGACCCTCCAGACTGTCTGGTCTGGAGACATTGCGCTTCCAATGTAGGACTGGCCTTAGACACCGATCCATCCAAGTTGATCCCATGCTGTGAATGAAAAACACCTGAAGAAATTGAAGGAAACATCTAAAATATCGAAAGAAGAGAAGCCTACAAAAAGAAAAATCAAAGATCCCTTGGCTCATGATGGTAATTGTCCAAATAATATTTCTATACGAGTTCCATCATCAAAAATTTCCAAAAGGAGGAAACTACAAAAAGAGAAATCATAGAGGCAGCATTCATGAACATCGCTCTCATTCCCATAAGTGCACCATAAATTGAGTTGCCGGAAGTTTGGGGGGCTATTGTAAGATGTTGCTTGAAGAAGTTTTCAAATCACAATTTCAATGTTTTATCTAGTTTTCGTAGTCTCTCCATTTGACATTTATGAAAGTTGAAAAATTTTCTGAAATTGCCAGCTTTTGTAAAAGCTAATGTCACCCTGAAAAAGACAAAAGACGTCGGTTGAAACGTTGGAAAGATGATCCATAATAGATGATGGTTGTTATGGAGACTTTTAGGTCATAATATAAGAATTGATTACGAGCAATATGAATTCATGTTAGATGAAATAGATTGTTGCAGCTGTGTTATGGATAGGTAGGGCATACATAAAGCGAAAAAAGGATGCAATCTGGAACGCAGAAAAACCTTCTTATAATAAAACTAAAATCAGGTCTTTTTCAGGTTTAATCAATAATTACTAAAGATTTTGAGAATATCCTAGTTCAAACTTTTACCTTTTATAACGGGTGAGGTACCATTTTGCAACTAAAAAAAAATTAATAAAAACCAATTTATTGAATATCTTTAGTAACAAATAAAAAAACTATTCTTAACAATTATTTTCCAAAGATAATTTCTTTCAAATGCTGACCACGACTACGGTTAACAAGATCCATTCGATAGTTCCAATTTCGATGACGCGTTTGAGTATTTCGGGTGATATTTCTCCAATGACCCGAGTAATATTGGCCTCTAATACCTCAATCGTAACCGACCGGTTCATGTAGACTTTGGACTTCACATAGACCCAAAAGAAAAAATCAAGAGGGGTGATGTCACATGATCTAGCCGGTTAATTCACTGGTACGATGCGTGAAATGATTTGCTCGCCAAAATGCTCTCACAGTGAAGACATGGTTTCACGATCTGTATGGCAAGGGATATCATCTTGTTGGAACTACATTTCGTCGAGACCACGGGCTTCAATTTCGTGCAACAAATAGTTATCATGGTGTGATAACGGTCACCATTCACAGTATTATTCCGGTTATCCTCTGTTTTGAAGAAATTTGGACCGATTATTTCACCGGCTCATAAACCACACCAAATAGTTGTTTTTCTGGATTTAACGGCAATTCTTCAGGCTCTTCGGGTTGTTCATCACCCCAGGTTCGGGCATTTTGTTTGTTCACGAACCCATTAAGCCAAAAATGGACCTCATCAGTGAACAAAACTTTTGTCGAAAAGAGTGGATCCTCTGCAAGCTCGCCAAAGTCCAACGACTAAAACTTGAACTTCTTGAACTTAAGGAATTTTGTAAGCTTTTAAATAAAGTTGCGTAAAAGCCGCCAGGTTGTAGAATACGAAAGGCCAAGATGTTGAGAATGGCGACGAATTGACACTTCAGGGTCATCACGTACACTCTCCCCTACCGCCGCTATATTCTCTTCACTACGAGCTGGATGTTGTCTATTTGGTCGTGTATTATCCAATAACGAATATTTAGTCCCAAAATTAATGATGGTAGAATTAATTGTGCGTTCGGTAGGCCGATTATGTGGACCATAAGTCGCTCTAAGTGCTCGATACACATTAATCGAAGAACGCCCATTTTCGTGATAAAGCTGAATCTGTAGACGCTGTGCCAGGCTGAGTCGTTCCATTATGAAATTACAGACACTACTGAACAAGAATACCATTTCAGTTTACATGATGCATGCGCGATCTGCAACTAAATCCCCACCACAAAGAGTACCTCTAAATGAATCACTCTTATAACTTATTCATAATACTTTAATATACAAAAAAAATTACAAAGCCTTGCGTTGATTTAATGATCATGTTGTAGGATGGAAAAGGTCCAAGTGATCTTCCAACACAAAATCTTATTGAATAGATTTTTGTTCCTTTCAGATCGATGAGTGCGGAAGAATGTGGATTCTAGATACAGGACGGTATGGGGATGATCTCATTTGTACACCTCAAATATTGGCATTCGATCTCAAAACGGTGAGTACGTAGTTATTTCAACATATTTCTTCAAATTTCATTCATATGAAGGGAGAAAGTATCGTAAGGTTTACCTCATAAAATTTGATGATTATAAAGGTGTTTTGAAAATTTAATAGTTTTGTGATATGCTACATGGATCCCAAAACAAGATGACAACGTTTCTGACGGCTGTTTCAATTTAAAGGTTACTTAATATTATATGCCGCTTCAACTTTCTTGAACTTAATTCCCTGAAGGGGATTCATCGGTTAGGCCCAAGCCATCCAAACCAAGGTTACTTATAGCAGGTTCCATAAAGATCGTTGATCGGAAGATTCACTGAATAATTTATGTGTGTGAAGTTGGCCCCGCACTTTTTTTTTAATGTGCTAAATTGTGCTAGGTTTGTGCTGCTTTGTGCTGTTTGAATTTTCTCGTTATTTCAAGTAGTTTTCGAGATATTTCACTAAATGCATAAAATGGGCCAGCCCAGCACTTTTTGAGAATTTGAGTTTCAACCACTGAAAGGAATTGTGCTAAACGTATACTGAGTTGTGCCGTTCGAATTTTTGAGATGGATCTTTTAATTACCCAGAAAATGGAAAATCAAAAAAAAAGTTAACCCCGCACTTTTGTTTTTTTTTATCGGAAATGAGTGTAAAAAGTTGTGCTAGGTTTGTGCTGAGTTGTGCCCCGAAAAATTTTCATGGAAATACCTCACATTTTTAGGAAAATTCCGAAAATCCATTACAAGGCTAGCCCCGCACTTTCGTTTTTTTTCAATCGAAATATGTGGAACAAATTGTGCTACGCGTGTTTGAAGTTGTGCCGTTAATATTTTTGAAAAATCGAGTTTTTTTCCGAAAACACTGGAACATTCGAAAAACTTTTTCTTTTTTTTCCATAAAAATCATCTCATAGAGTTGTACTACATTTGTGCTGATAATTTTTTCAGAAAAAACTTCAAGTTGTCTTTTTAAACGGTGAAAAATCAAAATATCAGTAGATTGAATGATGAATTGTGTGAATGGCAACACTGTTGTGAAGTTAACCCCGCACTTTTTGATTTTCGATAAAATGTTTGTGCTGCTGAATTGTGCAAGGTTTGTGCTGCTTTGTGCCGTAAAAGTTTTTTTTTTCAAATGGTACGATTAATAAGATATTTCACTAAGTGAGTAAAAGCGAATAATGTAAATTTTCATTTTTTCTTTCCGTTTAACGGTCATTTGATAACTGAATCTCATTCAACAGTGAATACACTGATTTGTGCTTTTCGAACTTCCTCGAAAAAACTCTGATATACCGGAAAATCGAGTTCAAAAAATTTTCAATATTCTTTTTGTGTTCTTTCTTCCGAATCGAAAACACCAAAACTTGTGCTACTTTCGTACAAACTCGTTCAAAAAGTGCGGTGCTAACTTTACAACAGTATTGCCATTCACACAATTCATCTTTCAATCTACTGATATTTTGATTTTTCACCGTTTAATAAGACAACTTGAAGTTTTTTCTGAAAAAATTATCAGCACAAGTCAGCACAAATGTAGCACCACTCTATGAGATGATTTTTATGGAAAAAAAGAGAAAATGCGGGGCTATCTTTTTTCGAATTTTCCAGTTTTTTCGGAAAAAAACACGATTTTTCAAAAATATTAACGGCACAACTTCAAACACGCGTAGGTAGCACAATTTTTTCCACATATTTCGATTGAAGATAAACGAAAGTGCGGGGCTATCCTTGTAATGGATTTTCAGAATTTTTCGGGAAATGTGAGGTATTTCCATGAAAATTTTTACGGCACAACTCAGCACAAACCTAGCACAACTTTTTACACTTATTTCCGATAAGAAAAAACAAAAGTGCGGGGCTAACTCAGTTTATATCTAGCACAATTCATTTCAGTGGTTAACACTCAAATTTTCAAAAAGTACGATGCTGGCCCATTTTATGCATTTAGTGAAATATCTCGAAAACTGCTTGAAATAATGAGAAAAATTCGAACAGCACAAAGCAGCACAAACCTAGTACAATTCATCACAACAACAACATTTTTTCGAAAATCAAAAATGCGGGGCCAACTTCACACACATGAATAATTTGGATATCATATTACCAATGGAATGCCGAATTCGAGAAAATTCGGGTATAGAATCGTTCAACATGGAGTTAGTCAAACAATCAACGTTTATGAATCCCAGCAATAAAGTCTCAGATAATGATTAAAACTATTCTACATTGATTAATTTTCATTTATCCTGAGAATCGCCATACATCACAGAAAAAACAATGATGCTAGTGTGAATAGAATTAAACCTGAGACTAATGCAACATAGTATTACACAATTTGGCATAGTACAGGGTGACTTACTGGAGACGGATGTTTTTCAAATGGCTAGTGCATGACTTCGGTAAGTGGCGGGGTAACGGACGGTAGGTCATTCACTCTATTGCAGCTTACCATTTCAGTAGCAATGGAGCAGTGGACAACGGAGCATCGTGTTTTTGCGTTTCGTTTGTTCGAAATAGTGACTCTGTTATAACAACACAACGAAGGTGAGTTAAGGCATTCAGAACAAAGGGAACAATATCAAAGAAAAAGCCACCAGGCCTTCCAAAACAGCAAGGACACCTAAAAACATCGCCAGTGTGAAGGCTGCAATAATCAGAAGTCTGAGTCGATCTGCACGCAAACATGCACGAGAACTAAACATGAGCCGTTATTCTGTGGGGAGGATTTTACGACTTGATTTGAAATTTCATCCGTATAAGATGCAGGTGTTCCAGCAACTCACCGTGGCGTATTATCAACAAGAAAAGAATTCGCAGTGCGTATGCAAGTGTTGGTTAATAGTAATCGTAATGCAGTACTGTTAATGTTAACATTTTCATTTGAACGGTTTGGTAAACAAACAAAACTTTCGTTACTGGGCTACTGAAAATCCCTGTAACATTAATGGAAAACCTCTCCACTCTCAAAAAGTTACAATTTGGTGTACGGTAGCCAAGTTTAGAGTTACTGGGCCGTATTTTGTTGAGGAAAATGGCGTGACGGTGACAGTGACATCACAACGCAACGTTCTCATGTTGAATACATTTTTGAGGTCATACCTTCAGAGGGAGGATTCAACGTGAATAGTGTTTATTTGCAGCAAGATGGCGCACTGCTCGCATATCAATGGAATTTGTGAGAAACATGTTTCCTGGAAAACTGATTTCACGTTTCGGTGACATACCGTGGCCGCCAAGGTCACCGGACTTGTCCTACAGTGATTTCTTCTTGTGAGGGTATTCGAAAGATCGTGTGTATGTTCACAAACCCCGTCATTTATTGGACTTAAAAGACGCAATTACAGACGAGGTGAATTTGATTGATCAAGACATGTTGACCCGAGTTTCCAATGACTTTCAACGGAGGCTGAGGGACGTGTATTGAAGCAGATGGGCACAACATGGCTGATGTATAAATCTTCATTTGTGCAACAATAAAATAATAGTATCTTGTAACTTAATTGTGTGCTGCTCATTTCCAAAATATACGTTTGCCGTAAGTAATATATATCGGGTATCCCAAGGTGGGTTGCCTATTGATGTATTATGGAAACGTCCATCCAAAATATTTTCAAACTTTTTAGGTATCACCAGTTATTTTTTTCTATATATATGGAGAGAGGCACGCTCCGACTAGCTCTCAGTATTTTTCTTAATTATAAGCGCCACGTAATATTGTAAAATAATGTCACACTCTCCTCTTCCAGATATTAGGAATATGAAATCATGAAATAAACGTTTAAAAACAACTGGTATATTTAATATAAAAATAATATGAAAGGTATTCGATTAACACAATTTATCTGGCAGGCCCTGTATACTGTCCTGAGCACGCAAGCATATAGTTCACAAATATAATTCGATATATATAAAAAGTGCGTAACTATAATGAAGGCAACAATATATAACAATGATAAAAAAAGTGTATTGACAGTTATCTTTGTCAGTTGAGATATTGTAAATTAAACTATTATATAAAAAAATAATATCCAACGAAATTAGTAACCTAATATAGGTTCAGTAATAATTAGAAAGATCTTAGAAAAATCTTTTCCTTCCTGATCTTGAAATAATATAACTGGGCATACGATGCTTCCAAGGCAACAAGATTTTTTTTGCGGTGCAATCGGACCTTGTGCTTCAACGCATTCTAGAATCAGCCAAACATTCCATTTAGATACAAACAATGCTCAACTACAAATACTCTCCTCACAGCATTTTATTTACATAAACTTCGATCGTATGAGGTAGATATGATAATATTATTCCAACGCAGAGAAAACAATATTATAGGTAAGGTACAACAGGACGAAGTTAAATTGAGTATTACAAATAAGTGAAGTAAAAACCCTCTGCAAAAATTAAATAATCTTTTGTAAATAAAAGAATTATGTAAATTCTAACACTAACAAGATGTTGTGCGGGCTGTTGATAAGAAGATTTTGTCGTTGCCAGATCCAATAAAGAAATTATTGCACTTCAATTGAACGATACAAGTGCAAATAATTAGATAAATGCAACTGATTTTCAGATTGAAAAATCCGTTAAACGAATTCGATTACTGACGAAAATTAGGCAAGGTAATCAATAACCGTAGAACCTCTCTCTGAAAATTTATCTTCATGAATGAGAAAACGGGTATTATACATATGCCGCCAACACCGATCCTATATAGAAGTGACATCTGGGTTTCAAATTAATGTTTGATTGTATGTTAATTCTTATGCAGAACAGGTTTCTCTCAAACTAATAAATTGAAAAGAAATCTAATGGAGAATAAAAGCACAGATGAAATAAAAATGGAAATTATCTATCTTCATGAATGAGAAAACGGGTATTATACATATGCCGCCAACACCGATCCTATATAGAAGTGACATCTGGGTTTCAAATTAATGTTTGATTGTATGTTAATTCTTATGCAGAACAGGTTTCTCTCAAACTAATAAATTGAAAAGAAATCTAATGGAGAATAAAAGCACAGATGAAATAAAAATGGAAATTACTTTAGTAAAACGAACCGCGATATAGGTCAATATAAGGTTATCTAAAATATCTGAAATACTTTCAAATTTTCAGAGTCACCAGATGTAAGCAAAATTGGCAACAGCTTTGTTATTTTCAATGGGACACCACGTATTTTTATTTTTTCTATATGATTCGCCATAAAAAGCGAATTAATTCACTTCACTATATCTATCTATAACTGTTAGGGAGTTATAAATGATTTTTTTTAATTTTAAATCAAATTTGAGAGTTAGGAGAATGGCTATATTTTATTCAATAATCGAGATTTCAGTTTGAAATTTGGCATGATTTTTGATACTAGTTTGATCTCAACCTACATTCCCGATTCTTAGTTGTCAGTTATACATAGTGAAAAAAATTAAGAGTTGTATACTCTCACACAATTGTGAAAAACTATGGTTTTTCAACATATTCTGCGTAAATTAAATTTCAGATTCATTCAATATGCCTTAATTTCTGTGTATTGTTTTTTCCTCTGTGCTCTTCGTGTTCCATGCAGTGACATATCTATGACACACCTTTAGCCATAGAAAAACATTATTCAAGTTTACATGGCTAACAATAAATATACCAAGTGTTTTGTAGAAGTTTTTGTATAAATAACCTAAGATTCAATAAACACAGATAACTCAAAATCTGAACAAGATAAGTATAGGAAAATATATAGGAAAATTGTGGAGTGGATGGTTGACATTCTGAAAATGAAAAAAAAAAACTGGGTATCTATTCTGAAAAATAACGAGTTCTTTACATTTTTGTTACTTAACCAGTAGTATTTTTTTTCTCCACTCTGTATAACTGGCAACTGAAATTTGAAAACGGAGGCGTAGATCAAACTTTTATCTGAGATAATGCCAAATATCTCAAATACTGAGGGAAATATAGTCATTCTTGTGAGTCTCAAATTTAATTCAAAATTTGTTGTTTATAATTAATAACACTAGAAATTTGAAAGTATTTCAGATATTTACCTTAGATAACCTTATATTGATCTACAAAATTTAAAATTCTTTGCATAAATAGTATCCATAATAATTTAATAGCCCACCTCCTTGAGACACCCGATATATCATAGGGAATAACCACACAAAAAAACCTATTTGCCTTGAGTTCAATAATTTGAGTATATGGAATTCGTTAATATACATTAGTAAAGCACTTAGGTATGTAGGACCGACAGTTTTTGCGACCTTATTCTATAGTGTTTTCCCGTAGTGTTGGGTACTTCGATACTGAAACAACAGCCACGATGAATGAAAAATCCCATACCTCAAATTATAAAACTACGCACTATTTGCCTTAAAGTTTTGTTTGAAGCTTAAATCCCCTTCATCTACAAACAATTTCAATAATATCTTTCTTTCACTACGCTTTTATCCTTTGGAATCTTTAAGTCCAAATTACAAATATCTTGAGTTAAAAATAACCAAACAAATATTTTTTCTTCAGTTTCATTTCAGCCTCAGTCCTGTTCTATTTTGTACTGTACAACTTCAAAATATAATCACTTGAGTGCATATAGCAACATAAACATAAAAATTTATATATTGGTAAACAAGGTCTTCTTTCCTCATCATACCTGAATTTCGGACGGGTAAACATCCAAATTATACAAAAGCGATGATTTTTCGGAATCGAATCTTCTTAAACTTTAATGACCTTTACGAGCATTACATTTTACTTTCTCAGAAAACGAATATCGCTTGTGAATTTTAACAACCTACATCATTTCACCTGCATTATACATTTCGATTAATTTTCCACCAACTGACATTGAATTAATGAATCCGACCGATGCCCAGCGAATATCTGAGACAGCATGGAGCATTAAAATTCCTGAGTGACTTTTGATTTTCTCGTGTCCGATTTTAGAAACAACTCGTATTTTCATACGAATAATTTGGGCTTTTCTCTATAAAAGGAATATGGGCGTACCAGGGGATGGGAAATTTCCTGTAGTTTCATTTTTAGGGCTGTCCTAAACTTCTAATAAGCCAAGCGTCGACTCACAACATGAATGTCAACGTAATCAATTAACATTAAATTTAATTTCAATTACTGCTTTCTAGCCCTTAAGTATATGAAAAATTGATTACATTTTCTAGTGAAATAAAGCTACGACAATGAAATTTAAGAATCTGTAAGATATTCACGTTCAGATTCATATTCATTTATTTCCTCAAAACTCAACAGGAGGTGTCAAATAAGGTATAGATAAAAAATTTTTTACTTAATAGTAAGTATAGTACATCACTTCTGAAAATACACACATGATATCCAAATAAATATGCACACATAGAATAAATAATATAACGTTCATATATGTATACATGTTGGGACAAACATTTTGTTCAATACATGAATTTAGGGTTTATTCAAAATTTATAATTGATAAATTCGTCTATAGAGTAGAGTACACCTTTTACCAATATTTTTAAAATTTGTTTTTTGAAGTCTGCACAAGATTATGATTTAATTTGTTCGGGTATCCTGTTGAACATTTTCAATCCATTGAATATGTGTGTGTGTTTTGTGTATATAACATGATGTGGCAGTAAGTACACCATATTTCCTGAACAGCAGTCTACAACTTGTAGTTCTGTCAACACCAGCGATCAATCCTACTGCTTTTTTTTGTTTTAAAAAATATTGCCAGTCTGTGGCGATGCACCCTATAGGATAATTCCGTAGGTTATCCGTCCATGAAAATTACCCAACTCAATTGAATGCTGTACCCAAGTTAGGTTAGCACTCATTGTCGTCCCCAGTTGGGAGATCATGTCCGAAGTTGGCCGCATTGTAGTGATGACCAGTTCTTGGGTCTTGTTGGCATTGACCTTCATTCCATTTCATTCAAACCATTAAACTGCGTCTTTTATTGTTTCTCTAGATTTGTCCTCTGCTAAAATATTCTTCGTGGCCCTGTTCAAGAATGTCGTATCATCGGCAAACAATATTTTATCAGCATCAACGTTGTATATCAAATTGTCAATGTAAATTAAAAATAAGATAGGACCGAGCACTGATCCCTGTGGTGCACCCATTATTTTTCATTTGATTGATCTTTTTGCTTTGTAATCAACAATTTGGTATCGGTCATGTAAATAAGACCTGATCATTCTCACTGCCACTCCTCTTATACCAGTGTAATCTAACTTCGACAAGAGCATTTCGTGGTCCACACAGTCGAATGCTTTGCTAAAGTCCATGCAGGTCAGGGTTACCTCCTCAGAATCATCCAGTGCCTCCATGGTGAATTCGAAAATGTGCAGCAAAGCAGATGTTGTTGATTTTTCCCTTCTGAAGCCATGCTGACATTCATTCCAGTACGAGTTCTTATATAAAAAAGATAAAAATCTAGTCTTTATCAGAGATTCAAAGTCCTTTGAGACAGCTGGTAGTATAGAAATCGGTCTATAATTTTCATATACATCTTGATCGTTCTTCTTGTGAATTGGAATTACCCTGGCAAGCTTTAGCTCATCTGGAAAAATACCTTCCTCAAAATATCTATTCATCAGAGATTAGAGCGAGTTAGTCATATAATGGACACCTTCCTTGAGCAATCCAACAGAACAACCATAAACGTCCAGAGCAGATTTGCTTCTCAACAGGGAAATTACTTGCTCCACCTCCTGAGGTGTTGTCGGAGATAAAAAAAATGATTTTGCGTTTTCCACCTCTTTGTTTTTTAGAAAACCTTCGCTGACTTCAGGGTTAATCGTCATCACATTTAGCTTTTCCACTATATTCGAAATATACAAGTTGGATTCTTCATCTGATAATTCGTTTGAGATTTTCCTACTGGAATTACATTGGAATCTAAAGTTAATGACTCTCCAAATATCGGGACTCTTGTTTTCAGATTGATTTATAAATTCCATATCCCTTTTCTTGATGACCTCATTTATTAAATTATTAAGTTCCTTTTCCAAACCTTTACATAATTTCAACGAATAAACATCTTTTTTCACTTCAAAGATTGTGCGTGCGTCTTCAACTCTATTTCAAAGGTTGACTATTTCCGGATTGACCCAGCATTTCCTTTTACTTGGACTAAAAATATTGATTCTTCTTTCAGGAAAACAATTTTTAAATGACTAGGATATGGTATTACGAAATATTTTGTAAGAATCATGTATGGAATGAACACATAAACAACTCCAATCAACCTTTTGTAATTTCTCACTAAGGGAGTGAGTTTGTTTAGTAGACAAATTTTTTTATATTCTCTTTTTCCAGGAGATTCCGCCGGTGCAATGTCCATTCTCTGTCCCAGGTGATCTGATAAGCGGTGGTTGACTGTATACGCGCTATAGTCGGCACATTTTATGTTCGTGAAAATGTTATCGATACATTTACTTGAAGTTGCGGTTATACGAAATGGTTCCTTAAAGATAACGTTTAAGCCATATGATGTTAATAGATCAGGGATTTTTATATTTTCCATGCAATTACTGTTGAAATCAATATTGAAATCGCCAGCAATGATGAACCTGAAATGTGAGCGTTTGTAATTGAATTGAGCACCTCGTCCATTGTATCCATAAATATATCAAAAGCGCCTTTCGGACGTCTATAAATACATAAAATATACATATTCGCCTCCACTTCGAATAGTCCGCACATTTCAATGTGTCCTTCAACTGAAAAATCTTCAATTTTTGGCGCTCTTGTTCACCCGAACAGAGTGCCTATCATTTTGCCCAAATGTCTGTAATTTTGGGATATCGAGCCGAAAATGGTCTCAATCGATTGGGTTCGACTCCCTGATGAAGAATTCGTGGCGAAAGTTGAGTCTGTCCGGCCGGCCGGATGTATTCTCTCTAGCATGCAAAAGGAATCAGCTAGAGTTTTCATATTTTCAGAATAGGTTAATTGTCCAAATATCCCGGTCAAATCCGTCGGATGGTTCAGTAGTTATGAGCATCTGAAATTTTGTTTCCACAATAACTACTCGAATATCCATCCGATCAAATTAATATTTGAAATATTGTTGAGGGAGGATGCAACAAAACAGCTTGCAAAATTTCGCAGAAATCGTCACGCTAGAAATAGAAAATTTTTAAAAAATTCCCAAAAAAATTTTTTTAATCCTGACTATCTCATAAGATATTTTTCGGATTCCAATAAAAATTCGTGAATATATTGAGGTGATCGATATCTTACTTATCCCCAAATTTCATTGTCGTAGCTCTTTTCCATCTAAAGATATGATCATTTTTTTAATTTACTCAAGAGAAAACAGAAATGACATACGTCCCGATGATTTTCTTTGAACGATGGCCATCACAGATCGATATTCGATTGACAAATGCCGGGCTCATTAATCAATGTCAGTTGGAGTAATATTAATCAAAATTTTTCATAACGGGAAATCATAGAGATGGAATTCAATCTCAATGGCTGAAATAATATACGTTGACAAAATTCAGAAAAGCACTGACATAAGTTTTTAGGAAAAGGGAATTATAGCTTCGAATAAAACTTGGGGAAAATTATGAGTAGTTATTTTTAATTTGAGATATAGGTTTGTTCATTCATTAGGCGTTCATATTTGCATCACATTGTCCCATAGTACGGTAAAAGACTATTATTCACGTGATCAGAGTGCTTATACTTAGATTTGTTATGGTTTGAATATTTACTCACAAGTAGCTCAACAAGAGCGCCAAAGCAATCTGACCTCACGTCAGTGCTTTCTAAATTTTTTGATATTGGTTTCTTAACTACATCGTCTCTCGTCAGTATCATATTACCTCCATTTTCCATTTCTCGCCTAGTAAATATCAGTAATGTCCATATATGCACAACTCTCTATTGAAATAAGATGGATATTCTATATGGTATGAAGTATTAATTTTTTTTTTAATTTAAAGAAATGTCTCAGCTTGTCGATTCCTGCGAAATTTTGCAAGCCTATTTGTTGCAACCTAATTAAGATATTTCTTAATTTGAAACTTGTTACTAGTTATCGAGGAAATCAAATTTTACATGCTCAGAACTTCTCAGCTATTAGACGGATTCGGGCCTGTAACAAACTTGACCTAGATATGGATAGTTAACATATTCTGTGAATATGAAAACTCTAGCTCATCTTAGTGGACGAATATACTCAAGTTTGAACCTCTATTCTTCATCAGGGAGTCAATTCCGATCTATTGAGGCCATTTTCGTCTCGATATTCGAGAATCACATACATTTGAGCAAAACGAGTAGTATTGACGGGAGGTCAGATGTTTTTACATTGTTCTCTTATTTATTCGATCTCCAAATGAACTGGAACATTATTTATATATTCACGAATACGTCATTGTCTATAGCTGTTGCTTTGTTTATTGAAGCATCGGTCTCAATGATATACAAGGTGAACAAATAATGTACTCCTGTGTACTACAGATAGATAATAAAAAACAAAATAAACTTGTTTTATTGCAATACTCGAGGATATTCGATAAAAAAAGCGGAAAATTTAACTGTTACTTTTGTTTCCAGCTTCTTCTAGTTATAAGTTTTGTATTATGAGAGCTCTTAAAGATTCATCAACCAAGAGTTTGTTATACTGCCATAACAGTCAATATTGTTTGGTTTGCAGAACAAACTAGTGAACCGTTATGAAATACCACGAGATCAATATGAAACAAGATCGATTTTCGTGACACCAATTGTAGATGTGAGGCAATCTTGTCAAGATGTGTTCGTTTATGCAGCTGACTGTCAAACATATGCCATCATAGTTTACGATGTTAAAAATGAAGAATCATGGCAAGTTATTGATAAGACCATGTACCCGTTTCCTAATTTTGGAACTTTCAATATTTTAGGTGAGTATTAAAAGGCATAGAGTGGCCAAAACAGGTTTCATTTGACTTCTTCCACCTTCAATCTACAGAGTGAAATAATTTTGACGTTCGGCTATCATCTTTAGATTTGTCGGTTCAATGAAATATACATAAATACATGTCCCGCATAATTTCAATAAATCCAAATAGCTCAGCTCCAATACTACGCTTATGTTTTTCAGGGGATAGTTTCGACCTCATGGATGGTATCCTTGGGATGGCTCTTTCACCTTACACTCCAGGCAAAGACAGGAAGTTGTTCTTCCATGCCATGAGCAGCAACACGGAAAACTGGGTTTATACTTCAGACCTCAGAAAACAAAAGTTCACACCGGAAATATTTCATGTAATGTATCCCTGTTACAATGTTCAAAAATTCATTCAAAGTAATAAAATGAGTTCAAATAATGTTTCTCCAGAATAAGGCATAGTGAAGTAGAGAGCCAATTCGTATCATACTGGTCTGAAAATTATATTCATCTAACTCAAGTGCGGACCAGAGTAGAGTAGTAGTGATGTGTGGCATCGCCGAAGTCATAACTGCAAGGTGGCCAGAAGGAGTATCGGGAATTTGTTTTCACGGCGTCTAAATGGAGCGGGGAGGGGTTCGTCGCGTCCACCATTTTGTTTTGATCACGATGGAACAGTACGCATCGCGCATCTTGCGTGCAACCGTATAATCGTAATGGTGAATCAATAGTGGTTGCTCAACATCTCTATCGTGCGGAATATCCTACGCGCCAAGTGACGATAGCATTAGGAAATGGATCAGAATGTTCGAGAATACAGGTGCAACTGTTGAAATTCAAAGCTCTAGTTGCGATGAAGAAACAATTGAAGAAGTTGAGGTGGCGATTCGTGAAAATCCGTCTTTATCCATCCGAAAGCGAAACCAAGCTTTGAACATCAAGAAAGACTTGCATCTAAAAGCCTATAAAATTCAATTGGTTCAGGAATTGAAGTATGCGGACTATGCTAATCGACTGAAATTTGCGAACGAAATGCTCCAGCGATTCAATAACATTAACAATATACTGTTTAGTGACGAAGCAAATTTTCACCTGAATGCTCATGTTAATAAGCTGAATTTTCGGTACTGGGCAATGCAGAATCCGAGATGAGAGCATGAACGACCCCTGCATAACCCAAAAGTCGTGAATTGGGCCACTATGTCTGCTAAAGGCATAAGTGATTCTTATTTTCATGAAGTTCAACGAAACCGAGAAATCAATGTGAATAGTGACCGTTATTATATGTTGCTGAATTTTTTGGTCCCACAGTTGCAGGAGTTGGCAGGTTTCGACTCGTGAACGTGGTTCCAGCAAAATGGGGCCACTTGCCATACCTCAAATGATTCAATGGAAGTTGTTAACGAATTTTTCCCTAATAGAGTCATTTCGAGAAGGGGTATCATAAACTGGTCTCCCAGAAGCCCCGATCATAGCCCGCTTAACTATTTTGCATGGGGTTACCTTAAAAGTAAGGTTTATCAAAAGAATCCGACGAATCTGACCCAGTTGAAGCAAAACATCAGATCAGAAATGGCATCAATATCGATAGCTATGTGTCAACGTTTTATCGCCAATCTTCGTTTCCGTTTAGACGCAACGGTCATCATTTAGATAATATCATCATTTCCAAATAATTCTCGAATTCATGTGTTAGTATGTTTCTATTGCTCACAAATATTTTTTGTGTTATTGAACTTACAAATACCCGATTCTGAACACCTTGTAGATACCGAGAGACGTAATTGAGTAGCTGAGCTACAATGCGTCGTCGGTGATGACTCTCGAATTTTGCATGAATTCATCACGTCGCGTTCATTAATATTCAAATTTTAATGTCTTGAATAAATAATGCAAATTTATATGAATGACTATTCCACAAGAATTATATTATTAGAATTCAACAACATAGATATTAAAAATGAATTTCAATATCCAATGATGACATTAATATTCAAACAGTACCTGCAGGTTTACTGAGATACTTTTTCTACAAGCAGGGACTTGGTGACTGTAAAGACTGTAAAATTTCTGGAATTTCGAATTTTTTGTCTATTAGACATTTCAAATGTGAAAAATTTAGAAAGCTCTGACGTGAAGTCTGAGGTCTTTGGCGCTCTTTGTGGTTACGATTCAAAGTGGAACTAAAAGCCATATGTTCAGGTGAAAAACAGTCATTCCCGTACTCTGGAACAATGTGATACAAATACATAAGTTTAACCCTGTATTTTTTATCAGGAAGTCAAACCCAACCGATTGAGACTATTTTCGACTCGATATTCGAATATGGATATTTGGCCAAGAAAATACAAACCGACGAAATTAAAAACCTACCAGTTTATCATGAGTTGAAAATGCTACTCACCGTTTTGTTTGAGCCTGAAATTTCTTTTCTTCGAAAAATCAAACCAATATTTTTTATAGAAATTCATATAGAAATTGATATATTCCTTCCCTTAGCTCTTGTCGTTTGAAATACCGCATTTATTCAAGTCCAAATTAAAAAATAATTATCAAGCATACCGGTTTTTTTGTGAAAATAAAATACTAATTATTCATAGGAAAATGAAAAATATTCCATTCAAAGTATTGACCATTGTTTTCTACATATTTTGACGACCTTTCTGGAAATTAGTGGATACCACGGCAATAAAATTGTTCGTCTTTTAAAGTAAGCCCATCAGATACCCAATTTTCGACCTCCTCGTAGGAATCAAAGTGCTGCTCAGCTAATGCGTGTTCCATCGATGAAAACAAATAGTAGTCGGAAGGAGCCAAGTCTGGTGAATACGGCGGGTGGGGTAGCAGCTCCCAGTCAAGTGTTCTGATTGTATCCAGAACCGGTTTTTCTTTGTATGCATTCTGATCGATTCTCGATCAATGGACGGTTCAAATTGATCATTTGTTGTCGGTAGTGATCAGTATTAACGGTTCCACCAGGTTCTAGGAGCCCGTGGTTGACCAAACTGTTCTGATCCCACCAAACACACAGCATTGTCTTCTTGCCGAATCGATCTGGTTTTGCAGTCGATTTGATGGTTGTCCTGGATTAATCCATGATTTTTTTCCGTTTAGGATTCTTAAAAAAAATCCAATTTGCATCGTCAGTAACAATCCTATGCAAAACCGATTTTCTTTCGTGTCTTTGAAGTTTTTTTCTGTTTCCCATCTGTCTTTCATTCAATGCATGTGGCGCCCATTTTTGGCGCTCTTGTTCACCCGAAGTGAGTGCCTATCATTTTGCCCGAATGTCTGTAATTTTGGAATATCGAGCCGAAAATGGTCTCAATCGATTAGGTTCGACTCCCTGATGAAGAATTCGTGGCGAAAGTTGAGTCTGTCCGGCCGTCCGTTCGGCCTGCCGTATCCTCTCTAGCATCCAAAAGGAATCAGCTAGAGTTTTCATATTTTCAAAATAGAATAATTCTCCAAATATCTCGGTCAAGTTTTTTATTGGGCCAAATCCGTCGAATGGTTCAGTAGTTATGAGCATCTGAAATTTTGTTTCCTCAATAATTGCTAGAATATCCATCCGATCAAATTGATACTTGAAATATTGTTGAGGGAGGCTGCATCAAAACATCTACCAAAATTTCGGAGAAATCGTCATGATAGAAAATTTTTAAAAAATTCCCAAAAAAAAATTTTTTAATTCTGACTATCTCTTAAGATATTTTTCGGATTCCAATAAAAATTCGTGAATATATTGAGGTGATCGATATCTTACTTATCCTCAAATTTCATTGTCGTCGCTCTTTTCCATCTAAAGATATGATCATTTTTTTTAATTTACTCAAGAGAAAAGAGAAATGACATACGTCCCGATGATTTTCTTTGAACGATGGCCATCACAGATCGATATTCGATTGACAAATGCCGGGTTCATTAAACAGTGTCAGTTGGCGTAATATTAATCAAAATTTTTCATAACGGGAAATCATAGAGATAGAATTCAATCTCGGTGGCTGAAATAATATACGTTGTCAAAATTCAGAAAAGCACTGACATAAGTTTTTAGGAAAAGGGAATTATAGCTTCGAACAAAACTTGTGGAAAATTATGAGTAGTTATTTTTAATTTGAGATGTAGGTTTGTTCATTCATTAGGCGTTCATATTTGCATCACGTTGTCCCATAGTACGGAAAAAGACTATTATTCACGCGATCAGAGTGCTCACAGATTTGTTATGGTTTGAATATTTACTCGCAAGTAGCTCAACAAGAGCGCCAAAGCAATCTGACCTCACGTCAGTGCTTTCTAAATTTGTTCATACTTTTGAATCATTCCCATAGATTTTGAACGGTCAGATATAGTCTGTTGTGCAACATTTATCATTTCTGCCATTCGCTTTTGATTCAAGGTGTCATCACCATCCAATATCGTATGCAATTCGATGTCTTCAAACATTTTTGGTGGTCTTCCACGTTCTTCATTTCTAATATCAAAATCATTATTTCTGAACCATTGAAACCATCTTTTGCATGTTGCTTCTGATAGAGCCTGATCACCATATGGTTCGATAAAGATTCGATGCGACTCTGCAGCACTTTTCTTCAAGTGAAATAAAAATATTTATGCTTTCCGCAAATTATCACTTTCTGGTACAATTTTCGACATTTTTAACACGATGAAGAAATATTATGTTGTCTGTGCAATGACTTAATGTATACCAAATATGTTTCTCAGATGTCATAGCAAACAATCATAAGGAATTAAAGGCTCGTTCTCAACAAATGTTCCCTATCGAGACAATTATATCTTAAGGTATTTCAAGCGATGAACCAAGAGTAACCAGGTTATGATTTTGGTCCATCTAGCGGTTATTGCTGGTTCTTCTTGGTTATTCCTTCTAAATCCAGAAAGAATAACCAGAAATTATCGCTTGAATGCTCGGGTTTGGTTATCCGTGCTGTCATTTTTTTGATTCACGTTTATTTATGCTCATAGGTTATCTGAGCATTTATCTGATTCAGATAAAAAAGGCCCATTCCCGAAGCTTATTATAAACAAAAAGACATTTTTAAAAGCAATTTTTTATTAGCCAATATATCCTTATAATGGAATTACTGAAACTACAATAAATTTAACAAGGAATAAATACCAAATTTAACTCATATAATATCTATACATGTAAAAAAATGATCATAAAAAAAATTATTTTGTGAGTAACTAGGAATGAAGAAAATGACAAGAAATGATTAAAATGAAAAATATCAATATTAACAGCTAGTAAAAGGAAGAAAATTAAGTCAAAGAGGAATGTTTTAATTTTAAAGTCAATGACGAATTTTTTTCCAGAGTTAGAAATTAAATCTATTTTTGCATTATTTCAAGATTATACTTGATGAAAAAGGCAATGAAAGAACTTCTTAATTTCTTAACCTTAGGAACGGCAATGACAAATCTCATGATGGTTTTAACAAACAATATTTTGAATTTGTATATTTCAGTTTATTCCAATTTAAAAAAAATAAAGTTATTTGGTCACTTCTACTGGTTCTTCTTTCAATTTAAGGATCTACCTTAAAATTGCTACCATATTGTGCATTCTCAGAACACCCAAACTATTGATACGATGCTTTGCAGATACTCTCAGTATTGCACACATAACATAAATTTGAAGCAACCTGAAAATTTATCTTTTCATAGTTTCATTAACAGAATTCTCAATGGATTTTTATTGATTTCTTGTGGCTATAATTTTCAGGTTCTTCTTGTAATTTTCAAATCATTATCAATCTAGATTGCTTCACACAAATGACATTTTCTCTTTGAACCTTTTATTTCTTCTCTTATAGTTATTCTGAAATTTGAAATAGAATTTAATATTATCTTTATAACAAATTAATTAAGAATACATGGTTTTTCTGTGTTACTTCAACGTACTTTCAGTTGATGACTGGTAAAGTTTCTCACTGCATTCAATGTTTGCAGCTGCTGATAAAATTTTTGATTACTGCAACTAACAAAATACACAAGGAATTCTGTTTTTCTCTAATGAAAAGCAAACCTAATTTGTACATTCTACAATGCTTCTAATGTTTTCCAAATAATTTTTTTTACCTAGGTGATTTATAGAAATGAAATTTTTCTCCATTGAATGTACAGTTTCTACTTCCAATTTTATTATTGAGTTTTCCTAAAATTTAAATTGTGATCAAATACCTACAGCAGTCAAAGTTAAAATTCAAGAAAATCATTGGATTTATAAGTTTCATTTCAACACACCTTCAGTTGACAGACCAGTTGTATTACTGATCTGTAATTTACAATTTCCACATGATTTTCAGCAACATTATTCAGAAGAACATGATTATATTAGATCCTGAGTATTTCCTTCTTTCAAGAACTGTATTTCATAATTGCTCTGTTTTTTATTATGTTGAACATAACTCTACATTCTTCTTATTTGATATCAGGGTTATTGTGGTCCCATTTTTTATGAGTTCTTTCAATCTAAACGACACAACATTTCACCCACTTTCTTTAAGTTTTCTTTTGAACCTGTGAATTTAGGAAGAGCGTATTATTTTTGTAAGGGTGGATACTTTCACAATGAATAACTCGATTTATACAAAGTATATTTCAACATAATGGTTAATTACACAAAATGGCTAATGGACATTTTAATCTACTTACAGTGAGAATAGTCTTTATCTATTCGCATTCCCGACAGAACTGACTTCAGCACCGTTAGTAGAGACATGTACCAGTTGCGCTTGCGCATTAGGCCGAACATAATATTAGTTGTCATCAGGTTGTTTTATAGAAGTGGACTGGTCCCAAATCTACTTTGGCCAGCAGTTCTTACTTCAACAATTTTTAATTTGATCTTAAATTGCCTTAGTTCCTACCTGGAGTTGAATTTCCATTTCGTTAAATCGAATTCGTGTTGCTACTTATAAAGTTTGGATTATTAATTATCTCTGTGAAATAATCAATAGTCTTTCGGTTCTACCAAGATCAGTTATTCAACTTCCAAATAATTCAAAGTCCTTGCTATTGTTTACTATTTTCATGTTTATACACATCTAACCCTACTTGCTCTAATAACCAGAATCGTAACTCTGCTCTCGAGCACGGTTACGATTTTGGTTATTCTTGACATTTCTCTATCAAATTGAGGTTAATTCATGACGTCACGGATCTATAACCCAAGCCGCTTGAATGCAAAAGGTATTTACCACAAAAGACCAACGATAACCGGTTACTCTTGGTTCATCGCTTGAAATACCTTCTTGTCTCTCATCTCAAACCGGAATACCTGGTATTGGGAAGTGAAAATATATTAAATGTAGACCGAGCACATTTTCACTTCTTAGTCGAATTGCCGGGTTCCTTATTTCATTTTGTTATTGTAATTATTTCAAAGGGGAAGGAAATTCTTAACTCAAATTTGGCAAATATTCAAACATAAAAACACCAATATAGATGATCAAACAAGGATGCCAATAAAAATATTCTTTATATTCCGTTGTCTTGAAAAATATGGTGAACTAATAGCTTTTAACACTAAGGTGCTACAATGCTGAAATTCAGGGTTGTTCTGAATATCCATAACGATATATATATATACAAGCATTGTGGATCTCTGATGAATATAATATGAGATATTAAGTATTAAAAACATTATTTTGGAATTTTATTGAAAGAAAATTCTTGAAATGTTACAGTATATTCAAATATCTCAACAAATCGATCGGATGAATATTTCTGGGGTGATTGAAGAAACCAAATTTCTGATGCTCATAAAGGCTGGACTAGTTGACGGATTTGGTCCAATAACGAAGTTGACTGATATATTTACCTAGGATCGGGAAGTGGAACCCAATCAATTGAGATCATCCTCGGCTAGATATACGTATATTGCGGGCATTTTTGCAAAACGATATCACGTTGTTTTACTAGTTTCGTGACCTATAACAAGCGCGCATTAAAGATTTTTGTTTAGTTTTCTACAGATTTCTTACTCATTCCTCTGTCATAATGTTCTTTTCTCATATGATTCATATGATGACATATTCGTGTGAAGAGTCAAGCGAAGAAGAGCAATTTATCCTTGCTGAATATTGCATTTTTGAGATACCCGAAGAACTATCTAGGGCAAGAAAAATTTTCTTTTTACTTCAGATTTTCCTCATCTTAGAAACGACTTCATTTGCAGTAAAAGATGAACTGTACTCGGGTGCGTGACTTTTTTGGTATTCAGGGTCTCAATCTTACTTTCGAGTCCTTTTGCAACCGTTTGTCTAAGGCCCCTGATGAATGCTAAGTAGTTCTCAGTGGAAAAGGGGGTTTGTATATGAGGGTGGATAAAAGTCCCACAGAAAGAAATTGGTGTAACTTTAACCATTTATTATTCATAACATTAAACCTAACCTTTGTTGGAATAGAAGAAATAAACAATCAACAATAAACACGCCATTATGAAAACATCAAAACTTAAATTGAATATTGTTGTTAACTAACAATTTTGTAAACTCCATGAATCTAAAATACCTTTTCCATGCCACGCAAAGATCATCAAACAAAACTCCAACTATCTCTAATACAGTAACCGGTCGCATAGGCTTCCACAAACCAACGACCAGTGTGCGTTAGTAACAGCAAATTGAGAGCCCAAAAAATAAGTAAAGTACAGTCAGGTAGGACATAAATAAAAAGCTGGTGGAATTCTGAGAGACATAGAGTCACACTATATCGATGATATATATACAACCTTGACCAGTATATTCAATACATTGTAGCGTTTAGCTTCTGGTAAATCTCAAAAAAGCCCAGCTCAACACAAATCCGTGGAACTGCTACGATGAGTACCCGCACCTACACTCCTCAATTGTCTTATTGGCCCCTGAGTTGAACGTGAACTATCGGCGTAAACTTGAACATTGTGACAGTTACTCAAAATCTCTGCAAAAAACGGACGAGGAGAATTGTGGATCTTCTCGAAGAAACAACTTTGATTACGCATCAAAATCTCGAACTATTTAGGTGGTTCCTAAGGGTTACTTTCTCTGTGAGCAGTCCTGATACCTTAGGAATTTAGTTCTTCTTTTCCCCATGTTTCACTCATCTTGTCATGTCAACCATCCACTGGTGGAGCAGTCTCGGCTGATGTGAGTTTCGGTCTTCCTATCCCTCTACAAGACCTTGCTTAGAACAGTCTTTCCCCCGTCGGCAATATTTCCCAATCTTTGGCTCTCACTAAAACAGAAACAATATCAGTACAAGATCGAAAGATGTGAATCTCAACTCTTCGGAGGTGCATCTCAAATTAGTGTCCAGCTATCCCACTCTCTGAAAATTGTTATGCGGATGATGTAGTGATATGAAAAAAGCCCTCCTAGTGCCGTACAACGTAGCTTGAGTGTATGTGATGTTCAGTACCGTGGTTAATCTCAAGGTAGCATACGGTTTACTTGTCAGATTGGCTGAGACGTAACAAAGTTAATCAAGAATGAGACTCGTGAAACTTCTTTTTCTTCCTTTGGTGCCATCTTCGAGAAGGAGGTTGGTAATCATCACTGCTAAAGTATCATTGGGATTAGTTGCTCCAAAGAGATATTTTGAGCAGTATTCCGACCCCTTCTTTCAAATTACTTAGTCAAGAAACTCTTCTTCTCTTATCTTCACCTGCATTATTAATCTTAAGAGGTTGTACCTCTCCCCACGCATTATGTGACCCAGATACTGTATCTTTCACGCCTTAATTGTACGTTCAACTTCCTTTTCTTTGTGATTTAGTCACAGAGACTTGTATACTCCCATACAACAAGTTCTATGATATTGAGGTTAATATCGGATTGTCTTCCAATCGATTTATAGATAGGTATATATTAAAATGCTTTTATATACTTCATCAAAAAACAACTGCTCTACAATCTGCTCAAATACTTATAGGTACATAGGTACCACATCCTCAAAGAGAGCTAATATCATATTTCTAAATATATTTTCTCTATCCATATGAAAAATTTTCTGACGCAACAGAAATTTCTCATTTTTTATACTTCGATTGCGATTTTGTCAGTATCAAGAGTGTAACAAAGCTGAAAAAGCATTCAATATTTTACAAACGCACCTTGATTACTTATATAGATAATCTTGGCCTGTTCAGTTAAATAACATTTAGTTAGCTGAATTCACTTAGATAACAAATTAACATGGAAGCAGTAAAATCGATTGAAATCAATGAAAGTTCCACGCTTTCATTAATTTCGTTAATTATTACTATTTTGATCAAATATCAGATAAACTTACAAATGTGAATTAAATCAGTGGAATTCAGATGTTCTAATCTGTATGTTTCTTAATCACCTTCATCCGTTCTTATACTCAATCCTTGTATATTTTGATTCCAGTCAATCATTTCTAATCAATTCTTAAACAACATCCGTTTTATACTCAAATTTAAATGAAATTGGTTTTCAGTTTGGAATGATAATTAATTACATGTTAGGTGAGGTATATATTTATTCAAGAAAATAGTCTACAGCTAGATACAACCAAAGAAGCATCCACCCAAAATTAAAAAATATCCGAAATAAACTGTGTACAAAAGTGTAACGTTACTCGGAAAAAACATTTATAAAATTAAGTTACGCTCCTCTGATAGAAATCTGTTGCCCTCCCATAACTCTCTGGGTCAGTAGATTACCATTCCTTCGAGCATCTCACCTACAAAATTAATGCATTTTTGTAATATTCTTGCCTTTTCAGGTATTTAAGGGAAGACGTAATTCACAGAGCGCTGCAGAAGCCATCGACTCGAAGGGAATTATGTATTTTGGTTCAATGAGTGACGTCACATTTAATTGCTGGGACATTTCGTCTGAATATGGCCAATCAAATATAAAAGTTGTTGACGGAAACAAGACAACTATGCAATTTGTGAGTGGTGTTAAGGTAAGTTACAGAATTGTTCAAATCAGACGATATAGTTTTAGTATCATTGAGAGAAGGGATGCGAAATATAGGTCATTAATATTGTCTAGTCTACCAACAGATATTTGAGTCAAACTATTACTCACCCAGCAGAAACAAGATGTGATAAGTCCCAGAGTATATATGAGTATGAGATTGAAAACCAATTTACTCGCATGTTTATGACGTTTCGCTAACATGGGCAACAAAAATTGCTTGATTATGACCATCCATTTTCGAAATCGACGAGAGAAAATATAGAATAATATAAAGAGCATCAATTCGGTAGAATTGAGAAATTCAGAGATATAGGAAGATTGGGTATCTTCTTCAGACGCTTTCATACATCAGCAGTTTTGGCTCTGCTCTACTTCGCTAACCTGGCGGAAGCGACGAGTGAACCCAGCAAACAGTTAAGAAAATAAATTGACTAGAGTCTCCAGACCGGTTGGCTATTCGTAAATTGTTATCAGCTATATGAATTATGAAGCAATTTTGAGCAATATGGTCCAACTTATTATTTAGAATTGCTCAATTGCTTCATTTATTACTTCAATCATGTTGCCAGACAATATTGATAGAAAAATTGCCAGTATAAAAGAATACTTTTACTGGATGGCAATTCGTATCAGTGAAATCGAGCAGTAAGGAACATTAATAGAAAGCAATTCCCAGCAATGACATCAAAATAATAACCGATTTTTTCTGAAATATCTTTATGTCGCCCCAATAATTATTTCTGATTGCTTCGATCGTATTGCCAGGCAATTATCGCTGAAAATCTTTGGCAAATTGAATATCTTGGGAAAGTTTTCGTAAACCTGCTCTGAAACAAGAATCACCCATTTAAATTTTTCGCCCATTTTTTTTCATTAATGAAAATCTAAAAATTTTTCACTACAATAGTCGTACACTTTTGATTGAAGTACTTTTTCGATACCTTCGGTATTCATTTATTCACTCTATTCATCAATATTGAGAGAATTGATTGGATAACATTGTTATAAAAATATAATAAAATAAAATAAAAACATAATAATATTATGATTGATTTTTCTTGTTGTATCATAGGTGATAAAGAATAAAAATGGTGGCGAAGAAATCTTCATAGTTACATCGAGATTTCAGAAAGTTGCAACCGAATCCTTATCTACTTCAGAGATAAATTTCCGAGTTTTAGCTCGAAGGATAAATAAACAATTAGTGGATAAATGTCGATCGTTTCCACCAATCCCTGATAACTTCCATGCCGCTAATGTTCTTGGAAATCTAGGAGGAACCTATGGATTAATACCAAGACCAATATTGAATTATTGAGGAGCTATCTCTAATAGAAAAAAATTTCATTCATATTTTTAGCTCAGATTTTTTATATTTATATTTTGCTGACTGACTCAAAATAAACCAACATTTAATATCAATATATTGTATTAGTCATCTAAATTATGGACCCAAACGGTGATAATAGAATTTCGAAGGAGACAGCCGAGTTGATCTTCTTGTTAATAAGGAAGGAGAAACTCCACTATCCTTGCCTGTTGCACGTCCTTGTCGTCAAACTCATAATCCGAAGAAAGCAAAAATGCGTGCATTTGAAAGTTTGAATGTTTGAAGGATTTTGATGCTTATTTGCTAAAAGAAAATTCTGTTTATTGTATATGTTTTCAGGTGAGTTCAAATTTGTATATGAAAATTGTATTGACTATGTATATCAATAAAATTCCTAATATCTATAAACATAATTCGAAATTTTTTGGAGAATTCCAACATGCCATTACTTCGAGAGAAATTAAATTGAAAATTCAGTAGCCTCAGTGGTTTTTGAGTAATCACAGAAATACCACTGACACAAAAATTATCGTTATTTTTTTATTTTATGGTTTACGTGCATAGAAATTTTTTTTAACTGCTATAACGACCGGATTCCTTCCTCTATATAGAATATTTCCACTTAAGATATCCTCTCCAAATGGAAAAGTACCATTTTATCTATAATTTTCGATATCGCAAGGAAAGTTGAAGGAGGGTTTCAGAAACTTGATTACAGATCCTTCAACCCGTGGTTATTGCTCTTTCAAAAAATAATTTTTCCTTCATCACATGAATTTAAATTTTAACAAAAAAGGTTATTGGGGGTTTTGTGGAAAATCAATTACTGGATCTATAATATTATATACTATACTAATAAGATGATAAGTGTGTCTTTTACATATCAATATTTCCACAAAAACCCTAAGAAGAGCCAAATTAATCCATTCAGCGCTATGGTTCGGGTTCCGGATCTCTGTTACTAGCAGGAGAGGAAGTAACAAGAATGAATATAATTTTATAGGACATTTCAAAAAAGGAAAAAATTTTCCGAAAGAGAATGTATGAATTGTATGGAGTTTTAATATTTTTAATTTTTAATAAATATATTTTTGTGTTTTATTTATAGCAGAATTTATTCCTGTAAAGTTTGAAACTTGTATCTGTAAAAAAAGTAATTTGCTCAATAAATCAATTATTTTTTAATGCCTTTATATTTTAAGACTTGATAACTGATCTCGAATTATGTATGATTTTGAAGTATGTGACTTGATTTTTCCAATGTATAATTTTCTTACTGATAGGCAATGGGATTCTGATTAAAGTTTCCAATTAATACTTTTCATTGAAGATCTACTGATAAACTGCTTGGGTCGGAGTAAGATGATTCTTCAAATAATTGTGGTAGGAACACGGACTTATGAATAACAGCAATTTCAAAGATTTTTTGGGCCTTTCTCAATGAAATTTATTATTTGAGAGTTATTGAGGTGAACTTTATCATTTAAAGCTGGACTTCTGATGTTGAGGTGCTTTCCTATTTCAAAAATTTGCTGGAAGAGTTGATTCCTGTGATTTTCACGATGATCGAATCATCCATAAAAGATAATCTGGAAAAACATCTACTTACCGCTATCGGCGAGCTGGATATAGAAGTTCAATCATTCAAGAAGGAAAATTTGCAACTTAAGTCAATGTTGGAAAAACTAGAACCTCGAATCACGAATCCTATACCACCCAAATAACATTTTTGGTAACCGGAAGGTTTATAAATTTGAAGTTGGTGTTATTAGGGATTCATAATAGGGGTGCTAAATACCTGAGGTGTTTAAGTTCATATAGGAGTTGCAAAAATTATTGATTCTCAAAAGTTTTTATAAACTATAGATTTTCAACTGTTCATGAAAACTTCAGGTTATAGTACCAAAAGGTTCATAATATGGGTTTATAAAGGTGACAGGAACCCGCCTTTGAAACATCAGGAGCAAGGTGATACAACAGTTATTATAGGGCGTTCTATAGAAGTGTTTGCAACTTCGTAATGTAGCCGATGGTGTTCAGTGTTTTCAAGTTTTTATCAAGTCTTTTATATACATAAAAATCATTTATAACTAATAACTGAGTACCCTTATAAATCAAGATGAGAATAAGTAATATGAAGGTGTTTTTAAAAATTGAAAGTGTTTTGACATCACTGCATTTTCATAGTTTGCAGAATAACCCATAAAAATTATTGAATGTACACCCAACAATCGGGAAAGAAATTTCTTCAGGTCCTTATTTTAATTATTTATTGTCGAGATGGAGAACAAGAAGAGTAAATGGCCAATATTAAAAAACAGTTATTGTTTCAAAAGAAGAACTTTTCTTAATTTACAAAAAATGAAGAACATAAAAAATGTTCTTCTAGCTGTTCTTCTTCTGCAGCCTTGTATAACAACAGTTTGTCTCTTTTCTTAATACAAGGATACTGTTTCCAGTAATACGGATTACGTATTGCACTCGCTGCATTTCTTGATTTGGGCCAATAAAGGATACCGTTTTGTTCCCAAGCTTCAGGAACAATTGTAAGAGAAGGAATATCTCTTCCTAGTTCTTCGTTTTAAACGATTTTGAAAGACATGTCCTCACCTAAACACAATTATTGAAAATAGTACACAATATCTTGAATGAGAACTTGCGTCAAGAATATTAGGTTATGTTTTCATTCAGAGAGCAACACCTTCCAATGACCAGTAGTTCTCAGACATCAGAATTAATTCGCATGTGTGAGAACTACTGGTCATTTCAAGGTGTTTTGGGTTACCATCAGTTATATAGTAATACAGTTATATATATAATACAGGGATGGTGGTGGTGTAAATCACTTAAAGTTTATAAAGCGCCTACTTTTTTTCATTCAGTAATTTTTATCACTTAAATTGGTGATTATGAATATGTCAAAAATTATTATAGAGCAAAAAGGCAGTGTACCTATTTACATTAGGGATGTGAAATAATTTATGAGTCCAAGTGTTGAGCATGACTAAATATCGGACACGGCCATATTGTTATTGAAAATGTCGTGTTTTTTCAGCTTTGTGAAAAATTTAGAATTAAGGAAAAATGTTGAATTTTGATTGAAAATGAATATTTTGTTAATTTTAAGATATTATTTTTCAAAACTTAGTCTTTGTATTGAAAAATTGTTACATTTAAAAAAAATAATTGAAAATGATTTGGATATTTTTCAATATAAAATTTAAAACAATCGTATATCGAGGGCGCACGTGTTATTCGGAGGTAAAATTTGATTTCATACAGTGTAGAAAAAATTGCAAATATTTGCTCACTTACCTTAAGGATTTTCTTCGTGCTTATAAGAAGTGTAACTTGTAAGCATTCAATAAAACCAACTACGTATCTTCAACTTCATATTTAAGGTTACTTGGGTTGTTTCTGAATTTAACTAACCAATAAACCAACAGATAGGTAAAGATAAATAATACTTGACGTTGAATTAGAGTGAAACAATACGACAAAGTTGCGCATGCGCGTTTTCATCCAGAAAGGTAATTGAAACAACTACTAGGTCTGTGGTAGCGCCACTTATAAATCTTGAGACCATCCGCCATTTTCAGTAACGGAAAGTATCGTCTCCATATGGGAGTTTTATAACACTCATATAGATAGGATTATAAAAGTGTTCAGATGGTTATCGGAAAAAACATAAGTCTTTGTCGACACTTATAGGAAAGTTATAAATTAAATCAATTAAGGCCAATAAAGGATATATAGGGGATAGGGAAAATTTATTGTATCTACATTATATAACTTTGAATTTTATAAGGCAGTGTCGAAGAGTGTATTCGCACTTTTATAAAATAAAAAATGCTACTTGAGCAACTAAGGCAAAAAGCGTTACAATAGATTCAGATGGCTATCCCAAGCCCGAAAAAAAATTAAATTACAGAAAATACCAAGTTATGGTCCACTATAGTAGAAAACCCGCCAGCTCATATTAGTGAACGTGAAGAAATTTCTTCACAGCAAACAGTCGATTCTGATGGGTTTGTATTATACAATAAATAAGAAAAAAAGGAATCAAACAAGGAGAATCCGCGGTATAATTGGAAAAACAGAAGAGATCAAGGCACCTACGCAGTATTCACACTCCCACTTCAGTAACCTAGATCCCCTTATAATAGAACACAAAAGTGTCGACTCTTATGACCTGAGGGGACAAGAATTAATAATTTTTTATTCCATATTCAGAAAAATCGATCAACTACAGGAATAAACCTCAAGAACAACCGTAAAAGTCAAAATTAATTCATTCAAACGTACAAGCATTAAGTACCAGCTATACAAGATTGAATTATTCCATAAATAAATAAAACTGTCAATTCCTGGCTATTATCGAACACTGGATGTCAAAAGATCAACTCTGTGCCTACAGTTTGACAAATTATAAACTCGCCTCATCATTCTGTCGGAATTATGGAACACATATACATCAATATACATCAGAGAAAACCTTATCGAACAGGTGACAGAAATGAAAGATGTAGTTCACAAATAGCGTACCGTATTCTTTCGAATACGTAGCTATATCAATGGAATTTGTAAATAAAAACATTATTATTGTTTCACTGAATAGATCCTCCAGTTCTTCAAAAAATGATATGAATCTTTTCTTCGAGAAGTTGATAATCCTCCTACAATTGTTATCTGATATGAACGGCGACTATCTGATAGGTGATTTCAATATTCATACTGAACCATCATCTAAAGATACCAATAAAAATAAATTCTTACATATTAATCAATTTCAAGCGACACTTTGGTCATTACTTTGGTCTTTTTAGCGGTCATTACTGGTCATTGCTGTTCAGCCCTTGATCATACCTTCGATGACCAAGACGAATGACCATAGATTATCGCTCTGAATGCACGTTACCGAGGTTTTGGTCATCCGTGTTCGTATTACTTTGCATTTAAATTTAGAGATTACCCCAATTGCGAAACAATTTACTGAAAAGGATTACCTGTTTTCGAAAAGAAATGTGTGGAACTTTACCGTCTATTTCTATTAATTTGCTGAACAATATCACTGAATTTCTAGGGGATCAGAGATACAATAAAGTCTAAACTTATATAATATGAATATTCAATAATCTCGATAATACCGAATTCTATTAACTTAAACTTTGAAAAATCACTTGATTCTATACAAAAACTTAAAAAATTTTCATTCATCAAATACACTCTGAAAGTTTCTGACGACTTGCTTATTCCGTTCGACAGTTATTTTGATCACGGGCAGAATCTGTTTTGAGTATGGATTTTTATCAAAGATATAAACGAAGTTTTGCCGAGAAATTGCAGACATTTTGGGCTTTGTATCAAGGTGGACAAGAGCGCAAAAAAGGGTAGGCCTTTAATATATAGATTGAGGTAATAATTGATTGATGGTCCTCTTTGAATATTTATTTGCAACCCACCCCACTCTCCGACTGAAGGGCATAGTTATCCATAACACCAAGGATAGTTTTATATACTTATTTTTTTTTTGTTCAGTTACAATTCAAATTTGATTGACGTCACGATTTTCTTTTTGAGAAATCTGAACTGTAACAATTGGCGCCCAACGTGGGGCCTGCCTGACTCATTTTTTGTTGTTTCCATTTGCATTTTGATTTTTATTGTTGCCAATGGTGAAATCTGTTCAAGTCCTGGCTATATAAAAACGCCTATTACGTTGAAAAATAAAATGCGTTGGATTGATATACTTGTGGTTCCTTCATTACCGCATCGGTTGATATTGGGAGTTGATTTTTGGCGAAAAATGGGTATAGTTCCCAAATTAAATGAAGATGTTTGGCATTTTTCCGATGGACCTGTTGAATTGTCGCAGCTGTGTACTGTAGAGAGCAAATCGCACTTGAGCGAGCTGCAGTCAAAATCTCTACAGACCTTGATTGACGAAAAATTTCGCCTTATGGGTGATGAAATTGGTTGTGCTAAAGTTCCAGAACATGAAATAGAATTACTACCCAATACTAAACCAATCAAACAGAGATGGTATCCCGTATCTCCAGCCAAGCAGAAGATTATTGATGAACATTTGGAGTCAATGTCGAGGAATGGAATCATAGAACCTTCCAAAAGCCCTTGGTCATCTCCGGTATGTTTAGTTCCGAAACGTGATGGTTCCTTTAGATTTGTTGTAGATTATCGACAGTTGAACGCTGTGACTAAAAAGGATGCGTATCCGATACCGTACATTTCTGCGATTTTAGATCGTTTACGAGACGCTAGGTTTATTTCGGGTCTTGACATAAAAGTGCTTTTTCCGGATCCTATCGCTGAGAACTCTCGGGAGTATACTGCGTTTACGGTTCCTGGCAGAGGTTTATTTCAGTTTCGTCGTTTGCCGTTCGGGCTTACCAACTCTCCTGCTACTTGGCAACGAATAATAGATTCAATTTTGGGAGCAGACCTTCAACCTTCGGTTATGGTCTATCTAGATGATATAATTGTTGTTTCCCAAGATTTCGAAACACATTTAAAAACATTGAGTATGGTCTTCGATCGACTCATAGATGCTGGTTTAGTTGTGTCGCGGGAAAAATGTAGATTTTGTATGCCGGAACTCAGATACTTAGGTTACATAGTCGACGCGAGTGGACTGCGAGCTGATCCAGAGAAGGTACAAGCCATACTCGATATATCTCGTCCTAATTCGGTGGCTGAGATCAGAAGATTGATTGGCACAGCTTCTTGGTATCGTCGATTCATACCGCATTTCTCTTCACTTATGGCACCACTTACTAACTTGACAAAGAAGAACGTTACTTGGTCTTGGTCAAATGAGTGTGAACGGTCTTTTCAGGAACTTAAAGAAAGTTTGTCTACGTCTCCCATATTATCGTGTCCAGATTACGATAAAACGTTCACAGTACAGACAGATGCCTCTGGATACGGCATTGGAGCTGTCTTGACTCAGGAAGGACCTGATGGTGAGGAAAGGGTGATATCATATCTCTCCCGGTCACTAACTCGTCAAGAGAGGAATTTTTCCACCACAGAAAGAGAGTGCTTAGCTGTAATTTGGGCAGTTGAGAAGCTTAGACATTATTTGGAGGGAACCTCTTTCAGGGTCATCACGGATCATCACAGTCTTCTTTGGTTGCAAAACCTTAAAGATCCACAAGGACGATTGGCACGATGGAGCTTGCGACTGATGCCGTATAGTTTTGAGATTGTTCATAGGAAGGGCAAAGATCACATTGTGCCTGATTTGTTGTCACGGTCTGTGCAGGGTGAGCTCAGTACTGTTGAGACGGCCTCTTCTCCAAATTATTCCACGAGTTCTGATCGATGGTATCAGAACATGCTTCGTGATCTGGAGTTATATCCTGATAAGTTTTCCAAATGGAGAGTCGAGAATGGCGTTTTGCTTAAGTATGTTGCAGTGTCTGAGCCATTTTTGTCTCAGGAATCAGATAATTGGAAGATCGTAATTCCGAAAGATCATCGTGAAGCCTTGTTGAGATCATGTCATGATGATGTTACCTCGGGTCATCTTGGAGTGTTCAAGACCTTCTGGAGGCTCAGAAAAAGATTTTATTGGCCTAAGATGAAAGCTGATGTCATAAGATATATAAGACAATGTAAAGTTTGTGCTGCCTGCAAACCCGAATTAGAGATCACCAGCAGGATTGATGAGTCATAGACCAGATGTGAAAGAGCCGTGGCAGATGGTCAGCCTAGATTTTATAGGACCACTTCCAGCATCATCTCAGAATTTTAAATATTTGCTAGTTATTACCGACTACTTCAGCAAGTATGTGCTATTATCACCTATGCGTACGGCTACTGCTAAGTCACTATGCAGGTTCGTCGAGGAACAACTATTTTTAGTATATGGTGTTCCCAAATTTTGATTTGTGATAATGGTGTCCAAATGCGAAGCAATGCGTTCCGAGAGCTGTGTACAAGATATCGCACTAAAATTTTGTTTACGCCATCTTACTATCCTAGAGCGGATCCTACAGAGCGTACAAACCAAACAGTTAAGACAATGATTACTTGTTATCTGAAAGATAACCACCGCAAATGGGCAGATAACATTGCTGCTGTCGGTTGCGCGATTAGAACGGCGAGAAGTGAGGTTACCGGATATAGTCCATATTATATAAATTTTGGCCGAGAACATCATGTCAAAGGTGATGAATATGATCATCCTATTCAATCGCAAAATAAACCTGTAAGAGATGAAGATAGAAAGTTAGGGTTTGCTAAAGTCTTCGAAGATGTTCGTCAACGTCTGATATCGGCGCAAGCAAAGAATCGGAAACATTACAACTTACGTCGCAGATCAGTGCATTTCAACGAGGGTGATTTGGTACTCCATAAAAATAAGGCATTGTCTAACGCTTCGGATGCATTCTGTTCGAAGTTGGCTCCTCGTTATGTTGGACCATTCATAGTAGCCAAAAAGTTGGGTTCGTGGACTTATGAGCTGAAAGACGCCAAAGGTAACTTCAAAGGAGTGTGGCATGTACAGGATCTGAAGCCCACAATTTCTCCAGACGAATGCGTTTAGTTTCATGTGAGGTGGTCTTTCTTTTATCTTGCCATTTAGATCGAATTGAGCATTTACTCAGTTATGGGTTCTAATATTTTTTTGTGTGATTTTTGTCCTTGTTTTCTTTTACCGATTTCTGATTCGAACGCTGGTTGTCGGTCGTGCCTTTCTTCAAAAGTTCACTTCCTATCGATGGAAGGGGGGACTGTTACGGAATATTTCGAAAATCCTTCATTCGCAGCGCGTCGCCGCCACTGCCTCCTGTAGATTCGCATAATCTCGATGTTGTTTAATTTCATTTTCCTTCTGCGAGGGTATTTATCGAACGATACAATAAAATAACATAATGTACCTGAATAAAAAGCGTGTTTCTTCGATACTGCGTATAGAAAACATATGTGTAGGGGATGTGTGAACCATTGCGAGGTCGAGATATTTTCATGATTATTATTTAATTAATCTTCATCGTTGTTGGCTTGTGAATTAGAAAGAATTTACCTCATTGATTTCGTTATTACGGATTAAAATAATTACACAGGCTGAGTGTCATTATATTGTAATAAAGTTGTATCTACCTTCTTGTCTTACCTTACTTCTTTATTACATTCGATTTATCGGATTCTGACACAAAAAAAACCAACGTGAACTTCAGGCTTCCACAACAACTTGTAAGTAGTTGAAAAATAGATTTTCTCGAGAATTATATATGTGTTCTGAACGATTTATCTCATGTTAGGTTCTGTTTACAGGAGGCCACTAACTTCCTGGTTACGTTTTTATTAATTCTCTACATTGAATTAGCTGGTATTTTCCTGTAGAGAGAATTCATTCCTTTTGCACGTGTGGATTTTCTACCACTTTCGATTATCTGAGATCTTATTGGATTCGACCAGGTGCTCTTCAGGATAAGGAAGATCTTACATAATTCAGGTCAGACCTTACCATTTTTCTAAGCTTTGTAATACACTTTACGCTGGAAACAACATTCAGGCAAGAACTACGTTCGTCTCGAGTAAATATCATCGATGATTTGGAATTAACGTTCAATCTTACTCAAAATTTATGTTTGTACAAGATAATGTAATTGGGCAGAATGTATATTTTTGGAGATCAAATTTAGATCTTGTGAAGCGCTTGTAACGTTACAACCGTGGCAATCTCTTGGGTATCGAATAGGCTGATAATTTAACATTTTCGATTTATTTAGATTATATTTAAGTTAATGTTTATTTAATATCTTACATCTCATTACTACTTGGATATTTCGTAATTAAAACCAAGGTTAGATCATACAAAAATTGTTTATAAATTCAATAAATTACGTGGCGCCCACCTTATTGTGAAATTAATTCTTGTCTATTTATCTTATTTGCAACCCACCCTACTCTCCGACTGAAGGGCATAGTTATCCATAACACCAAGGATAGTTTTATATACTTATTTTTTTTGTTCAGTTACAATTCAAATTTGATTGACGTCACGATTTTCTTTTTGAGAAATCTGAACTGTAACATATTTTATTGAAAAAGATTAGGAAACACTGACGTGAGGTCAGATGACTTTGGCGCTCTTTTTAAGCTAAACCATGAACATTAATTCTTCTTTTCAAAACTTTATGATTAAACAAACCCTTAGACGGTAATAAGTATGTCTAACTTTATGAAAAAGTATGTATTGTTTTACTGATACAGCCCTAACGCAGTACATCAAATAATGAAACATTCAATTGGTCAAAAATATTTATTGCTAAAAATTAATGGTGTATATATAAAAAGATGCCAGCACAAAAATTAACTTGTGAGGCGATAAAAATTATGAATCAAAAACAATAACAGCCAGTGGAAAAAATTTGTTCTATCATTTTGGAGTGTAATTTCCGAAGTTGCACAGTTTAATTCTCTTTATCTGGAACATACTTGATTTTAATTACATTAACTCTTTGTGAGTTTCCACCTGTCATATTGGTTCTTGAATGCATTGACGTTGAGGCCTCCACAATGGTAGACGGTAAACGATTCCAAGTCGAAAACACTCTATTGGATAGAAAGTACTCCCTCTGCGTTGTTCGGAAATTTTCCCTCCTCAGCTTGAATCTATGGCCACGCAATCGTTCGCTATCGTTTAAGGTGAACACTCCTCCCAAGTCTGAGCTGAAAAAACCATTCAGAGCTCTGTAAGTTATTATAAGGTCCCCTCGAATCCTCCTCTCAGAGAAGACTGGTCCAGCATATCCAGTATAGGAAAATGATCTACTCAGTAGATAAAGAATCCTCTTTGCCTTGTTGACAGCATGTAGGATGTGATTAGACCAAGAGAGGTCGTCGGAAACCACTACTCCAAGGTCGCAGTGGGAGCTCTCCGAGGAAATCACGCAGCCACCAAGAGTGTACTCGACCGCTGGATTATTTCTTCCCATGTTAACAACAGCGCACTTCTGGAGGTTCAGAGGTAGACACCAGTTTGTAGACCAGTCATGAAGGGCTGGATAACACCAGGATCGGTGAGGGGACTGCCAAATATTTTCGAATCATCGGCAAAATGTGAACAATGGGATCGAATAATTCTCGGTATATCCGAAGTGTATAAAAGAAAAAGAATTGGACCCAGCACCGAACCCTGGGGGACTCCACCAAGAACCGGTCGGCTGGTCGATAGAGAATCACCTGCACGCACGCGAAAGCTACGTTTTAATGGGATTGTGAATATTAACACCGTCTTTTTTGTGTTCGGCTATCCTAGTTTTAAGATATCTGTTCGTCTGACCTATGTATACCTTCTCGCAGTCACGGTAAGGTATTTTATAAACGACATTTGATTTTGAGTCTGATGCAGTTTTTGACTTAAATCTGGAATGAAATGTCTTAACAGTATTAACCGGTTTGTACGCTATTTCAACTATTTCATCTCGCAAGAGATGACCGACCCTCTCAGATACCCCTTTAATATAGGGAACCTTAAAAATTTTTTTCGCCGTGGAGTATGTTCTTGGGAGATATGTATCATTTTATTTAAAATTCTCTTAATCAATGTTTCGGGGTAATTGTTTTTTATTAAGAAACTACTAATCTTATTCAGGTTTTCATTATGAAAGTCCGTGCTAGTTAAACGGGTAGATCTAAATTTGAGATTTTCTATCAGGTTTATTTTTTGTGTGAAAGGATGTTGAGAATTAAAATTCAAAAATCTTCCAGAAAAGGTCGGCTTATGATACCAGTCCGTCTTTAATCCGTCTGATGACCTTATGACAAGTACATTCAGAAAAGGTAATTTGTTATTGTTCTCGATCTCTGAGGTGAATTTCAAGCGTTGATGAAAAGAATTGAACGCATTGAGAACAATATCAATACTGTCGGCTGGTATTGAGGTGAAAATATCATCGACATACCTCTTAAAATTGGAACCCTGGAAGGTAGCTCCGACAAAGCGAAATTCTGCAATTCCGACATTACTATATCAGAAACAATTGGTGCTAAACAGTTACCCATGCCAAGCCCGACTGTCTGGCAAAAGTATTATCATTAAAAATTTAACACATAACTCAAACACTGACGTGAGGTCAGTTGGAACTAGTAAGCGGGTAGATCGCTCTTAGTTCAAACCAGTAGTTCAAATGGCCCATTGATCGAGTAATTATTCAAGATTGTTTGAAAGAAAACACGTCAAATGAAAGCGAAAAGCTTCGGAGAAACGCGAAAAAACACGAAGGAATCCGAAGAAACACGAAAGAAACCGAAGTTATACGAAAGAAATTAATTTGAAACATCAAAAACATGTCAAAACTTTTCAAATCAACAAAAGGTCGAAATAATCACCCGACCGTAAACGAGAATATGTTTTGTCGAAAGGAATCACTAAGCATGAGATCTACAATTGAAGCAGTCATCCTCCAAAGTCAGTAATTACCAAAAATATCAAAATTTTCTTGTTATCCTGATAATTATTCGAAGGACTGGTTTATCTCAATAATCCGATATATTCAAGATGTTAATTTACCGAAATTTTCACACGTGAAAAACATGATGAAAAATGCATATGGGACACCCAGTATATAAATCGAATCGAACATAAGAAACAAACCGAAAGAATATCGTTTTAACTCTATCGTTTCAAGTTCGGTGCATTCTCCGAAGAAAGAACCACGACGAAACACGAAAAACTTGAAAGAACCCGAAGTTTATATCCAATCTAAAACCCCGAGGAGCACAAAAACCGAAAGCGTGCAGAAAATAAGGTCTATTTGATCGCGAAATCATTGTTGATTCATTTCATTTCTGCTAGAGAAATTTTGAAAATTCCTGAGATTTCGAATTCAGAACTGAAACACACCGAAGAAATTGATTTACGCGAAAAAAATCAAACACCCTGTATGATTTCTATTCAGATAAATCATATGGGACACCCCTATATATATCATCATCGTTTATAAAATTTGTATTTGAAAATAATTATTCATCAATAAGTCCAAAAGGAATGGCACAAAAAACCGAAAGTCAAATAATAATCAATGTTGATTCATTGTTAATGGCACAAACATTTCATTGAATTCAGTTCAAACTCAGCGCTTCTCAGAATTGAACCTGAATATATTTTATCGAATTCAGAACTGAAACACACCGAAGAAACACGAAAAATTCTGAATTTGCGCGAAAAAAATCCTACCTCGTTTTTCCATTATGGCATGGTTCGCAATACGTTCTTCAATATGAACATAAGTGATAAAGAAATTATGGAAGCCTGAAGAGTGGAACTTGAGGTGTTTTTCTCGCGATTCGTGAAACGAAATGTTCAATAAATATCTCGAAAGTCACAGACATTTGGGCAAATTGATAAGCACTCTGTTCAGGTGAACAAGAGCGCCAAAAACGAAACAACCGTTATTAACACATAACTCAAACAATTGAATGAACTGATCAGCGGTCAGACGAGTGTGAGTTCTATCGGTATATTAGTGAACAATGGGTTCTAATGAAACCGGACGTCCTCGCTCTCGGAACTAACATCTAATGAAATCTGAGGCACTTTGGGCGATTTCGCGAAAAAATGACGTCATCTGGAATATTGACATCCGTCAGATCTTCGCCAAAGTGAAAAGAATCCATAACATACTTTTCATCCCTCTCGAATATATTATTCAAAAGTTCAGCTAAGTATTTGCTCAGATTATAGAGGGGGGAGCCTAAAAAGCTCACTATAGGTCGTAGAGGACATTCGATTTTGTGAACTTTTGGTAGGAAATAAAGTTTGGGGCAAATGCCATTATTACATTTTAAAAATTTAAGCGTAACATCAATTCGCCCTTGTTTATGTAAATGAGTCACTAATTTGTTGAGTTTGTTCTGTATGCTAGTGGTTGGATCTTTTGATAATTTCTTGTATGTATTCTGATTATTGAGCAAAGTGAGTGCTTTTTCATTATATATATCCACTGGCATAATAACCGTGATATTACCTTTATCAGCCTCAAGGACTAATAATTCACTATGTTCTCGCAAAAAATGTTTAGTCTCTATTATGCATTTAGTCAAAAACCGAGCAAATCTGGGTTGTGTAGTAGAACAACGATGAACTAGTGAGTTATTAAGATATTTTGTGGTGATATTGATGAATTTATTTCGCTTTCCTGTGATGTCCACCTCATTTGTCCGAGAACTTAAACAGAACTCTGCATCAATCAACAGTTGTTGTAATGGGGGTGGTTTATATTTATTGTAGGGTAAGTTGTATTTCTCCCCAAGACTGAGAAGATATTGAACATTAACAGGAATAGGAACCTCAGAGAGATTTTTGAATCATCTTGTTTGTAAGTCAGGATTGTGGTCTCCATCGAATTCATTATTAGGTAATTGGGACAACCTAAAATTTGTGAGTTTACGTATTTGTATTTTTTTTCACAATAGAAAATTCTTCCTTGTAAAAAATTATTTGGTGATTATTAAATCTGTTGTTAATTTCTTCCGGTAGTGATTGCAAACGTCTTGTTTTAACTGTCTCAAGATGTCGCTCAAGAAAACCAACCTTCCAATGTGAATAACTTACCTCCAAATTCAAAAGCTTTCTCTTGAAATCGTCAATCACTCTGTTAAATCTATTCTTGAAAGGGTTGTCCGAGTCCGTCATGAAGGTGAGAGTGCATTTCGGAATTTTTTAATGATCAGTACTTTTGCCAGACATTCGGGCTTGACATGATCTCTTGGGATCATGGCGGCGAGTAACGAGTCTGCAGTTCGTGAACTGACTAATCTGACGAAAAGTAAATTAATTGAAATAATTTTTTCCAGAAAAGCTCCAAGTGATGTGAAGCTCAGTGATTCAACAGTAAGAATGATAGAATTTGGGAATATTCCGGAATGTATGGATAATAGTGATAATTTTGATGGATCAAAGCAGGATGTAACCTTCCAACTGATGTCGGTTGAAAGTGATCTCAAATGTGCCAATGAAATCGACTGTCTCAAAAGAGTTATTGCTGAGATGGATCGTTCGATTTTGAGTCAACAGAAAACAATTGAATCTCAGGATTTCACTATGAAAATTATAAGAGAAGATCTGACTAATAAACATAAATACAACAGTGTTGCTACTTCTTCCGAAGTGTGGTTAAACTCCAGGAAAACTTTGGACGGACCGACGTTACAGATTGCTGCAGATAATTCCAACACAAATGAACAGAGGGATCGGCGATGATGAGTGGTAAAATTATACCAGAGAATAAAAACAAGTCGAACAACAGAGATGGAAAACCTCAAAAAGGAAGAGAAGAAAATCCTTCCAGGGAAGACGTCGAAGAGAAATGGAAACTGGTCGAAAGGAGAAAACGGAAGGATAGAATGGTAGTAGGTGGAGGAGATGAAAATGAGTCCGAAACAAGAGTAAGAGGTGTGCCAAGAACGGTGGACTTGCATGTATACAGAATTCAACCGGAAACAGAACCTGAGGATTTGAACAACCTGTTGAAGCCTCATTTCAGGGAAGTCGTTACGAAGAAGATCGACTCAAAAAATCCGGAGGTGTATTCGTCTTTCAAGGTGACTATTTTCCAAGATAATTTCGAAAGAGCCATGAATGCTTCAATATGGCCTAAAAATGCTTGTGTTAGGCGTTTTTTATACCTTCGCAAAAGGAACAATCAGGAAATCAGATGAACTTTTTTCCAACATAGCTCCTTTTGAATGTTCAAACCTTGAATAACAAGAAAATAAGTGAACTTGAAATTTTTCTCCATGATTTCAATGCTATTAAATTTTCTATGCCTTACTGAAACTTGTGTGAGTGGTGATAAAATGGATCAGATGACTATTAGCGAATTTAAGTTGTCTGCTCGTTATTTTCGCTCCTCCAAATCGGGAGGCGGCACGGCAATTTGGACTCGAACTGGTATAATAGCGGATGAAATTTGTTTGAAGAACTATTCTGTGGAAGGTCACTGCGAGTTATGTGCAATCTCATTCAAATGTAAAGACTTTTTTTATGTTATAATTAGTTGTTATAGAGCACCTAGTGGTGATATAGAAATATTTTTGTCCAACTTAACAAAAGCTATTGAATTGGTTTTCAGACCTAAAATAAGGCTGATATTGTGCGGAGATTTAAACTCCGATAGTCTGAACAACTCTTGTAAATACAGAAAAATTTCGTCTGCATTATTGCAGTTCGGTCTAGGCAACACTGTATTTTGGCCAACAAGAGTGACCGCGAATTCGATATCATGTATTGATCATATTTATATAAATTTTAATTTAACCACTACATGTGTACTCGATTATGCGTTCTCAGATCACCCTATGGTATTATTGGATATAAAAATTGGAACAATCGCAAAGGAAGAAATAAATTCAACGTGGAAACGATCTTTTAATGAATCATGTGTGGAATTGTTTTGTAATGATTTGTCTCACGAGGACTGGTCATCTGTTTATATACACAACAACTTAGAACCCGCTTTCGAACAATTTTATTCAATATTTTTATTTCATTTTGAAAATCGATTTCCTCTTAAATTGAAATACATACATAGAAAACCTAAAAAGTGGGTAAATGAAACGGTTAGAAAATCGAGTAGTAATCTGAGACTTCTCCACGCACTGCTTACAGGTACGAATAACCCAGAAATGAAAAAAAATTATGTGCAAGAGAAAAAAAATCATCAACATTTGATAAGAGATCAGAAGCGCGCCTACTATCAAAATCGTATAAACAAAAGTGAAAACTCGACTAAAGAAAGTTGGAAAGTGATATCAGAGCTAAATGGTAATAACACCAACAAAAAAAATTTGTTGAGTATCGTGGAAAATAATGAGGAAATTACTGATCCTCAAATGGTTGCAAATATGTTCAATGTTTTTTTCAAAGAAATGCCATTAGTAGTCCGAGATAAAATAAAGCGAACGGAGAATTCATCCATTACAGCTTCAACGTCGGCTTATCGGAAAGTATTTCATTTATATCCTTTCAATAGCGAAGAATTTCTGAAGTTATGTTCCAGAAAACTCAATAATAAAAGATCTTTCGGAGCTGATGGGGTTCCCCCTTTTTTGGTTAAGAGGTGTCTGCATCTCATTGTTGGGCCACTTTGTCATTTGGTTAATGTATCCTTCTGTGACGGGCAATTTCCGGATAAACTCAAAATAAATAAGGTCATTCCTGTCCACAAAAGAAACGATAGGCATGATATGAGGAACTATAGACCTGTTACAATTACCTCAACGTTCTCGAAGATATTTGAGATCTGTTTTCTTAATAGGCTGACCAAATTTTTGGATGAGAATAACGTCGTATCGTCCACACAGCATAGGTTCTGCTCAGGAAAATCAACAACGGCAATTCATGTAATGTATGATAAAATAATAAATGGTTTGGAGTCGGGCGAGTGCCCAGTAGGTATTTTTTGTGACTTAAGTAGAGCTTTTGACTGCGTCGATCAAAGGATGTTGATGTCGAAGCTCGAGAGAATGGGAGTCATTGGCATGGCCTTAGAGTGGGTGAGGTCTTTTCTAAATGATCGGTCGCAATATGTTCAGGTCACTCAAGTGAGGGATGGAAGTTTGAAGACTAGCTGTTCTGACTTGATTGGGATGGACTTGGGGGTTATCCAGGGCTCAGTGTTAGGGCCAAAACTTTTTGTAGTGTATGTTGATGATGTTGACTCCGCGGTATCTCGTGAGTTTATAGTTAAATATGTGGATGATAAATCGATTGTTATATCGGGTAAATCACAGGAGGAAATAGGAGACCGTTTGCTGATGTCCTTATCCGGTTTGAATTCATGGTTCAGTAGTAATCTGCTTCATTTCAACATAGAAAAAACCTTTATGATTCAGTTCGATAATTTTCAGAAGAAAATGGACCCCATAGATGTTCAAAGGGATGGCCAAGCTAGTAAGCAGGTTGGTCATACAAAATTTTTAGGCGTCTTTATTGATGAACACCTCAATTGGAAGGTTCATTGCGAAATGCTTGTTTCTAAATTACACACCGTGGTTTATAAAATGAAAAATCTAAGGTATATTTTAACGTCCACACAGCTCATCATGCTGTACTATGCCGAAGTGGAATCTGTGATATGGAATTTGTTTTTGGGGCTGGTCTACAAACGTGGCTGATGTATTTCTCGCACAGAAAAGCATAATAAGGAGTATTACAGATAGGAGGGGTTATACATCGTCCACTAAGGTGGACTACATTGTTAACAATTCTTTAAGGGGAAATGTCCTTGTGGATGTCAGGGAATCGTTCATCAGTGATCACAGAGCTGTGATCCTCGAATATTACTCACAGAGCGGATTTGACCTTAACAATGATTATAAGAGGGTCTCAAGATGTGTTTCACCGGACAACCTTGAGCGCCTCTCTTTGCTTGTTGAACGGGCGCACTTTGGGATGATATATGGCGATCAATCGATTGACGCTAAATTTGAATATTTTATATATATATTAAAAACGCTTATTGACACAGCTTGTCCTTTGAAGAAAAAATAACATTCGGTTTGTAAGAGACCCGCATGGATAAATCCCGATATTCTAGAGGCCAGAGAGCGCCTAAAAAACCTCCACTGGCTCACTAAGAACTTGAGAACATCAGATTCGAGAGAGGTTTACAAAACTGCAAAAACCGAATATTCTCAGTTAATAAGAAGAACTAAATCGGATTATTACCAAAATATAATCTCCATATCCGATAATTTGAATAAAACCGTTTGGCATATGGTTAATTCTGAACTTGAAAGATATAGTGGAATAGCGAAATCATTATCGATCATACTGAATGGTAAACATGTTTCATGCCCGAAGCTTCTGGCAGAGGCTTTTGGAAAATATTTTACTGAGGTTAACGAACAGTCCATTTTGGACTTCTTCGGAAACTACATCTCGAGAATTTGTACCACTCAGAAATTGTCGAACTACAGTTTTTATTTCTTTCCGGTAACAGCAGATGAGGTCCTGTCGATTATAAGTGGTCTGGAGAATAGCAAAAGCCCAGGGCTGGATTACATCTCGGCGAGAATTCTCAAGTCAGTGGCGCATTCCATCTAAGAACATGTGGCCCATCTTATAAATTCGTCTGTGTCGGCTGGAATATTTCCATCTATATTGAAACAGGCCAAGTTCATTCCTGTACACAAAAAAAAACGCCGAGGACAATATTACCAACTATCGTCCGATATCAATTCTGAGCCAATTATCAAAAGTCTACGAGAAAATAATGTACCATCGTATGGGCGATTTCCTGAACAGGTTTACACTGCTTTCCAAGCATCAACATGGTTTTAGAGCTGGCAGATCCACTCAGACCGCATGCACCGAACTGATAGAGTTTGTGTACGATAGTCTGGATAAGGGTGCTCATGTTGCAGGGATCTTTTTTGATCTTTCGCGAGCATTCGACAGTATTCAGCATAAATTCATCGCTGACAAGCTGTACCAGATAGGTTTTAGAGGCATAATTCTGGAATGGATTATGAGCTACCTCTCGAACCGTTCCATATTTGTCCATTTAGAGGAGTACGTTTCCACCGAATATCAAAATAATATTGGTGTCCCTCAGGGATCGGTTCTTGGACCACTTATATTTATTTTATTTATGAATGACTTACCTGATTACCTTGTGGAGTGCATTCTGATTCTATTCGCAGATGACACCTCTTTGGCTATTAAGGCCAAGAGCCAAATCGAATTAATATCTAAATGTGAGATGGTGATTAATCTCTTCAATAAGTGGTGCAGAACTAATTCACTCATCGCGAATGTGGATAAGACTCAGATCATCAGATTCCGCCTGCGGGATTCGTTATTGGTTTCACCATTGATTCTCAGTACTCAAGAGGGAGTTCTGAGGTCTCTTAAATGCATCAGGTTCCTTGGGTTGTATGTAGACGAGTTTCTGAGGTGCAATTTGCACATTGAACACCTAGCAAAAAAATTGAATCGGGCTTTTTACGCCATTCATCGTCTGAAGCACTCACTGCCCATTGATGCATTAATGAATGTATACTACGGTATGGTGAACTGTCACCTCTGTTATAGTATAGTTTTATGGGGCGGGTCTTCTGGTAGCGACCGAATTTTCATTGCCCAGAAGAAGATCATTAGATTGATTTTCAATCTGAACCCACGAGAGTCCTGTAGGCCGACATTCAGGAAGTTTAGAATTCTGACATTTCCATGTCTGTACATCTTAAACTGTCTCCTGCATATTAAATATAATGCCCATAACCTTAAGAAGTGTTCTGACTATCACCATCATCAGACCAGACATAGTTGTACTATCTGCATACCCAAACATAGCACAAGCAGATATGAGGCACCGCCTACCTTCACCGGAATCAAGTTGTTCAACCATCTTCCAAACGAGCTGAAATCGCTAAATATTAAAGTTTTCAAAAAAAAAAATTAGATCTATATTGATTGAGAAATGCTTCTATAGTACTCAGGAGTTTCTTTCTGACTCATTAAGTTGATCCATGTAATGTTGCTTGGTGATGTTATTTCCTTGATCTCAGAGTTTGAATCTATGCTTTTTTTCTAATGTTGACTTGTCCTATACACTATTCTGTGTCTTGAGGATCAATAAAGAATTATTATTATTATTATTATTATTATCGCTGGCATAAGTAGTATACAGTCTTGTTCGCACTACTTCAGGGAATATAAAATATTAACAATATTCAGTTTGTATGTATATGAGTTATGTGTTTATGTACATAGGAATCTGCATTTGTTCATAAAAGTTGATGAATATCATGAAGTCAATACAAGAAGAAGAAATAAAAAAATGCTTCACATACCGTTGGCCAAACAAGTGTTAACATATAAAGCACCTAATTTCACGGGACCTCGGGTTTATAATATGCTACCAGAAGCAATCAAAATTCTTCCTCTGCGAAGTTTCAAGGTATGTCTGAAAGAACATCTCCTGAAGAAATGTTTATATAGAATGAACGAATTTTTGTGAGTACGTTTGGATTTTAATATCTCATTTACTTTGCTCTGTTTGACTATTCCTTATACAATTATGTAAGATTGTCGCTAAGGAAAATAAAGAAATACTGAATACTGAATACTGAACTGTTTAGCACCAATTTTTTCTGATATAGTAATGTCGGAATTGCAGAATTTCGCTTTGTCGCAGCTACCTTCCAGGGTTCCAATTTTTAAGAGGTATGTCGATGATATTTTCACCTCAATACCAGCCGACAGTATTGATATTGTTCTCAATGCGTTCAATTCCTTTCATCAACGCTTGAAATTCACCTCAGAGATCGAGAACAATAACAAATTACCTTTTCTGGATGTACTTGTCATAAGTTCATCAGACGGATTAAAGACGGACTGGTATCATAAGCCGACCTTTTCTGGAAGATTTTTGAATTTTAATTCTCAACATCCTTTCACACAAAAAATAAACCTGATAGAAAATCTCAAATTTAGATCTACCAGTTTAACTTGCACGGAGTTTCATAATGAAAACCTGAATAAGATTAGTAGTTTCTTGATAAAAAACAATTACCCCGAAACATTGATCAAGAGAATTTTAAATAAAAATGATACATATCTCCCAAGAACATACTCCACGGCGAAAAGAATTTTTAAGGTTCCCTATATTAAAGGGCTATCTGAGAGGGTCGGTCATCTCTTGAGAGATGAAATAGTTGAAATAGCGTACAAACCGGTTAATACATTTTATTCCAGATTAAAGTCAAAAACTGCATCAGACTCAAAATCGAAAGTCGTTTATAAAATACCTTACCGTGACTGCGACAAAGTATACATAGGTCAGACGAACAGATATCTTAAAACTAGGATAGCTAAACACAAAAGAGACTGTGTTAATATTCACAATCCCATTAAAAATAAAGACAATAACACAGCATTAGCTGAGCATAGTTTAAATACGTTACACTCTTTTAATTTTGAAGGTCTCACTGTGTTAGATACTCAAAACAACTTAGAAAAAAGATTGTTCTTTGAAATGCTTGAAATTAAAAAGATGCAAATTCTATCAACAATATACAATATAATAATATTGATAACTTGAATACGGCCTATTTTGACCTCATACAGAGAATACAAAACTTATAACATCCATAGATATGTTTTGTTTCATGTTCCCTTGAGTTTACGTACACATTATTTCGTTTTTCTTATTTGATAGTTATCAAATGATTAACACTGAATGTCATTTGTTTCAATGAGTTGAAGGATGCAGTTTTTATATGAGGACCTACAAAATCTGGATATTTAAGTTTCTGAGGAATTTTATTGATCCAGTTATTTCTGATGTTCTTAAGAATATGCACAGGATCTATAATATAAAATAAAGGTCTGCTTATATCCACAGGATTTTGATATTCGTTCGACAAAATATTCGAATCACTGAAATAACTCATTGCTTTTTGGCGCTCTTGTTCACCCGAACAGAGTGCCTATCATTTTGCCCGAATGTCTGTAATTTTGGAATATCGAGCCGAAAAAGGTCTCAATCGATTGGGTTCGACTCCCTGATGAAGAATTCGTGACGAAAGTTGAGTCTGTCCGGCCGGCCGGCCGGCCGTATCCTCTCTAGCATCCAAAAGGAATCAGCTAGAGTTTTCATATTTTCAGAATAGGTTAATTGTCCAAATATCTCGGTCAAGTTCGTTATTGGGCCAAATCCGTCGGATGGTTCAGTAGTTATGAGCATCTGAAATTTTGTTTCCTCAATAACTACTAGAATATCCATCCGATCAAGTTGATACTTGGAATGTTATTGAGGGAGGCTGAAACGAAACGGCTTGCAAAATTTCGCAGAAATCGTCACGCTAGAAAATTTTTAAAAAATTCCCAAAAAAATTTTCAATACCCAATATCTCCTAAGACTTCATTTAGATTTAAATAAAAATCCGTATATATATTGAGGTTACCGATATCTTACTCATCCTCAAATTTCATTGTCGTAGCTTTCCCCCTTCTGAAGATATGATCATTTTTTTCATTTACTCAAGAGAAAAATAGAAATGTCAGGAATTCGAAGTCATTGAAAGATTTGCCATCACAGATCGATATTCGTTTGACAACTTGCGGACCTAGATATCAGTGTCAGTTGGCGTAATATCAATCAAAATTTTCATAGAATTCATAGAGGTAGAATTCGATGTCGATGACGTTGTCAAAATTCAGAAAAGCACAGACGTAATATTAATCAAAAAATTTTTTATCACAGAGAAAGAATTTGATGGCGTTGTCAAAACTCAGAAAAGCAATGACGTAAGTTTTTAGGAGAAGCATAGAACAAAATTTGGTGAAAATTATGAGTAGTTATTTTCAAATTGAGATAAAGGTTTGTTTATCCATTAGGCTTTCATATTTTCATCACATTGTCCCATAGTACGGAAAAAGACTATTGTTCACCCGATTAGAGAGCTTATAGATTTGTTAAGGTTTGAATATTTACTCGCAAGTAGGTCAACAAGAGCGCCAAAGCAATCTGACCTCACGTCAGTGCTTTCTAAATTTTTCTTTTAATTGCGTTATTATCAGAAACCACTGCTAAAACTTCAAATCCAATGTTTTCCAGTCAAATTATCACTCTCTTGATGAAAAAATGCAATGACTCGGCGTTCAAAGTAGTTTTGACGGGTAAAATATGAACCACATCTTTATACGTTGATAGAAGACTATTCAACATGAATACATGTGCACTAGATGTTTTCTAAAGGAGAGCGTTCTATCCAGTGTAATACCCAGGTATTTTGGGTTCTGGTTGTACCTAAGCCGTTCACCTTTCCAGAATATGTCAGGTTCGTGGTTGGCCATTTTATTATTCAAGTGGAAGAAAGAGCACTCTGTTTTGCTGGGGCTTGGAACTAATCTCCATTTTTGTAGTAGCTATCTAAAGCTTCGAGATCTTTTTCCAATACTCTCTGCTGTATCACAAGATTTAAGTTTAACAGCTATAGCCAGATCATCGGCGTACGCAAATTTATGAGCAGTTGTAGCAGGGAGATCAGCAATGTACAGATTAAACAGGGCAGGAGCAATTACGGAGCCCTGAGGAAGGCCATTATTTAGGATTCTCTGCCTGCTGGCTTTGCCATTCATGATCACCTGGAATCTTCGACCAGAGAGCATGTTGTTCAAGAGTCTACCAAGCTTTCTACAGGGGATTACTTTCAGGAATTTGTAGAGCAGGCCTTCTCTCCAGACTGTATCGTAGGCAGCTGTTAAGTCTATGAATACAGCCGTGGTTTTGAGACATTCCTGGTATCCTGATTCTATGAACGTTGTCAGACTCATCACTTGGTCCGTGCAGCTTCTGCCCGGTCTAAATCCAGCTTGTTCGATTGGGATGTTCGCAACTAATTTGTCTTGGAGTCTGTTTAGTATAAGTCTTTCCAGAGTTTATAGCAGGAGCTAAGAAGAGAGATTGGTCTATAGCTGTCGGCTCGAGAATTCGGCTTTCAGGTTTTAGTACGGCAATTATTTTTGCTCTTTTAAATTCATTAGGCAGTCTACTCGTATTTAGGATGTCAGTGAGAAATTTCGTTAACCACTGTCTAGCATAAGGGCCACAGTTGATGAGGAACTCATTGTGGACTCCATCAAATCCTGGAGCCTTCCCTACTTTTAGGCTCAGAGTCGCAGTACCCACCTCATCGACACTAAATTCTCCAGAGAGTTCGGGTAATTCTGAGCTTGACTGTTTTAACGCTTTTAGATCGTGTTTTATAAAAAAAAACACGGCTGCAAAAATTCAAACGAGGAATAATATTCTGGATAAGTTATGCGGAACTTCATGGGGGGCGACTGCCGAAACTTTGCGATGTTCGGCAATGGGTCTCGTCTTTAGCTCGGCTGAATATGGGGCTCCGGTTTGGATGAACAGCCACCATGTCTCTAGAGTGGATGTGCAGCTCAACAGGAGCATGCGTATCATAACAGGGTGCATAAAATCTACTCCAACCTATTGGCTTCCAACTCTCAGTCACATTATGCCGCCACGAATCCGCCGAAGAGAGGCTCTTCTTCGAGAATACAAGAAAATAATGGATAACCCAGAGTTGCCTATCCATGACTATATACCCACTGCTTGCCTAACCAGGTTAAAATCCAGACATCCACCAATCAAGACCGCTCAGACATTACATGAAAGCGATTTCAGGGGCCTCCAGGAATGGGAAGCAGGCTGGAGGAGGACGCCCCGGAGGTACTCAATTGTGTAGAAGTCCAAACAAAGCCTGCGGGATTCGACTTGCCTCGCAAAGTATGGAAGACGGCGAACAGAATTAGAACCGGACACGGTATTTGCGCGGACATGTTGTATAGGTGGAATAGACAACCCTCGCGCAACTGTGAATGTGGAGCACCCTATCAAACTGTAAAACATATATATCAAGATTGCACACTTACGGCTTACCAGGGACCAGCTACGGACATATATTCTCTCCCTCCGACAGCGATTGAATGGATAATGAACTTGCGTGTTAGTTTGTGATAAATATGTGTGGACTTGTTGTTTACAAGTGCTCTGCAAGTCTTTATCTTTGTATGTTTTTCTTGGGCTTGCTGTTGTGATTGTTGTTGTTTTAATCTAATTTGATATTGTAAAATCATATTATGTATACTGTTGCCATACGCTAAATAAATAAATAATACATGTGCACTTGTTGCATTTTCACAGTTATTGTATGCATTCCCTACAATATTACCTCCTCGATAATACATATAAGGTTGTTGTTTCTTTGAATTGAAACAACACTTGCTTGAAGTTTTAGGCAACTGAACGACCAGACTCAGAACGTTCAAGGGATGTCTTAACTCCACAGTTGCCGAAGAGGTTTATTGATCAAACTAATGGTGAATGATGCTTTATTGATTACACACTAATCTTATATACTAAATTGAGTAATGACGATAACAATAACATTGCCATATTTGGACATTTTCTAGGTCCCTTGTTACGTCAATTGTTTCTAGCCAGCCAGCAGATTTCGGTCGGTCAGCGACTCGCTCGGCGTGATCCACTTTTGATTGTTAAATGAATGGAATTTGCCATGTTATCGAATATGAATATTTTTTAGGATTATGTTTGAATTTCGAACATTACTCCCAAGGCCGAAAATGCTACAGGCTAGGATGTTGGAACTCCAGTGTTGGCAATCTGTTACTTCTACTGTCCTATTTCCTAATTAATGTCCTATTTCTAAATTGTGTGACCCTCGATGCTTTATTGGGCATGGTCAGGAGTGAGTGCTGACGTTCGGAGTTGGTCTCTCGTCTGGCGTTTTTGTTTTCGGCCTCGGCGTAAAGCTGTTCAAAGTCGAAACATTGCTGGCGTGGTTTTGAACTCTGTGTGATTTCTGTCAACGGAATTTCGGCTTCTGCTTCATTTGTTTCCGAGGTGGATCTGCTACTTCCTCTATACCGAAGAAGTGGACGTATATATCGCATACAGATGTATGTTATAGCGATTGTAGCTAGCAGAGATTCCTATCACAGTGGTTGTAGCAAGAGGGTGTGAAAAATGTCTCCAAATATGTGAATTTGGTTCCTCTTCGTTCATGATAATTTTGGTTAGATTTGCAGAGATGTTGTCTATTGCTGTCTCGGGATCGATGAGGTGTTCATTGGAATGATTTGAGCTCCCTTTCCCCCATCCCTTTTTAATATGGATTTCGTCATAAGAACTACCGATTTATCCTCCAATTTCAAAATATTAAATTTTGTTTTTATATAATTAAGAAATCCAGCATCGTGTTGTTTGATAGAAGGATCAGTTGGTAATTTTTGACACAATCTCCTGATGGTTGACGAACTGGGAAGAAATAAGATTCCGTAACTTTTGAGAAACTTATAGGCATGGGGTGAAATTGAATGCAGTACCCCGCAGAATAATGTTGTATTTACACTATATCTAAACCTACAGAGGTTGCGCTGTCCAAGAAGTTGGACTTTTTCCATGAGAAATTGCAACAACAAGGCTTTGTCAGGAAATCAGAAATGAGGATAATATAGCCGTTATTAATTTCATACTTTCTCCAATATTATCATCGTCCATTAACTTATCTTTGGATATAGTAGCTGTTTTCTCTAATATATCTGACATTTGATTTGTATTCTTGATATTATGTCGTTCATCAAACCGGTTTTGAATTTCTATGTCGCCATAATACACTTTAAATGTCAAATCTTCCAACAAGGGTACACTGCACTGAATTTTCACTATTGGTTCACTAAAAGACAAAAAGTACAGCCTATCATTTGATTTCTTTATGACCCAATGCTCCAAATCAGTATCTTTGACTTTATCGTAAAGTTCCCCAACAGTAGTGACAGCTCTAGACTCATATTCTTCATTCTCTGCATTTCTTTTCTTTCTTGTGTAGATTCTCGAATTGTAGGTAACCTCTTCTGAATCCTACCCGAAAATATACAAGGTATAGCATTCGATTTCAAACGAGGCTTTTTCAATGGAGCTTTCAATAATTCACCAGTTGAGTCGACATAACAGCTAGTAAATTTTTCAACATAAAATGATCTTCGCATACCTGAAATAAATCATCACCATATTAGGTATAAACAAAACTACTTGACAACGTCACTCTTCAATATCAAAACACAAAATGATTAAAATATAGGTTATATTTCTAAGCTTGTAAACATCATAGAAAATTTCAACCCCTCATCTTGTACAGGTAGTCTACGATCTTACCCTAGATGTGATGACTCATAGTCGCTACTTCTGGCTAGTGAAAAGGCCTTGTCTTCTAGGTGGTGTTGCTTGAATGCGGCCCGTCATGACCAACAATGATCAGAGATAACCGGTCATCTGCTGTCACCCTTGGTCTTTCGCTTGAAATTGATTATTATTGAATCATTCAATGCCAAACTGCTTATCGGCACACCTACACCTAAAACGTCATGTATTGACAATATAATTACAAATCTCGACAATGTACAGTCAGCCTATGTAGAACAACCATACCTTTCAGATCATTTGGTACAAATTGTATCCTTCGAGCTTCTTAGTTCGCAGAAGTCTCTCGAATATTCATCAACTGTACGAACAATAAATGTTCAACGAATATTTGTCGAAACTGAACTGGGAGTTTGTATATAGTATACCTCCGGAAGATGTTAATTCTCAATGAGAACAATTTAAAGCTTTATATAAAGATATGTTTCAGCTTTATTTCCCAACAAGGGTCATCAAATGAACACCTAAAAATAAATTCTCACCCTTGTTTAATCCCGAAATCGATAGGCTTAAGAATACACTAGTATTTTCTATGTGATTTTGAGAAATAGAACTGAACTGGAACCAGCTTATCGGACACTTAAATTAACCTATAAATCAAAAAGGCGAAACAAGAATTTTACTTTGATAAATTCGACAATTCCGCAAATAAAAATAAAACAATCTGGTCTTTCTTCAATAACAAAACTGGAAGAAACACTAACATAAATCAACTCGACAAGCTAGGTATTCCTCAGGAAGTGGTAAACAATTTCAGTGATGTGTTTCGACGTCCTGAATCACAATCTCACTTGCGTTCTCCACCACATGTGAACTTTGTGAAACGCGTGGAAATTCGTTTTATGTTTTCGAATCTGAAATTTTTCAGGTTGTTAAAATACTAAGTAATAAAAAAGTACAGGTCAAGACGGAATAACAATAAATGTCATAAAAAAACCGTAAACAATATAGTCCAGCCTCTTGCTTATATTATAAATAATAGTTTGAAATATGGAATTTTTCCTGAAAAACTCAAAACAATTCTGATAAAAACAACCGTGATAAAACCAACTTTCAAAAAGAACGATCCTACTGATCTACGAAATTATAGACCCATTAGTTCACTCAAAATTATTCGGAGAAGTCCTATATAATAGATTATATAGTTTCTTCAGGAATTAGAAGGCGTATTCATATCAATAGTCAGCAACAAAGTAACTGGTACAAGCACTGAAACGGCCATATACAAACTAGTTGAGACATTGACTGAGGGCTTGGAAGGGAATGATTTATTGTTGGGATATTTCATTGATTACTCCGGGGTTTTTGATTCGATTATTCATGAGGAGCTCATAATAAAGCTCGAAATCTATGGTATACGAGATAAACAGCTAAAATAAATTAGAAGTTATTTGCAGTGATGCTTTCAATATGTTGAGTTGACTGTGAATGGAATCAACTACAGATCCACCTTGTCGGAAATAATAAGAGATGAGACTCAGGGCAGCATCCTGGGTCAGTTATTTTACCTCATTTATACAGTGCTAGTCAAAAGTCCCCTCCCCCCCTCGTATCTTTTGAACGGGTATACTTATAATAATGAAATTTGGAGGGTGGAAATAAACGGATGTAGGCTTCTCAACTAGTCATAACAGGTGACGCAATAGTCATAAATGACGTCACAAGGCCACTGTGACCAATAATTTCAAATAGGATCCTATGGCAAGTGACGGCTCGTTTGAAAGGTATTGAAAATATCTATTCAGTCATACCACTTTTGTTTGGGTTTCGGCTGATTTTAATTGATAAATTGAAGAAATACGAAAATTATAGTTTCGCATTTAATTAATGAAAATTTGAGAACCAGTTCTTATAATAAGTGTTCAAAATTTGCCCCATCTACTTCCTGGCAGTAATGCATCCTATTGCTAAACTCTTGTCGTACTCGTCCCAGTGTGTCAGCGGAAATTGCCCTACATTCTTCAACAATTCGTTGTTTCAGAATGGCAATACTGTCAGGTGCTGTAGCGTAAACCTTAGATTTCAAGTACCCACTTATAAAAAAATCTAATGGTGTAAGGTCCGGTGACCGAGCTGGCCATTCGATCGAACCGCGTCGTCCAATCCATCTACCACGTTATTCTTCATCTAGGTAACGTCTTACTGCACCGTAATAGTGTGCAGGAGTACCATCTTGTTGAAACGTTATTTCCAATTTGTCGAATTCATTTGGATTATCTTCTAGAATTTCAAGAATTAACGCCTCAATATCATTTTGTAACATCTCCAGATACAATTCACCGGTTAAATTAGCATTGAGAAAAAGAGGCCCTACTATGTGGTTTCCCAAAATACCTGCCCAAACATTTACTTTTTCTGGAAATTGAGGATGTTTTTCACGAAAGATGTGAGGATTTGTGTCACTCCAATACTTCACATTTTGAGTGTAAACATTTCCATTGAGAAAGAAAGTACTTTCGTCACTAAAACAAATTGTCTGTATGTAGCCTGGTTGTTGGTTCATTTTATTGGACATAGTTTCACAGAATTCTAGTCTTCGGTCGGGGTTATCATCTGAAAGTTGGTGCACCATTTTTAATTTGTATGGATGAAATTTGTTTTTAGCCAACACCCTATGTACTGTCTTTTGACTGACTTCACAGATAGACGCAACTTGAGCTGTGGAAGAAGTAAGGTTTACTACCATTTCTCCAATTATGTCAATTTTTTTGTCATCACTAATTGTTGGTTGACCAGATCGTTTGGCATCTTGAACACTACCTGATGCTTCAAACTTTCGAAGAAGCTCCCTCAAATAAACTCTCGATATAGGGCGATCGGGGTACCTCTCATTAAACAGTCGTTCAGCTGCATGGAAATCGTTTCTACATTCACTAATTATTAAGATAGCTGCTACTTTGTCGGCTACAGTACGTACCATTTTGCCTATGTAAACACTTAAACGTCTCGTTAAACAATAGCTGAGGTAAATTTTCAAGGTATAAACACTTTTGACAAGTAGAGAATTCAAACACGTCAACCTTTCAACCTTTTTGACAATTAACCAGAGGCGTACTTTAAAATCTTCATTAATTAAATGCGAACTATAATTTTCGTATTTCTTCAATTTATCAATCAAAATCAGCCGAAATCCAAACAAAATTGGTATGATCGAATAGGTATTTTCAATACCTTTCAAACGAGCTGTCATTTTCCATAGGGTCCCATTTAAAATTATTGGTCACAGTGGCCTTGTGACGTCATTTATGACTATTGCGTCACCTGTTATGACCAGTTGAGAAGCCTACATCCGTTTATTTCCACCCTCCAAATTTCATTATTATAAGTATACCCGTTCAAAAGATACGAGGGGAGGAGGGGACTTTTGACTAGCACTGTATGAACGATATTCCAGAGGTAATTCCTCGGTTGTATAGTTACTTTTTTAATCACGCGAATGACACCAACATTATCCTTCGCGAGAAAATTCTGGCGGTCCTACAGGAACTTCTGAATGCCACATCGGAGTCAGTTGTGTTGTCGCATCATCTTATTCTAAATGATGATAAAACTGAGCTTGTCCATTTTTCTCATAAGCTGAGAAAATCCGAAAGCTTATCGATTACTCTTAATAGTAAGTCAGTTGAGCTGAAAGATCATATCAAATTCCTTGATATAACCATCTAGAAACACCTTGAATGGACCGAACACATTTGAGAACTTCAGAGAAAACTGAACAGGGTTGTGTACACACGGCGTGTAGTGCATACTGAGTCCACTGTCGAATTTCTTATGGCAGTATATTTTTCCAACTTCCAGTTCCTTTTAAGTTATGGTGTTATGTTCTGGGGAAATAACTCACACGTTTATATTCAGAATACAGAAATTCGCCATTCGGAAAATCTTCGGTATAAAGTATAGAGAAAATTGTAGAGGAATATTAAAAAAGAACAATATACTCACTTTGTCTACCCTTTATACAGGGTGTCTCAAGTTCGAGTGCCTATTAGACGTTTCTGGAGAACTAGACATATTTGAAATCTGAAAATTGGGATTATGATATTGTTCCAAGTTCTCTACAGAGCTAAAATATTTTCGAAGCCCAAAATCCTCCGGTTATACAGGGAGTGAAAATAAATTCGACGAAAAATTTTGTTTTCGAGGTTTCCATTCCTGGTATGATCGAGTATTCAATAGTGAATACATTTCTGTTAAAATCATTGTATTAAATCGAATATTTTTCAAAAGATCCAAATAAAACTGGAAAAAAATTCAAATATGTTCAGTCAGTAATATGTTTATTATTCTTATTTTAAATATCCTGAGCGTGAACCGTTTTTACAGCATCGAAGAGAAAGGATGTGAAAAGGTCATGCATCTTTTGGATTTCAAAAATATCATCACAGGGTGTTTCAAATTTTGTGTTGAAAATTGTGATCTTAAATTGGCCATAACCTCTGTTTTTCAAATTAGAACCCTATTTTTTTGGCGCTCTTGTTCACCCGAACAGAGTGCCTATCATTTTGCCCGAATGTCTGTAATTTTGGAATATCGAGCCGAAAATGGTCTCAATCGATTGGGTTCGACTCCCTGATGAAGAATTCGTGGCGAAAGTTGAGTCTGTCCGGCCGGCCGTCCGGCCGTCCGATTTACTATTATATGTTAATATTACGTTTTTCGCGTTTTCAGTTATTGTTCCAGCATTTTCAATATGTGGTTGGCATACGCGTGATAGTGTTCGAGAAATCACAAAAAAAAGTGGCGATAACAGATTTCGTTGATATAGAGATGGAGAGGCTGTTTGAAAATTAGAATTCATTGAGTCATTTCAGACTTTTATAAGTCTGCTCTTATGAGCTTGTGACTTTCAAAATGAATTATACCGCTGCACAGCGAGTGGAAATAATTTCGAATTTTTGCGAATAATGAATGTGCAAGATGAACTGCTGATTTGTTTAACGAGAGAAATGAGGACTCTAATGTAAGTCGCACTCACGTCCTGGACTTGGTCAGAAAGTTTAGAGAGACGGGCCTAGTTGTTAATTTGAAATAAAAAATTTGAATCGTATCCGCAATGATGAGGATACAGGAACTTCAGGACATTTCGTCAATAACCTTTCTTCAGGTAGGATAATTAAATTATTACAAGTTTAACCCATTTAAGATGAGTTTGCTTCTCGAAATGAATGAAGATGGCTTTGCTCGCCGATTACAATTTTACGAATCAATGGGTGATATGATAAGTGGTAATCCTGACTTCGTTATTAATGTCTACCTCTCTGATTAATGCTCTTTTTGGCGCTCTTGTTCACCCGAACAGAGTGCCTATCATTTTGCCCGAATGTCTGTAATTTTGGAATATCGAGCCGAAAATGGTCTCAATCGATTGGGTTCGACTCCCTGATGAAGAATTCGTGGCGAAAGTTGAGTCTGTCCGGCCGGCCGGCCGGCCGTATCCTCTCTAGCATCCAAAAGGAATCAGCTAGAGTTTTCAAATTTTCAGAATAGGTTAATTGTCCAAATATCTCGGTCAAGTTCGTTATTGGGCCAAATCCGTCGGATGGTTCAGTAGTTATGAGCATCTGAAATTTTGTTTCCTCAATAACTACTAGAATATCCATCCGATCAAGTTGATACTTGGAATGTTATTGAGGAGGCTGAAACGAAATGGCTTGCAAAATTTCGCAGAAATCGTCACGCTAGAAAATTTTAAAAAATTCCCAAAAAAAAAAAAATTTTCAATACTTAATATCTCCTAAGACTTCATTTAGATTTGAATAAAAAACCGTATATATATTGAGGTTACCGATATCTTACTCATCCCCAAATTTCATTGTCGTAGCTTTTCCCCTTCTGAAGATATGATCATTTTTTTCATTTACTCAAGAGAAAAATAGAAATGTCATGAAGTCCGAGCTTTGTCATTGAAAGATTTGCCATCACAGATCGATATTCGTTTGACAACTTGCGGACCTAGATATCAGTGTCAGTTGGCGTAATATCAATCAAAATTTTCATAGAATTCATAGAGGTAGAATTCGATGTCGATGACGTTGTCAAAATTCAGAAAAGCACAGACGTAATATTAATAAAAAATTTTTTATCATAGAGAAAGAATTTGATGGCGTTGTCAAAACTCAGAAAAGCAATGACGTAAGTTTTTAGGAGAAGCATAGAACAAAATTTGGTGAAAATTATGAGTAGTTATTTTCAAATTGAGGTTTGTTTATTCATTAGGCTTTCATATTTACATCACATTGTCCCATAGTACGGAAAAAGACTATTGTTCACCCGATCAGAGAGCTTATAGATTTGTTAAGGTTTGAATATTCACTCGCAAGTAGGTCTACAAGAGCGCCAAAGCAATCTGACCTCACGTCAGTGCTTTCTAAATTTATTATAATTGTGTTGGATTCTGCGGTCAAAAATAATGATAGTTTTCTCACATTATTATGCTCCTGAATTCGATAATTTCGGAGTTATTTGAAATTTATGGTATACGTAAAGTAAAATTGATTGCATCTAAAAAAATTCATTCGAAACCATGAGAACACTCTGTACCCATAGAAGATAAATTATCTGTTTATAATTCAGTGTCAGGTGTTATTGTTATTCGTTATCTTCATTTCTCGATTCAACAAAATGAACCGTTATTCTAATTACGAAATTCTGGATCTATTTTATATACATGGTGAATGTTACAGAATTATTAGTAGAACCTGCCGGGCCTTCAACGAGAAGTATCCCCATTTACCTTCCATGACGGAGAAGATCTTTAGAAAATATGTTTCAAACTTTCAAAGTTTTGAAAATGTAAGAGCCCCTAAAGAATACAAAAGAAGGGTATTTGATGATGAGGAAAATGAAATTAGTGTTTTGACTTACTTCGAAGCGAATGAAAATGCATCTATTCGAAGTGCAGCTCATGAAATCGATTCAGACAGAAATTAGGCGCACCGAATTTTGAAAAAACACAACATGCGTGACTACAAATATGAGAAAGTTCATGCATTAGAACCAGGTGACTACATAAAAAGGTTGAATTTTTGTAGAGGAATATTAGAAAAACTTGAAAATGATGAAAATTTTTGGAAGAGATCATTTGGATAGACGAAGCAAAATTCAATAATGAAGGGCTAGAAAGAATTGCCACATTTGGAGAAGTGAAAATCCTCATAAAAAAGACAAAGAAACCCCCAGAACAAATTTAGTTTTGATGTGTTTGCTCTTTTGATGAACAATAAAGTGCGGTACTACATTTATGAAGAAAATTTTTCGAAATCCTGAGATTTTTTGGATGAACTGCCGTTGAGTATGTCGACTACCGCATACTATCAATTGGATGGGGCTCCGGCACATAGTTCAAACGAGGTGTCTGAAGAACTGAATGCAATGTTTGGTAATCGGTGGATCGGACGCCGTTCTTCACTGTTTTGGCCCCCACGATCTCCCGATCTTACTCCCTTAGATTTTTAGTTATGGGGTAAAATAAAAAACATAGTCTATGAATCTCCTATTGAAAGCAAAGAAGATTCGAAACGGAGTGTGGAGGATGCTTTCCACTCACTTAAGGGGGAGGAAATTGGGCGAGCCACTAACCGAGGTGTTTCAAGACGTATTCGAAAGTGTGTGGAACAAAATGGTTACCATATTGAAACTCTTACCTGATCATTTATTTTGTTAATTTGAGTTTTGAAACGTATTTTTATTTTTATTATCATAATTTATTTATAATCATGATTCGGTGCATCTATAATATATTTAATGTGTTTCCTATTGAATAGGTGGATTCTCATTTGCTTCGAAATAAGTCGAAATACTAATTTCATCAACTGCCCTTTTTTTGTATTTTGTAGGGGCTCTTACATTCCATAATTTGGAATGTTTGAGACATTTTTTCAGAAATTTAAAAAAAAATGGGGATAGTTCTCATTGGATACTCAACATTTAGTGTCATCCACCATGGATTTGGAATAAACAATATCATTAAGTGCATTTGAATGTGTATTGCGTATACAATTGAAAAAATACAATATAAGAAATAAATCCAAAATCTCATTTTGTTGAATGATATTTTGCTATTATATCTATTGTGGATTCCAACGTTTCGATAGACATCTTCTATCTTTATCAAGAAGAAAAGTAAGAAACCTTTTGAAAATCACTTTTCTCCTTGATAAAGATAGAAGATGTCTATCGAAACGTCGGAAATCATTACATCCACAATAGATGATGGTAATAGCCCAAACAATCATTCTACACGAGCTCCATCATCAACAATATCTCGTCATCAACCAAAATCTCATTATTAGAATAGCAACGATTCATTTTGTGAAATCGAAACATTTCATAAGGACTAACAATAAGACCTGTCTGACACTTGTGAATTATAAATGGGATAATTTATCTCCTATGCTCACAGAATATCCTTATGAATCAGATTCAAAGAATTCGACTCTACGTACTACATAAATTCAGAAAATCTCAAATAACTCAGAAATTATTGAATTTAGGAGCATAATCATGTGAGGAAACTATCATTATTTTTGACCGCAGAATCCAACACAATTATAAAAAAAATATAAAAAACAGAAGTTATGGCCAATTTAAGATCACAATTTTCAATATAAAATTTGAAACATCCTGTGATGATATTTTTGAAATCCAAAAGAAGCATGACCTTTTCATATCCTTCCTCTTCGATGTTGTAAAAACGGTTTACGCTCAGGATATTTAAAATAAGAATAATTAACATATTACTGACTGAACATATTTATTTTTTTTTTCCAGTTTTTTTTTGGATATTTTCAGAAATTATTCGATTCAATACAATGGTTTTAACATAAATGTATGCACTATTGAATACTCGATCATACCAGGAATGGAAAACTTGAAAAAAAATGTTTTCGTCGAATTTATTTTCACTCCCTGTATAATCGGAGAAGTTTTGGGCTTCGAAAATATTTTAGCTCTGTAGAAAACTTCGAACAATATCATAATCCCAATTTTCAGATTTCAAATATGTCTAGTTCTCCAGAAACGTCTAATAGGCACTCGAACTTGAGACACCCTGTATATTTGAATGCCTACAATTTGTGTTTAAACAGCCTGAATACTTTACGAAATATGAAAAAACCCGTTCATATAACATAAGGAATGACAACTCCATTTATCCTCAGCATAACCTATCTTCCATTGAAAAATCTTGTACTTATGTGTGTATCAAACTGTACAACACACTGCCAAGACGCATCAGGGAGTTTGGTAAATTCAAAAAATTTCGCAGAGATTTATCAAGTATTGATACAGATGGAACCCTACTCCGTACTAAATTTATTGTCAGGAATAAGTCAAACTTAATCGTAATCACTCTAGTGTATTTTCTCTTGTTAACATTGCCCATTTTCATTGTGAATATTGTAACGATGATTTTTGTGAATAAAATTATTATTATTAACGTATTCTAAAAGATTTAATTTCAAACTTTTTGATTGAATGAGAAGTATTTCTGGTTTTTGGCACTCTTGTTCACCCGAACAGAGTGCCTATCATTTTGCCCGAATGTCTGTAATTTTGGAATGTCAAGCCGAAAATGGTCTCAATCGATTGGGTTCGACTCCTTGATGAAGAATTCGTGTTGAAAGTTGAGTCTGTCTGGCCAGCTGGCCGTATCCTCTCTAGCATCCAAAAGGAATCAGCTAGAGTTTTCATATTTTCAGAATAGGTTAATTGTCCAAATATCTCGGTCAAGTTCGTTATTGGGCCAAATCCGTCGGATGGTTCAGTAGTTATGAGCATCTGAAATTTTGTTTCCTCAATAACTACTAGAATATCCATCCGATCGAGTTGATACTTGAAATATTGTTGAGGGAGGCTGGAACAAACGGCTCTCAAAAATTTGCAGACATCGTCACGCTAGAAAATATTTTAAAAATTCCCAAATACAATTTTCTTAATACTCACTATCTCATTAGATATTTTTCAGATTTCAATCAAAATTCGTGAGTATATTGTGGTGATCGATATCTTACTTATCTTCAAATTTCATTGTCGTAGCTCTTTTCCATCTAAAGATATGATAATTTTTTTCATTTACCCAAGAGAAAAGAGAAATAACATACGTCCCGATGATTTTCTTTGAACGATGGCCATCACAGATCGATGTTCGATTGACATAAGATGTTTAAAATACTGGTGTGTGCACTTGTCAAATTTTGAATGGAAACGTCATTTTACTCTTTGGGACATGGCGACTGTTTTGTTTTATACTCACATGAGGGATCCACAAGGCTCATAAATTTACATCGCAAACGCTTGACATTTGTTGAAATTTCAAATCAAATTAACCTCAAAAATGAAAGAAATTTATTTTATTCCCCTGAAAAATTAACTAGACAAATATTTCATGGATTTCACCGATTAACTGGCTTTTAAATAAATATTCTTGTGATGCGAGTTCTGATCACGTAATGCTTTCAATAAGTATGGTTTATCAATTTTTTTTCTAATACATTGAAGTATGATTTTTTTCACTAATACATGGTCTCTTGCTCAAACATAAATGTTTTCAGTATTATTCTATTAAGATTTTACAACCTGATTTATGGTTAGTTGATGCTCATTTATGTATGTTTTATTGATTTCTGATCTGATCATTTTGGATAAGCAGGAAAAGGTTTGTAATATCAGTAGAAATTATTTCTGTTGGGCTTGGGAAGGAATGATATGGGAGGTCCGGTTCAAAGTAGTTACTATAGGATAGCATGGGTGATTTGGGAGCTCTCTTTCTGTAATGATGAAAAAATATGTATTCTCATTCTCAAAAAGTTTTAATTGAACATATAAAGTAAATAATTTCAATATATATATAATGTTCCTTTGAACTTTTGGCTCACAATATTTGGTTATCAAACAATAAAGCATATAGAGCAGGGGTTAGTGAAGGGGTGCCATACAATTCGGCGTATGACATAAAAGCCTACAGAAAAAACCTCAGTAAGAAAAAACCTGGCTCCCGCCAAAGTGTGAAAGTACAAAAATAAGATGAAATATATCTAGGGACGTCTTTCTTCAAGAGTGGTCGTCTATTGATGGACACAGAGGCTTCTTCAAGTGGTCCATATCGAATCTGGAAATAAAAAGACAAAAGCAGAAAAAAGAACTGAGTTGATCAATTATATCTATGAAAATAAGTGTTTGAAATGCGTATATCTTTTGAGGATTCTTGAAACGCATGCATAATATTTAGTTGTTACTTGATATAGAACATTTCCCTTGAGTCATAAAAAAAATCATTTCTACTCACTTTTGGCACACTGAAAGTTCGTGAATTTATCATCCGCAGCACTAGACTGTCCACATAAAATACAAAAACGCATTATAAAAAATGGATAATCACTTTTCACACACTTTGATACAAAAATTCCGAATAACGCAATAAATAATTTATTCTAATCGGAAACTGATATTCGAATAAATTTGAGTGGCGCTACCTGGCGGAGAGAAAATGAAAGAATCCCCACGTCGCCAAACCTGTAAAACAAAATCGGAGGAGTGCACACACACAAGTTTTTTAGACATCTTAGATTGACAAATGCCGGGCTCATTAATCAGTGTCAGTTGGCGTAATATTAATCAAAATTTTTCATAACAGGAAATCATAGAGATAAAATTCAATATCGGTGGCTGAAATCAGTTGTCAAAATCCAGAAAAGCATTGACATAAGTTTTTAGGAAAAGGGAATTATAGCTTCGAACAAAACTTGGGGAAAATTATGAATAGTTATTTTTAATTTGAGATATATGTTTGTTCATTCATTAGGCGTTCATATTTGCATCACATTGTCCCATAGTACGGGAAAAAACTATTGTTCACCGGATCAGAGTGCTTACAGATTTGTTATGGTTTGAATATTTACTCGCAAATTGCTCAACAAGAGCGCCAAAGCAATCTGACCTCACGTCAGTGCTTTCTAAATTTTTTAGTAAATGGGTGGTTGTTCTCATTAAGGTGAATGACAATTTGAGTATTGTCTGCTCATTCTGTTACCTCTCAACTATTCAATCTTTGGTGGAAGCTTCTGACAGTATGGCCTATATACAGGGTGAGCCATCCATAACTTTCCACCCCGAATTTTGAGCTTTAGGATGAAATATTGTAACAAAAAAAAACACTCGAACAGGTCAAATTTCGTTAAAATGGTGAAAAATAAGAGTGATCAAATCAGTTTGATATTACAACCCCTCTTGTCGCAAGCCCTAACAGCTTTCATTTTTGAAATGGGAAAAGGGATCGAGCAGCACCTTGTTGGAAAAGCAACAAACAAGCACAAACACATGCACAAACAAGCAAAAGCGAACTACTCAATTTCATAAAAAATTATCTCGATGGCCGGAAGCAAAGAGTAGAAGTTACTGTTAATGGTAAAACCATAATTTCTGAAGGCGAAAAATGAGGAGTGCCTCAGGGAAGTGGTCTAGCTCCTTCCTTATTTATAATACTTATATGTTAATGATCTCCCTGATACAAATAGGTTACTGAATTAATCCTATACGTCGATGATTCCAATATAATAAAATTTTTAATAGTATATTATATACCGCGGGACTGAAGTAGTACATTAAATTCTGAAGGTAAAGTTTATGGCCCAGACCGCAGGGAGGGCCATAATTTACCTGAAGGATTAAATGTACTTCAGTCGCAAGGTATATACGATACTTTTCGTACTTCCGGTGTGATTTTATTGATTATTTCAATAATTTCAATCAGTTTTTTCTCTCTTCAACTCATTTAATAAACTGTCTTTAAAATAAGTTACCATAGTAACATTGCGTTGTGACAATTATAATTTAGAAACATTGTCATTACTAGTGTCATTGTAAAGAAACATTGTTATTGATAATTATTGGTATCATGAGTGAAGAAGGTGTATCTGATATTGATAAAAGAGCAGCCGAAGTAGGTGAAGAATTGTTACCACCGAAATCTAGAAAACTATATGAGCAGCAGTACGATGCTTTTAAAAAGTGGTGCCGCTTAAAAAATGTGAGACAACCTACTGAAAATGCGCTGTTAGTCTACTTCAATGATAAATCAAAAGCGGTTTGTACCTCAACTCTCTGGGCACATTACTCAATGCTGAAATCGGTTAGAGAAGATATTGATATAAGTAAATTTCCAAAATTATTAGCTTTTTTGAAGAGAAGAAATGAGGGATTTAAGCCAAAGAAGTCAAGAATTCTCACGTCTGAGCAGGTAGATCAGTTCTTACGGGAGGCTCCGGATGATAAATATTTAATGCTTAAGGTAAATTTGGAAATGAGTCTATATTCAGAAATTTTAAGAAGTCAATTTTTTGTAGGTTGCACTTATTTTGGGCGTTGCGGGAGCTTGTCGTGGAAAAGAGTTGGTTGATTTAGAAATCGACGATGTGAGAGATTTGGGCAATTCCTTCCTAATTGCGATTAGAAACCCCAAAAATAAAATTGACCGAAATTTTGTGATCAAAAATTCAGAAAACAGTGCCATCAGTTTTGTGGCGATATTTCGAAAATATGTGGCATTGCGAAAGACAGGGACACCTCATTCAAAATTTTTTGTTCAATACATCAACAAAGAATGTACTACGCGAGTAGTAGGAAAAATCATGTTTGGTACATTTCCACGGCAAATAGCAGCTTTCTTGAAATTAGAAAATGCGACGTCTTATACGGGACATTGTTTTAGACGCACATCTGCGTCTTTGTTAGCTGATTCGGGAGCAACAATAGACGTGCTGAAGAGACATGGAGGATGGAAATCCTCCAACGTGGCCGAGGGATATATTGAATCGTCAATTAAAAATAAACAAAAAATTTCAGATAAAATATTTGGTCAAGTCGCCGATTCGTCCACTATAGTTATGCCACAGTCCTCATTCTCGCTTCCTGTTTCCGCAGGATCTTCGAAACAAACACCAGTTCAATATGATAAGGACCTATCTTCAATTTTGGGAAACAAATTATCTGTTATCATAGTGCGATAACGGTCACCATTCACGGCATTCCGGCTGTCCTTTGTTATGAAGAAATATGTACCGATTATTTCACCGGCCCATAAACCACACTCACCAGTTGTTTTCTTCGGATTTAACGGCAATTCTTAAGACACTTCGGGATGTTCATCACCCCAGATTCGGGCAGTTTTTCGTTGACGAACCCATTAAGCCAAAAATGGGCCTCATCAGCGAACAAAACTTTTGTCGAAAAGAGTGGATTCTCTGCAAGCTTGTCAAGAGCCCAACGAATTAAACGATTCGGTAGGTCGGTCGGCTTCAGTTCTTGAACAAACTGAATTTTGTGAGCTTTCAATGAAAGCTCCTTACGTAAAATTCGCCAAGTCGCTGAATACGATATCCTACCTATTGAGAACGGCAACGAATCCCCCACCGCCGATATGTTCTCTTCACTACGAGCTGGATGTTGTCTATTTGGTCGAGTATTATCCAATAAAGAATATTGAGTCTCAAACTCAGTGATGGTAGAGCGAATTGTGTGTTCGGTAGGCTGATTGTGTGAAGGGTAATTCGCTCTAAGTGCCCGTTAAACATTAATCGGAGAACGCTCATTTTCGTAATAAAGCTAAAAAATTTGTAGACGCTGTACCGGGCTAAGTCGTTCCATTATGAAATTTCAGACACTACTGACACGACGCATGCGCGATCTGCAACTAAATCCTCATCACAAAGAGTAACTCCAAATGAATCACTCTTTATGTTGACTATGATGTGAAGTGGAAAAGAAAGCTTGAGCAAAAAGCTGAATACAACAGTTGATGTAATAAATGTTTTGAAGAAATCTTTGGATGTTGCTACATTGAAGGTGTATAATTTTTTTTTCAATCATGTTTTCTTAAGGAATTGTATGTCGGGAAAATAGTTTTTTTGCATCTTGCTTGTTTGTGAAGCAAAAAATGGTACTAAGATCTACCTTAGATATGAAAAACAGACTGACGTGTAGGAGTGTTTTCCAGGTGAATGGTATAAATACTCTTATAACGCCTTGCCGAAAGCATTTCGAAGCATGGTAAATGAAAACCTATTTATGAATCAACTGAATAGTTATGTTTGAAGGGTGAACCTTACACTTTACTGGAATACGTTGATTGCTGTATATCAAACAACAAAATAGTTTTTCAGAGTATATTGTGATATGACGTCAATTCTTTTGTAGCCTTTTCTCTATGGATTTGAATAAAATAATTATTATTATTATTCAATTTCTTGCATGAGTATATTCTTTTTTCAACGCTTTATCATTATACGTAGTATTCCATCAATAATTTCCACACGCCGAATTTGGATCTTTGATATGGAAAAAACGCTCGGACGGGTCCAAAATTAAATACGAAATCACTTACCCTCTAGCCACTACCCTAACAAGAATTATTTCAATAAAACGAAAGCGCACGATTTACTATTATATGTTAATATTACGTTTTTCGCGTTTTCAGTTATTGTTCCAGCATTTTCAATATGTGGTTGGCATACGCGTGATAGTGTTCGAGAAATCACAAAAAAAAGTGGCGATAACAGATTTCGTTGATATAGAGATGGAGAGGCTGTTTGAAAATTAGAATTCATTGAGTCATTTCAGACTTTTATAAGTCTGCTCTTATGAGCTTGTGACTTTCAAAATGAATTATACCGCTGCACAGCGAGTGGAAATAATTTCGAATTTTTGCGAATAATGAATGTGCAAGATGAACTGCTGATTTGTTTAACGAGAGAAATGAGGACTCTAATGTAAGTCGCACTCCCGTCCTGGACTTGGTCAGAAAGTTTAGAGAGATGGACCTAGTTGTTAATTTGAAATAAAAAATTTGAATCGTATCCGCAATGATGAGGATACGGGAACTTCAGGACATTTCGTCAATAACCTTTCTTCAGGTAGGATACTTAAATTATTACAAGTTTAACCCATTCAAGATGAGTTTGCTTCTCGAAATGAATGAAGATGGCTTTGCTCGCCGATTACAATTCTGCGAATCAATGGGTGATATGATAAGTGGTAAACCTGACTTCGTTATTAATGTCTACCTCTCTGATTAATGCTCTTTTTGGCGCTCTTGTTCACCCGAACAGAGTGCCTATCATTGCCCGAATGTCTGTAATTTTGGAATATCGAGCCGAAAATGGTCTCAATCGATTGGGTTCGACTCCTGATGAAGAATTCGTGGCGAAAGTTGAGTCTGTCCGGCCGGCCGTCCGGCCGTATCCTCTAGCATCCAAAAGGAATCAGCTAGAGTTTTCAAATTTTCAGAATAGGTTAATTGTCCAAATATCTCGGTCAAGTTCGCTATTGGGCCAAATCCGTCGGATGGTTCAGTAGTTATGAGCATCTGAAATTTTGATTCCTCAATAACTACTAGAATATCCATCCGATCAAGTTGATACTTGGAATGTTATTGAGGAGGCTGAAACGAAATGGCTTGCAAAATTTCGCAGAAATCGTCACGCTAGAAAATTTTAAAAAATTACCAAAAAAAAATTTTCAATACTTAATATCTCCTAAGACTTCATTTAGATTTAAATAAAAATCCGTATATATATTGAGGTTACCGATATCTTACTCATCCCCAAATTTCATTGTCGTAGCTTTTCCCCTTCTGAAGATATGATCATTTTTTTCATTTACTCAAGAGAAAAATAGAAATGTCATGAAGTCCGAGCTTTGTCATTGAAAGATTTGCCATCACAGATCGATATTCGTTTGACAACTTGCGGACCTAGATATCAGTGTCAGTTGGCGTAATATCAATCAAAATTTTCATAGAATTCATAGAGGTAGAATTCGATGTCGATGACGTTGTCAAAATTCAGAAAAGCACAGACGTAATATTAATAAAAAATTTTTTATCATAGAGAAAGAATTTGATGGCGTTGTCAAAACTCAGAAAAGCAATGACGTAAGTTTTAGGAGAAGCATAGAACAAAATTTGGTGAAAATTATGAGTAGTTATTTTCAAATTGAGGTTTGTTTATTCATTAGGCTTTCATATTTACATCACATTGTCCCATAGTACGGAAAAAGACTATTAAGCACAAATGTATGCAAATTTGTAAAACCGGCAGTTAATGTAAATAAACTGAATATTCACAAAGAAACAATGTGTTCTTAATGGAGATATGGTAACGATCAAACCAAATTTAACAGAGATTTTCTAATTGTTCAGCGGTTTTCACTATATTTTCTGATATTCTTGTCCTCTGAAAAAATAATTATTCGATCTACAGAATTTCGGCTGACGACTATACAGGCATAGCATTTTATTGGGATATGCACGTTTTCACATTTCCTATGTTTCATGATTTCATATTCTTGGTAGGTTTCCTATTAGCAGAGCACTGATTACTTAGCATAGGAGATAATTTAAACAACTTTTTGTCCATAGGTATTCTGTTAAAAGCAGCGATAATGTGTATCGCACTTAATTATTCTACGGAATCCGATATGAAATACAATGACCATATTCCATATGCTTTTACGTCGTATATTGTTGTAGTGAACTCGCACTTCATCATTGAGAAGTGCAAAGTTGGCAAAATGAATACGATGTGTTACCGTAAGTATCAGTATTTCATTTCGACTACATATTTCATTGTAGATGAGAAAGATAATATACACTTTTAGAAGAAAAAAAGTTGGCGCAATTTGGGGATATCATTTGTGTGGTTGAGGGCTGATTTAATCAAACAACCATTTTAAATGGTCCTATATTTCGGAGCTCCGAATGCTCCGATGGTTGTTTGATTGAAATAGCCCTATACCACCTAAATTTTATCTCTTAATGTACACTGTGAGGATTGAAAATCATGACTGCCTTATCAATTTTCGAGTTAATGCTGTCATAGTTCTCTCATTTTATTACATAATATGAAGCTCTCCATTTAGTGACGTTATAATTGATTTCTGAAAACGATTTCAATTTTTCTCCTTTTCGATCAGGTGAAGCGTACCTGAAAAAAAAATTATTTTTTTTTCCTAAAATACACTTTTCTTCTATAATATTGCTTCCCTCAATGCTTTGTATTGATCATTTGTAGCTGCACAATATTCAAGGGAATATACTTTGTAGCTACAACGAAATGTTTTCCAGTCTCATACTTATTGGTAACTTCACGTCCTCATATACGTAATCGTCCACTTCATAGGTGGCGAGGAGATTTCACCCTTCTTTTCGTAAATCCATTGTTATCATTTTTGACCGATGAAACAAAACACCTTAGTTCTGGGGTTCATTTAATGAAAACAATACTTTATTGTAACAACTTATAGTTTGGGAGCTCACAATGCTGAATCGGTAGTTTCTCGGGCGAGATAAAATATCACAGGATATGTTGAGTGCGCCCAAAGGAGACTTTTTTTCTCCGAAAAATCTGGCTATTTGAACATGATAAATATTCATGGTAGAACTTTGAAAAAAAAAACTTTTAATTTTTCATATCTCTGTCATCCAAAGGAGATGAGCTGATGTTTTCATATTTTCCGAATAGGTAAACTGTCTGAATATCTCGGTCAAGTTCATTATTGGACCAAATGCGTCTAATAGTGAAAGAGTTATGAGCATCTAAAATTTGGTTTTCTCTATAATTCCTGGAATATCCATCAGATCAAGTTGAGACTTGAAAGATCGGATACGATAAAAAAAATTTCAAGGAGAAGAGAAAAAATTTCAATATTTTGTACCTCATAAGATACCGGATTATTTATATTTTACATATCGTTTTCATTGTCTTAGCTTCTTTTCACCAGCAGATATAATTATTTTTTTATATAATTAAAAAAAAAATGTCAAAAAGTCCATCAAGAATTGCAATGCTGTTTGCTTTCACTGAAATGGTTCATTACGGTGAAATAATCTACGTTGTCAATATTGAGAAGAGCACAGAAGTAGGTTTTTAGAGGCAGAGAAATTGAGCTTTGTTTTGTTAATTCATTGTAGCGTTTGTATTTATATCACATTTTTCCAGAGAAAGGGAAGAGACTTGAAGAGAAGATTAATTCAATGTGTTGTAACATTTGCCACTTTTTCTTTCGAAAAGAATGACAAATATCATTTTCAAAACCAACTACGGCACTGGAGTCTGAATGACTCCAGATACAAAGACTTGGCCATTTAATGTGATCGTTTAGCAAGGTAGGACTCTACGTTATGTTTACGTAATAATTCAAGTTCGTGATAATTGAAATCAGTGAAAATAATTGGGAAACAAAGATAGTAAATAAAACACAATGGTTAGACCCAAACAATCAGCTATTTATTAAGGGTCTAGAAAAATATAGGGGAAAGCCTCAGGCAGAAAACCCCTCATGTTAGGTGATGTTAGGGCACTTATTTAAAACAAAATAGTCAATCATTAACAGCTAGCAAAGGCAAGTATAACAATGCTGAGAAACTATAACAATATAAAACAGATAGTAATCATAATAATGAAAGCAACTTCCATCATACAAAGAGAATAATAAGCATGGTTAAGATGTCAACTTCCATAATACAACAAGAATTAATAATCATTGCAAATATATACTCCAATTAGGCAACAAAGGTAATAATCATGGTAAATGTACACTTCAATAATGCAACAGGATAATAATCATGGCAAATGTGTAAACGACTAATTATGACCATCGTCATGGTCACGGTCCCAGGGTATGTGAGCCATAACTATAATATTATATGAGCTAAGGAATTGGGAACACGGGGAAGGTCATGGAGTTCCAGCGGCGGCTCTGAAAAAATGACAGAAAGTTTCGCGATTGATAAAAAAGGTATATTCTCTCATGCCTTATAGCACATGATGGTAACGGTCTCTGCCTTAAGGCGTTTGGAACCGGCCCTTCAAGGCCTTCGATCCAGGAACCTAAGAAATCTCATACAACAGTATAGGAATGGTCCACAATCTCGAGACCCCTGAATAAAATATCATGTAATACGAGCATATAGATAAATAGATAGCAGGGCTAGATCATAGCATAAATAAACAACAAATTTTGATAAAATATCCATCACGAGTAAATAATAAAGACCAGAATAACCAGAATGCATTATGGATATAAATGACAGAAACAGATATAGGTAAACGATAATAAACAATATAAATAATGGAAGCAGCGAATCTACATAATCAACCGAATGAAATATACATAACGACAACAAGAAGATACATCACAAGAAGAATAAATTAACACAGTACGAAATATACACAACAATAACAGTGAATAGTAAGGCAAGTACATTACACAGTAAAATGACAAATTACAACAGTACGAAATATACATAATGATTACATGAGACAGGCGTAACTTAACAATTTTAACCTTCGATATAACACCATGGTGTTACGAACACTGGTTACATCCATTATTTCAAATCAACCATACTAGTACTACCACTAGTGGAGGTTTCCATATGTTCCTGTTTAATCACAGGTCCAGACTCTCAGAACGATTGGCAATTCCTATTGTACCATAGGGTACAGTAACTAAAATTGATCTGTTACCCTCCAGTAACATATTGTAGAAAGTTGAAAAAGAAGGCACTCATTGTTATGGTAGGCACCTGCACTCCAAGAGTTGTAATATCGGAGACAATGGGATCACATACTATAAAGGGTTTGTTTCTTATGGCACAAGTAGAATTATACAAAGTGAACAAAACATCACAAGAACAACAAAACATGTGAACAAAGGAAATAGAGTTATATGAATCAAACAAAGCATTATGTGACCAAAGGAAATAGTTATATGAAATTCAACAAAGCATTATGTGAACAAAGGAGATAGTTATATGAAATTCAACAAAGCATTATGTGAACAAAGGAAATAGGGTTATATGAAATTAGACAAAGCATTATGCGAACAAAGAATTACATTCACCAAATAACAGCGTTAATGACAATGGCCCAAACATCACCTAATATACCATGAAACCAAATAATATTGCATAATAACAGTATTAATTTACAAACATAATAGGAAACTAATAAATTCACTGAACCATTCCAGCTTTCAATGCTATTTATCAACAAAGGTTAATAAAATGACAAGCAACTAATAACATTTAAAATAGTCTCAATTATACTTGTGAGATATATTCTAGTGTCACTCAACGTAAGATGGCTTCGTTTTCGAACTCACACAAAGACACTCACTTCTTTTTGGGTCACTGTTACTTCTCTCACAACTCCACAGTTAATGGTTCCACCATCTTGCACATAGACAAAGTATCTCCCACGCAGTCGCACACGTCGACGCGGACACTTCACAGTGACAGCCGTGTTCTTTTATTCTGACCATGGAATTTTATTTTTATGGTTTGGTAACTGCCAGTGGTATAGTATAGGGTGGAATGAGACTACGGTTTTTTTGTATTGGAAAAACCTGGAATGTTACAGTGTAAAAATCGATTATGATATATTTTAAATATCATTCAGCTTTAGTGAATATCACACTGAATATTTCAATTACTCCATTTTTAGTAAGGAAGATTCCATAGCAACTTTCTTTTCACAGAGATATAACATGTAAGGCGGCAGAACTTAGCAAGTTAGTATTTCAGTGACTATTTCACCCGTTCCACTTTCAATGGGGAATTTTTCATTGCAATCTTCGTTTCACGGAGATAAACAAAACTTGTAAAACTCAGCAAGTCTTTCAGCGATAATATTTTGACATTTCTCACCTTCATAGATAGCTTGGGAAATACCTTAAAGAAAACAAATAACGTTTAATTGATCTATGATGAATAATTATTTGTCAAATAACGTAATACGTGTCAAAAACTACTTTGGCGAATTCCAAAAATGAGTCAAATTGTTTGGATTTGACATATTTCATCAAAATAAATAAATAGAAGAATTGCAAAACTACTGCGATTCAACTCAAGGAGAACTAGGGCATCTGCGTGGACCCAGTTCACGGGATTTCTTCTGAAAAGAAACTATAAGTATTAAATATCTTTTTCATGCAATATTTATGGGAATGGTGACATATGATACATTTTTGAAAATCAGCAAAAATTTTGTATTGTATAATTTACATTTGAGAAATCATAAATCCTTATCATTTTATTGACAGATGGATAGGTACTAGTAGCCTTATGCGATGACCCGTTCGTTTTCCAGGTCTCACACCACTTGATTTTTTTTCTATGGGGATATTTGATGAATACAATTTACGAAATAAGAGTACTAAACCATGAACAATAGAGAAACAGAACGAAAAAGGTCCTACGGGATGTCACCAGAATTCATATCGGCAACGCCATACGTTTTATTAGATAGAGATGTAGGGCTTGCTTATCTTATGATGTTTCACAATTCGAACACTATCGCTGATGATTTTTTCATCATATCTTTGCGAAAATGATAATAATTGATAGCTATGATATATTTAATTTTTTATTATTAATATTTCGATTATTTTTCTAAATAGAAAGAATATAATTGAATGATTTTTTTCTTCATTACCAGATGTCTTTTTTTTCTCTTCTAAAGGATATCAACACATAAATTATTCGACAGTCGGTGATTCCTACCACGCGAGGTTGAGATCACGTAGAATTATATGCAGACGATAAAAAATGAACCACTGAAATATTTATTCAGCAATCGGTGATTCCAATCATAGAGGCTCGAGTTCACAAAAGAATGCATATCCAAAGATAGCTATGGTAACGCCAGCTTTCTTTAATTCCAAAGTGAATAGAAAAGCAGGAAAAGGATTAAATTTATAATATTTATGTGAATGATGACACGTGATATATTTCTGAATCAGCATAAATTTAATAGCAAGATTTTAAAAAATAGTTTTCATTTGTGGAATCATAAATCCTTCTCATTTATCAAAAATTGCCGAATTAAAACTTTCCATCATGTTATATAATTTCAAATACTCCTAAAAAAGTGCCTGTAGAATGTTATAACAGTTTTCGAGTACGAGTTCAAACAGGCTAGTTATACAAGGTTGTTATACAGCTTTATTGAAAACGATATTTTCTCAATTTTCGTTCATAAATCAAAATTTATGAACAGTAAGCTAGATCTGTTTTCATATCTGGATTATTCAGGATAAAAGGCTCAAAAATGTGTTACCAATTTTTTTTTTGCTATAGTTATCGAGATCCCCTCAGTAGACAACGAATTATTACCCCTCCTGTACACCTACATTTCGACCGATCAAACAGAGTAATATAATAGTCGCTGTTGATTATTTTTCCATGTTTCAAGTACTCAATAAGTAAAACTCCATTCGATGTTTGTTTCTTTGAACGTTTAGGACTAATTTCTTTGTCTGCACGTCACTCAGCTGACTGCCGCTTTGATTCCAGAGTATAAAGATGAATCCATCTTCTACGATGTTTCAACGCAAAATCTTCTTATTTCGCGTGAATATCTCCAAACAGCTATTTGAATTATCTACTCGTATTTGTATTGGTGTGAGCTAAAGCGGCATCCATTACGGAAACCGTTTCTTTATACCCAGATGTATACGCTGCCATATCATAACTTCATAGTGTCAGCTTTCTCGTACAAATCGACTCTTCGGTTGCTCATGATGATTTTCAAGGTTTTTCCAAAATCTTTTGAAATAACTCCTACATTTGGCAGACTAGTTTTATCGGTATACGTACGACCAGGTTTGAAATAGCGAACCATCGTTATAGATAGTGGTTTTCGAAGGGGCATAATACGGATTGGTTATTTCTGCACCAAGTGCGTTATATAGATCATAAATCCCGGAAGGAACATTCGGCTCGAGGAATGAGTGTTGACCGATAGGCGTTATGATCTAATAACGCTCGTGGTGCATACATGATTCTATTTTTCACGAAGAAATCATTTCATTACAATAAAAATCGATTGTTCCTATGATACTTTTCCCATTCAACTTTTAAGTTTTAACCATGGCATTTGTAAATATTTTGAAGTTCGTTTTGCTGTCATCCTATAAGTGAATGTCATTATTGTTTTCTTCAAAAGAAATGATAGAAATGAAAAGTACTTCACCAAATAATATAATTGAAAATGCAGCCAAAGCGACAAAAAATTTATAACCTGAAAATCCAGAACGATTTACGAATAGGATTACGAAATATTCTATCAATGGAAGTTGAAGAATAAAATTATTTCCATAGAAAAGACCGCGTTATTGGCGTATTTTCAAGAATCAGAATGCTCTTTCACTTTTCATTTTGTTCATGTATTCAATTCTAAATATTTTATTCTGAAATCTAGTCTGATTATTAATAAAAATATCAATATTTGCCTGTTCTCCCGACTAGTAGCGTTCTTTAAAATGAAATCTAAAGGATGTGTTCCGAAAAAATCCAAAGTTTTCACAGCAGATCAAGTTTATACGTCAATCAATGAAGCTCCTGATTATATTTATCTATTACATAAAGTGATTTTATTAATAAATCTTTTTGGAGGACTAAGATGGATGAATTGGTGAAAATGTCTATTAAAGATATAGAAGATAAGGGTAGTTGTTTACTTGTTAAAATACCCGAAACTAAAACCGGTATGTCAAAGGTATTTGGTATTGTAGAGGAAGATAAAATTGGAGCTTTGATGCTGGTCAGATAATAAATGTCGTTAAGACCCAATGGAGTGAAGAGTCTCATGTTTTTTCTCACCTTCCGAAATAGTCGGTGCACCGTCCAACCTGTTGGCAACGATGATTGACAAATACCTAAAATTGGATAATACCACGGCATGTACAGGACATTGTTTGAGACGGACTGCATTAACTTTTTAACTGTGGCCGATGCTTTGTATAAAACCTTAATAATCCAAGGAAGATGAAAGAGTGCATCTGTGGCAGAAGGTTACACAGACCAGAGCCATTTCTCCAAAAACAAAGTATCGACGATGATTGTGAATTCGGTTACAGACTCAATCAACTTTCAAGTGGTTCTCTTGTGAGAGAACTTCCAAGTAGTTTTCTTCAAGTTTTCGCTTCAGAGGTTTCAAAAAAATTTTATGATTCATGAGTAAATAATTTTACCGGGAAATTCGAAAACTGCACTTTCAATCTTAATTTAACTTTGTTGTTGTTTGTTGTAGTTTGTTGAGTTGTCACGTGTAGTTCCAAAATTCTGGTTAAGAAATAATTCGTTTCAGCTTTTCCTTCTCGCACAACGGGCGGGCATAATAAACCATAACGCCCGCTAAAAATGGCCCTAGAGCGTTTTGAGTGTATTTATTGCAACCATTTTTAATGTTATATAAACAGATAATGTACAAGTAAAAAAATAACATATTTTTAGGCCAAGCTGTGGCTTGAAGAGCAAAAGCAAGGACATTTCAAAAATAGCTTTGAATATACCGTTTCGAAGAATCACAAAAACAGCATTCACTCAATCCAATGTAACTCGAAATAACAAGCCTAACGTCATGACATTTTGACAAACATCTTTTCCAAGTTGACACCTTCGCAAAATCATGTGGATATTTTGTTAGTGGCGCCATCTGGTAGTTAGGACCGGGACTATTGACCGCTGTAGTTAGTGCGGAACCATAAGACGGATTATTTCCACTAATGATCCTGATCGATATATTCAGACACACTTTATATTATGAAAACATGAAAACGTTAATTTATCTCCTCCGAATTTAATTGCATAGACGACCAGCTGAACCGGTGGGTGGATCAAACATATTAGACTTCCAACATGGACCTTCATCAGAGAGTAGAACCAGATCGTTTGATGAGGCCGTTCTCGATTTGATAATCGAAAATAACGGGCAATTGTGCGAAACAAAACTCGCTGTTCCTCTAGATGTAAGCGCGAAAAAAAAGGTTCTTACCATTGAACCAGATCGATTTTCAACTCCAGAATTGGTCGAATAACTTCGAATTGCATTTTTGAAAATCACTGGGATAAGAAATTTTTCCAAAATTCCCAAAACTTTTTCTGAAATCTGTCTTAAGATATTCATCAAAGCTCAACAAAAATTTTTGCTTATATTTAGGTCATGGATAGAATAGAATAGAATAGAATATTATTTCTAAATACTACAAATAGTAGAAAGAAATAGTGTCAGTGTACAAAATTAAATAATTCACATATTATCAAATTCTTTCATATTATATGGTTCTAATTCCATCAATAATTCATGCAAAGCCCTCTTGAACTTTTTTAACTCAGATTCTCTCCTGACGTGGTTGGGTAGTTTATTGAATATCCTCAGACAAGAATAGTGGCAATTTTTCTCTGTTAGTGTGAGATGATGTGTGGGATATATGTACTGTGGATCTCTTGTTTTATAGTTGTATCGACTGAGTTCATTTTCAAACAGGTGTTTATTCCGGAATACAAAATTTGAGCATTCTTGGATATATACAGCATATGATGTGAGAAATTTATTTTTTTTGAATAGGCCTCTACAAGACTCCCGTTAACGGAGTTTAAGCATAATTCTTAGAACTTTCTTCTGGGATATAAAGATGTTTTTCATATTTTTATTTGCTCCATAAAAGATTATACCATATCTCATCTTGTATTCGAAGTTTGCAAGATAAACAACAGTTCTTAATAGGTCCTCGCTTAGGTATTTGGACATTACTCTTATTGTGTAGCATACTGAGTTCAAGCTGTTATTCGTTTTTTCTATGTGTTCTCCCCATGTAAGGTGTTCATCTAATGTTATTCCAAGAAATTTCGCAGTTTTTTGAAGTTTGAAGGCTGTTTCATCAATTTTTATCTCTTCAGGTATAAGTTGAGTTGAGTATGACCTTTGTCCTGAAACACATGACGTTACTTTTCAGTGAGTTAAGTTGGAATTTTCGTGATTTTAGCCATTCTTCTATTTTTTTATAAATCCTTGATGTTTTGCTTATTAGATCTTGAAAATTTGCATCTGAAACCAATACATTTGTATCAACACTATCAATTCCTCCATTGTAATCCCTGTCAAGTCATTTATATAGAGCAAGAATAGTATACATCCTAATATACTCCCCTGCAGGATACCCTGCTTAACAATAGCCTTGTTCGATTTTATTTCTATACCTCTTTCTGTGATCAAAACTCGTTGCTCACGTTGTGTCAAATATGATCTGAACCAATCCAGTAGATGACCCCTAATTCCATACTGTTCCAATATTTCCAACAGTATCTCATGATCTCATGCTTAGTACAAATAAGATGTCTAGTTTATTTTTCATACTCACTTTTTCTGGATGGTTTCTGTTGATATATTTTTTCTTTTTAATTCTTGATTTCTTCTTGGGAAATGTCCCATTGAACAATTCGAGAAACTTCGAGTAGAACGCCGTCCACTGACCGTTTACATCTTCTATACTAAATATTTCGCTCCAACAGCAACTTTCCAATCTTTCTTTGAATAGCTTCCTATTCTGGGATGTGAAATGTCTTTTGTATTTGTTGCAACTGTCTTCATTTCTCCACATATTAATTTTTTGTGCACTATGGTCTGAAATGTTAGTGTTAATGAATTGTACTGTAAAGCTATTTTGGTTACAGTTTGTAAATATGTTATCTATGCAAGATTTTGAAGTGGGTGTTATTCTGGTACATTCAAAAATCGTCTGTTTAAGATTATGTCAGTATATTAATGAATTGTGCTTGATTTTTATTCGTCGTTAATAGGTGGATTGAAATCACCAACAAGGAAAATTGTTTCTTTTTCCGGCTGTAAAGTGTTCAAAATTGTATCCATTTTTTCAAAAAAATATCAATATTACCCTTTGGAGGTCTGTAGACACTTATTATAATAATTTTCTCATTATCTATCTTACCTTCAATTGCAGAGCACTCAATGTGCCCTATTTCTGACATTTGCTCAATTTTCTCTCTATTTCGGTTCTTGATGTTATTTCCTACATATATGGCGCTACCACCATGACTTTTTTCTTCTCTGCAGTAAGAGCTTGTAAGGTCGTAATTTGCTATTGAGTAGTTCATCAGTTGTTCTCCTGTTTTCCAATGTTCACTCAAACATAGCACTTCACAGTCCTCATGATCTTGGAGGAATACTTCTAATTGATCAACTGAATTTCCTATTGACTGCATATTTTAATGTATGATTGCAAAAGATTTTTTCGATAGTTTCTGAGTGCCAGTATGTATTTCTTCTTGTTCGATTTTGTTTTTTCCCTAGAAGGCTTTTTCCGAGTTTTTGATTTTCGTTCTCTATAAAAAAGAATTTTCTGTGCATCTTTTCCTGTATAATTGCATATTAAATCTTCCTACTGCAACATTTTCGGGCCAGAATTGTGGATTATATAGGTCATCCTTCCTCTCGAATGGTACTCTAACTAAAAAGCTTTTATTCTTTCCCTTTTTCTCCTCGAAGATTAACTCCTTCACCTCTACATTAACCTTTTCAAATCCAGGTCTTTGTTCAATATAATGTTGAATGCTATTTTCTGTTGCATGTTCCTTAACCCTATTGATAAAAAACCATGCCTTCTTTTCTTGCCCGCTGAAGGTGTTGTCATTTCCATCTACTTTACAGGTACCTAAAAGAGGTTGTTTCGGTTTCCGTTGTCTTCTCTTCTGTACTTCGTTCCATCCTTCATCATTTTTTTTTTTTTCCTTCACATTTGCAATTTTTACATTCTTTTGACCATCTTTATTATTTTCAAATTTGCCAAGGTTTATGATTTCTGCCATTTTACTTTCCTGGAGTAATTCCAAATCATGGTAATGACGACTTGTTCCTGCATGCTCTATTTTCTACATCGAGGGAATGACTTGATTTTTAAATTTCTCGTGATTTCCAGTTACAGTATCCTCAATATTATTACTCACTTGGAATTGTTTATCTGCTTTCGCACATTCCTTTTGTTTATGAGGCGTTTTTGGCGCTCTTGTTCAACCGAACAGAGTGCCTATCATTTTGCCCGAATGTCTGTAATTTTGGAATATCGAGCCGAAAATGGTCTCAATCGATTGGGTTCGACTCCCTGATGAAGAATTCGTGGCGAAAGTTGAGTCTGTCCGGCCGTATCCTCCCTAGCATCCAAAAGGAATCAGCTAGAGTTTTCATATTTTCAGAATAGGTTAAGTGTCCAAATATCTCGGTCAAGTTCGTTATTGGGCCAAATCCGTCGGATGGTTCAGTAGTTATGAGCATCTGAAATTTTGTTTCCTCAATAACCACTAGAATATCCATCCGATCAAGTTGATATTTGTAATGTTATTGAGGAAGGCTGAAACGAAACGTCTTGCAAAATTTCGCAGAAATCGTCACGCTAGAAAATTTTTAAAAAATTCCAAAAAAAAAAATTTTCAATACTCAATATCTCCTGAGAATTCATTTAGATTTAAATAAAAATCCGTATATATATTGAAGTTACCGATATCTTACTCATCCTTAAATTTCATTGTCGTAGCTTTCCCCCTTCTGAAGATATGATCATTTTTTTCATTTACTCAAGAGAAAAATAGAAATGTCATGAAGTCCGAGCTTTGTCATTGAAAGATTTGCCATCACAGATCGATATTCCTTTGACAACTTGCGGACCTAGATATCAGTGTCAGTTGACGTAATATCAATCAAAATTTTCATAGAATTCATAGAGGTATATATATATATATATATTCTTTTGAACTTTTGGCTGACAAAAAAAAAGAGGTAGAATTCGATGTCGATGACGTTGTCAAAATTCAGAAAAGCAGAGACGTAATATTAATCAAAAATTTTTTTATCAAAGAGAAAGTATTTGATGGCGTTGTGAAAACTCAGAAAAGCAATGACGTAAGTTTTTAGGAGAAGCATAGAACAAAATTTGGTGAAAATTATGAGTAGTTATTTTCAAATTGAGATGAAGGTTTGTTTATTCAATAGGCTTTCATATTTGCATCACATTGTCCCATAGTACGAAAAAAGACTATTGTTCACCCGATCAGAGAGCTTATAGATTTGTTAAGGTTTGAATATTTACTCGCAAGTAGGTCAACAAGAGCGCCAAAGCAATCTGACCTCACGTCAGTGCTTTCTAAATTTTTTCAATATGCACTTGTTTACATTCGATTTCTGTTATGTTTTTCTCGAGAACTGAAATCTTATATTTCAGTAACTGATTATTTTCATTTGGAACTTGATTTTTATCCTCCAATTCTTGAATAATTTTGATCATCAATTCCAATTTGGTTGATTCAATTGAAATCGTTTGTTTCATTCCGGTTGACATGTCGTTTGTATCGTCAATAATGCAATCTTCAGACACTTCGGATTTTTTTCCCGATTCACAACAAATCAGGGATGATTTTGCACCTTTCATTCTTATGATGCACGATGGATGGTATTTGCTATCACATTTTACACATTTAAGGGATTTAACCATATTTTTTCGACAATATCCGCAGAGCGTTTCTAACACATCATTTTCTTCGTCCGCCATCTTATAACATTTGGATATTCAGTACAGTCTGAAAAATCATCATCGTAGTGTTCAATCCTGAAAAAATATAGGGATTTTCTCATATAATTAAATTACAGAACCTCATAAAACAAAAAACAACCTCAAGAATGGGTATTCCTTTTTTTTGTATTACTACCATCTTCGTCATGGTCGATGATCATAATCATATTTGGTATCGAATGAGGAATATAAGGCTTTCTTGATGAAATTTCAAAGATGAAAGTTCAAGGTTTCAAACGAAAATGAAAATGAAAATTGTAAGTTTATGTCAATTCAAGATATCTGTTTGGTGATTCATTTGCATCCATAATGACACGTTAATTATATTTGTATCAAACTGACCATTTCTTCATATTTTATTGTAATATAACGCCATCAACCTTGGTACGACTTTATTTTATAATAATAATCACTTGATGAACAACCTCTCAGAAGTTTATTATTTTACATCAGTGATTTCCAAAGCTTTATCTATCTCGATATATTAATTCATAAAAATTTTCGTTCCTCTGGATATTAAACATGAAGATAAAAATTTCGATTGAAGGAACCAATAAAAATGTTTCGATCTAGAGCTACGTTTCGACGTCTATTTAGCGTCATCTCCTGGCTATAAAGAAACATAATACACGTGATGTTTTGGAACTTAAATTAAGAAAAGCAATAAATATACAATAAAAATTACAGGACAAAAAAAAACAACACAACAGTAAGAATATTGAGATCACATAGAATAAACTTATAAAACTAGAGAACAATTGAATATAAAAAAGCAACTCTGCTTTCAAACTTCGAAATAGTTCAACAATTGAAAGAACTGTCAATTAAGCTGTCAAAATATAAAAGTTCTTCTTCAGAACAAAAAGTGTAATTTATATTGTAAATATATTTATTGCTTTTGGTAATTTAAATTCCAAAACATTACGTGTATTATGTTTCTTTATAGCCTGAAGAAGATGCTAAATTTTTATTGGTTCCTTCAACCCAAATTTTTATCTTCAGCATTATTTTGATGAGTTTCGATTTCACAAGGTTTTTTCCTTTCATACCAGGGTCCCAATGCATAAGGTTAATGCTCCTCACCTCTCTGCTTCCTTTAATCCAAGGCACACATAGGGTACCTCCTTCAATAGATCCACAGCTAATTTTGGAATGGACCCAAGTAGAATATAAATACCCCAGCGATGAAGATAGACAAAAGGACATTGAAAGCAAAAATTTCATTCCAGGTACTCCTGTTATTATAGACGTTGATGTTGTCAATACAGGTGAGTAAAATTATCAAAATAAAATTAAATAACAGTAGAACTCAATCAGTAATTAAAATACTCTAAGCTAGAAAATACCGATCTAATATTCAGCTGGATCAATGACTTCCATGCTAGCAGCATGAAAGATAAGCTACCGGAATGGAAGATCGGCCCTCTCGCAACGCCTTAACTCAAGTTGTTGGAAGATCTATTGAGTTAGCATCGTCAAAATGCAGTATTAATCGAATGTCTGAGAACACCAAAGATGAAAAACTAAAAAAAATATGGAATTACAATGAAAGATTATTGAAGAGATGAATTTGAATTTGTTGAATTGATGTCAATACGGTGGAATGAGACTCGCAAGACCTTTGACTACCTGATTTCTGCTTGAAGATGCCATAAATCAATAAGAACAGAATAAGTTTTTCATTTAACTCAATAATAATTTATTGAGATGGAATTTTATTCAATATATATTGGAACTGTTGCAAATGGACAAAACAATAAAGGAGTAAAATTTGATAATGATATAACGAATTTTAGTTTCTTTATGTATTTTCAGAAGTCACAGACTACTTCATCTCTGTGAATGAGAATCATCAGCTAAAATGAAGCGATACATCTATAATATCCAAAGAATAGAAACCCACAAGAAAAAGAATCAAGGAAGCAACATTCACCAAAACCGCTTCTGATTCCATATGTGCTCCATCAATCGAGTTGCCGGAAGTTTGGAGGCCGATTGTTCGAACTAATCTCACGAAGTACTAATTTGACTCAGAGTTTAGCCAACCTTGTCACTAAATGAAAATTGAAAAAGTATGTTCAAGTTTCTTAAAGGCTTATTTTTTTGCCTTGAAAGCGATAAAATGTGTCTGTTGAAACATTGGTAGCAAGAACAATATGAGATTGAGGTTATTGCCTGAAAAACAGTCCCACATAAACTCTTGCAGTGTTCTTTTTGGCGCTCTTGTTCTCCCGAACAGAGTGCCTATCATTTTGCCCGAATGTCTGTAATTTTGGAATATCGAGCCGAAAATGGTCTCAATCGATTGGGATCGACTCGCTGATGGAGAATTCGTGGCGAAAGTTGAGTCTGCCCGGCCGGCCGGCCGTATCCTCTCTAGCATCCAAAAGGAATCAGCTAGAGTTTTCATATTTTCAGAATAGGTTAATTGTCCAAATATCTCGGTCAAGTTCGTTATTGTTCGTTCAGTAGTTATAAGCATCTGAAATTTTGTTTCCTCAATAACTACTAGAATATCCATCCGATCAAATTGATACTTGAAATATTGTTGAGGGAGGCTGCAATAAAACAGCTCGCAAAATTCCGCAGAAATCGTCAGGCTAGAAAATTTTTAAAAAATTCCCAAAAAAAAATTTTTTAATCCTGACTATCTCATAAGATATTTTTCGGATTCCAAAAAAATGCGTGAATATATTGAGGTGATCGATATCTTACTTATCCTCAAATTTCATTGTCGTAGCTCTTTTCCATCTAAAGATATGATAATTTTTTTAATTTACTCAATAGAAAACAGAGATGACATACGTCCCGATGATTTTCTCTGAACGATGGCCATCACAGATCAATATTCGATTGACAAATGCCGGACTCATTAATCAGTGTCAGTTGCCGTTATATTAATCAAAATTTTTCATAACAGGTAATCATAGAGATAGAATTCAATCTCGGTTGCTGAAATAATATACGTTGTCAAAATTCAGAAAAGCACTGACATAAGTTTTCAGGAAAAGGGAGTTATAGCTTCGAACAAAACTTGGGGAAAATTATGAGTAGTTATTTTTAATTTGAGATATAGGTTTGTTCATTCATTAGGCGTTCATATTTGCATCACATTGTCCTGTAGTACGGGAAAAGACTATTATTCACGTGATCAGAGTGCTTATAGATTTGTTACGGTTTGAATATTTACTCGCAAGTAGCTCAACAAGAGCGCCAAAGCAATCTGACCTCACGTCAGTGCTTTCTAATTTTTTTTTTCACGTACAATTGACTGAAAGGGCTAAAAATCTGGTTCTATATGTGGGAAATGATGCTGTTTTTTTGAAAATAATGTAATCGGAAAACTATCGAACGGACAAGTATACATATGAAAGGAAATGAGAATATACTGCTTACCTATAGCTAATATGTCGAGGTTTGTAGTAGGCCTATTATATTCTTGCTGTCAGTAGTAATCCCAGCACTAAACAGCATCAGTCAATGACATGAAGTAACCATTAGAAAAATAGGTATGACAGTAATTAATGAAGTAACGTCACTTGTTGACGAATCGATAGACCATAATTGCAATTAAATGACACACATGTCCGAGCAGAGCAGTATCAGTGTATCAAATATGTACATTGCAATACCGCAAAATTTGAACAACTAAAATGAAAATAAACAATACAGTTTGGCCTATGTGTTGAGGAGAAAAACCATTTTATGAATTGAGAAATGGAATTTCCTGAACGTGCCTGCTGCCCCAACAAAAACGTGTTTTCAAGCCATATTATGAAGAAAACAAATAATAAAAAACAATCGAACCTATTCATAAAAATACCTTGTCCACATCAATGAACAGGCTACGGATATACTTTGACCACTGGAAGCTGCACTGCAGAAGTGATAAATGAATACTGCATGGTTCTCAAACTCGGATGTGAATAAATTTGAAGTGTTCATATATACTATATAATAAGTTCTGTCCGTCGAAGTACTTTGGGTAACTGTAAAAGATGCACAACTTCGAAGGAGATTTGGGAGTTTTATAATCGTCCTCCAACTCTTGAAAGACCAAGTCAATTAATGAATGGAGCCAGTTTACAAATGGGTTCTGACAAAATATCATATTGCTTAGACTCAAGAAATATTGGACTGATGATTTGTAATATTTTTAGTCATTAACACAAATATAACAAGATATTGTTGATGATGGAGCTCGTGTTGAATGATTGTTTGGGCTATTACCATCATCTATTGTGGATGTAATGATTTCCGACGTTTCGATAGACATCTTCTATCTTTATCAAGGAGAAAAGTAAGAAACCTTTTGAAAATTATCAATTTTCAAAAAGTCATATTGACTTTTGATTGTATTGTATTTGATTGTATAATTATAATTTGACAAAATCAGTGCCCATCGATGTAATCGATTTGCAGAAAACTGGGGAATGGCTTTATTTGATGAAAAAATACTAGTTAAGGATCGATGATCTGTTTCCAAAACGAGATGATTACCATATAAATAATCGTTGAATTTACTGCATCCAAAAATGATTGATAGACCTTCTTTTTCAATTTGAGAATATTTTTGCTCGCTTGAATTTAATATCCTAGAAGCAAAAGCTATGGGTTTATCCTTGCCGTCCGGATATATATGAGATATTACTGCTCCAATGCCATACTGAGAGGCATCAGTAGTCAATTTGACAGGTATTTTTGGTTGAAATGGCACTAAAACATCGTCGGACGTCAATTTTGATTTTACAAAATTGAATGCAGTTTGACATTTCTCTGTCCAATGCCATTCAACCGATTTTTTCAATAAGTTATATAAAGGAGCTAAATGTGTGGACAAACCTCTTATGAACTTACCATAATAATTTATCAATCCCAAAAATGATTTCAGCTGCGATACATTATCTGGAATAGGCGCTGAGCGAATAGCTTCAATTTTTGAATCACTGGGGTGTAAACCCTCAGAATCTATTCTGTACCCTAAATATTCTACGGACTCTTCAAAAAATTTACATTTGCAACTGAAATTCTCGAACCGACATCTTGTAACTTTTTCAAAACTTGATTCAATCTCTCTAAATGAATTTCCTCAGTCTCACCGGTGATTAATATATCGTCGAGAAAAATTGTGACACCCGGTATACCTGATAAAAGGCCCTCCATAATTCTCTAAAAAAGGGAAGGGGCGCTTTTAATACCGAATGGTAATCGATTATACTGAAATAAACCAAGGTGCGTATTTATTGTCACTAATGGTATGGAATCCTCGTCCAAAGGGATTTGCTGATATGCGAAACTCAAATCAAGTTTAGAAAATCGTTTTCCGCCACCTAATTTACAAAATAACTCTTCAGGTTTCGGCAAAGGATACGTATCATCTTCCAAAACGGGATTCAGTGTAATTTTAAAATCTCCACATAATCTGACATTATTATCCTTTTTTAAAATCGGAACTACGGGAGTAGCCCACTCCGAATATTCAACTGGTTTAATTATTTTCAACTCGACAAGACGTTTCAGTTCATTTTCAACCTTCAATTTCAATGCGTAAGGGACAGATCTAGCCTTACAAAATTTGGGAGTACATACTTCGTTCTTTAATTTTAATTTAATTTTACCCTGATTGAAGGTACCAACACCCGGTTCGAATAACTCGTCAAATTTTACCTTCAGTCGCTCTATTAGACCAAAACTTTCACAATAATTCACGGGAGAAAGAACCAAATTGAAAATGCGGAGAAAATCTCTCCCTAGTAATGGTGGTCCTCCATTTCTAATAATATAAAATTTCATAATTTTGGGATAGATATTTTTAGAATTAATAATATTGACATTGACTTTTATAAATCCAACAGCTTGAAAACATTCTCCCACATAAGAAGAAAATTTTTGATTAGTTTTGTGAAGCTCACAATGAGAAAAATTATCTTCATACAATTTTTCTGAAATAACAGAGACACTTGCTCCAGTGTCAATCTGAAAATCAATAATCTTGTTCTCTATTTTCAATTTAAACTTAATTGGTTCATCAGTATTATTTTCACAAATGTTGAACAACGAGTAATGTGACTCTATAAAATTATGTTCTTTTTTATTTTTTAAATCATGTACCTGTTTATTTTCACGACACATCGGGGCTAGATGCCCTTTTTTATGACACTTATGACAGCTGTAATTTTTGAATTTACACTCACGAGTTTTGTGATTTCTTCTACCACTAACTGCGCAGGCTTCTGTGGTTCTATTAGGAAAAGACTGAGATGGTGACCTTGGCTGCGTCGATCATTTTCTTTCCTGTGACGTGTTGGTGTGACGTACCTGCTGGTGATGGCGCACATATTGAAGAGGTTCCGTCTTCACCGTGGAATATTGAATATTTTTTTTCAAATGGCGGACTCCTTGTTGCTGGCTATTCTTATGGCGTCTTCCAAAATTATATCACCTTCTTCCTCAAAAAGTCGATCTTTCAGCAGTCCCATAATAAAACGGTCACGAAGACATATATTCAATTCTTCCTTGAATTTGCAACTGGCCGCTAGACTTCTCGTTCGAACAGCCCATTCTTTTACAGATTCATCTGGATGTTGTATAGCACTGTAGAATTCATTTCTTGCGGCAAAAATGGATCGTTGTTGTCCAAAGTGCGTGTTGAAGAGTTCTAACAATTCATTATACGATTTTGATTCTGGAGCAGCAGGCATACAGAGGCTGAATATGAGCCTGTAGGAATTTTCCGACAGTAAATTCAGAAGAATGGCACGTTTTCGCGCACCATCCGTGATTTTATTCGCCTCAAAAAAATTTGTTAACCTGGGCTTGAAAATTGTCCAGTCATTATTCACAGCATCAAATTCTCTGAGATGTCCCACTGTAGAAGTACTTTCTTCAGACATATTTATTTTGAAATATTGATTGTGCTGATAATCGAGAAACTATAAACACTAAGAAAACTCGTCGCCACTGTTATATCTCTCGATTGTGCGAGCGATATTTTAATTACAAAATCGTAATATCAATAAATATAACAATTTTATTTAACACTTTATTCTCAACGCCTAATGGTACAATGCTAGTCAAATAATAATCATCGAACTCAAATACATAATTCTCACATGTTCCTATCTACATATGTACAAAAAACAATCGCGTTCATACGACGCGAAAATAAGAAGCATATACAGGTGCTCCAAAATTATACTATATAACAAAAACAGCCTTCAACCTCAACTTGGTATCTTTATAATAAATAACCTCATCTAATACGAGTTAATACTTCATCACTGTCCTTTGTTTAGTGTCATTCGCTCAGTTTCTTGAATCTGTAATTATTAGATTGTCAATTACAATCTTCAATGCCAGTGAAGGAAACAACTTGCTCATTATTCATATACCAGACTCAGAGATCGCCAAAATTAAAGTATGAAATTTTTTCAGAAAAATCCTACGTTACAATTATTTAGAGAATATAAACGACAAAAATGTGCACAACATCAGGAAAGCTCCTAAGAAATTCAACTACACTTCGAGAAAGTCTTCAGTGGGCTGCTTCAGATGAAGAAAAATTCAATATATTTTCCAAACATCTCACACATGTCTTCACGCCAAACGACCCCTATTTCTGGTATCGGTGATGAAGTTGAAACTTTTCTCAATGTTCCATGTCAGATATCGTAGCCAATTAGAACTTTGACACCAATAGAAGTAGCCAAAGAGATTAGAAGACTGGAAGACTGAAACACAAGAACACTCCTGGACATGATCTTATAAATGCAGAAACTGTATATACATTACCAAGGAAAAATGTCGTACAGCTCACAACACCCTTGTAATGTTCATTTTTCAATTTTGTTTGTTTATATGATCTCTTCTGAATTCAGTGTATGCACTCCATAAAGCTTCAGTGTGTTCTGATAGTTGCCTAGTCCAAATTTTGAATGCGATTCGGGTCCCGTATTATTCAACACGTATGTTCCATATACGAGCCTGGGAGATTTGAATAATTTATTCTTTCTTCAATTGTGACTATTAAATGGCAGTTGCTGGTCACTGTGGAAGTTTATCAGAAAAAATTTCTTTGGAATTACCAACATTATTTCAATCAAAGTATCTGCTACAATTTCGGATATTATGGCTTCTTGAATTGCGTTTAGGAGGAAAGACAATTTTCCGAAAATTGTCTTCCTCCTAAACATATTTTAACATTACGTGCCCGCATAGAGGCAATTGATTTCTCACATTGTTTCTTGAATTACATTGGAGATATAAGCAATATATTACCCTTGGGGATAGGTAGAACAGTTAATACCCAATTAATACTCAATGATTCGGTTCATCGGTTCATAAGATGGGCGGAAAGACCCTTGTTAACAACTATCGACCGATTTCTATTCTCTCAGCCATTCCCAAGATGTTTGAAGCACTTGTCTACAGATTTGTGGCTCACCATGTCAAGAACATGATAATAGAAAATCAACACGGATTTGTCAAGGGCAGAAATCTTGAGACTAATCTGTTGAGCTTTCTGGACTGACTTCATGGTAGACTCGAGTCCCATGATCAAGTTGACGTGGTCTACACTGACCTCACAAAAGCTCTCTCTAAAATCAATCAACGTGTTCTGTTGTATCGACTTGCGGAGATGGGAGTCTCCGGGAATTTGTTAAGGTGGGTCAAATCATATATTTCCAAAAGATCTCAATTTGTATGTGTTGCCGGACAAAAATCGAGAATATTTTTCAGCACTTCTGGAGTGCCTCAGGGTTCTCATCTGGGTCCTTTATTTTTTAAAATATATTTGAATAATGTCTGCAAATGTTCTCGTCATGCCAAATTTCTGCTTTATGCAGATGATTTGAAGGTTTTCTTCCGGATAAAAACTTTATGTAATTGCATGTTGCTGCAAGAAGACCTAAATCGTTTTTCAGAATACTATAGGGCTAATTTTCTTTTTCAAATTTGAATAAATGTGAAACAATAACATTCACAAGGAAAATAGATACCGTTAATTTCCATTATGTGGTGGATCAGGTGCAGCTGCGAAGGGTCCAGAGTGTTCGTGATTTGGGTGTAAATTTTTATTCCAAACTGAATTTGGTTGAGCATATTGATAGCGTCATCTCATCTTCCAATAAGATGCTTGGATTCACACTACGTCATGGAAAATCATTCAAAAGTAATAGAGCACTCTTGTCGTTGTATCATGCTTTTGTTTTCAGCAAGTTGAATTTTGCGAAGCCTGTCTGGAATCCTTTCTATAGGTGTCACATCAGACGTATAGAGAATGTGCAGCACAAATTCCTGAGGTATTTGTCTTACAGGAATGGGGTTGAAATCTCAAATCATGATTATGGAGATGCTCAAGGTGTTTTTAATTTAGTCAGCTTGGAAGTCCCCAGAAAGATAAATGACATGTGCCTACTACACAAGATAATGAACAACATCCTTTCGGTTTCCCTCCATGCTCCATATTGTGTCCTTCAGGGTCCCGGATAGAAGATTGAGGTCAAAGGAGATATTTGCTATATCATTCCGTCGTATGAATGTGGCCCAGAACACTCCCATCTGTAGAATTCAGTCAGTATTCAATGCCGAATTTAGCGATCTGGATTTATTTTCTGTTTCTCTTGCTGAGTTCGGGAGATGCTTGAGGGTGAGATTTACCTCTTGAGAAAAGAGTTTAATTTGGTATACCTGTGTTCACTCATATATATATATTCTTTTGAACTTTTGGCTGACAATTTTTAGTTAGCAAACAATAAAGCATATAGATCAGGGGTTAGTGACGGGGTGTCATACAATTCGGCGTATGACATAAAAGCCTAAGGAAAAAACCCCAGTAAAAAAAAACCCTGGCTCCCCGTCTAAGTGTGAAAATACAAAAATAAGTTGAAATATATTTCAGGGACTTCTTTCTTCAAGAGTGGTCTTCTATTGATGGAGACAGAGACTTCTTCAAGGTGCTCACATTGAATCTGGAAATAAAAAAGAAAAAGCAGAAAAAAGAACTGAATAACAAAAATACGTATCATATTCGTTTGAAATTTATAACCCATTCCAAGAAAGAGTTGGAAACATCATGAATAGTCCTAAAACCATCTTGAAATTTATATATGGGACAACTATTGATGAGATGAGGTATTGTTTCTTCTGCTTCTCCACATTCACAACTTGCGCTACGAACTAAGTTCCATTTAAATAGTATGCCATTGGTACGACCATGACCTGGTCTCAAACGATTAAGAACTGTCCAAATTTTTCTTGGAAAATCAAAACCAGGAACTTTTTCAGAAGGATCAGGAACGAGATACTTATTGAACATTTCGTAAGAGTTCCACTCAGTCTTCCATAATTCTTTATCACTTATGTTCATATTGAAGAACGTATTATGCCATAATGGTTTACGTGACTTCAATCTGGGAATTCTATTTTGTGAAAAATATGAAATAATTGGGAATAAATTGGGAAAAGAATTATATTTATTCCAAGAATTCAGAGCTGCAGTATGTCTGCGAATATAGGGAGGGACAATATTAGACAATACTGGTAACCAATGAACCGGTGTGGATCTTATGGTGCCAGTAATTATTCTCATGGATGTATTCAATTGTGCTTCAATTTTTTGTGTATGTGCACTATTAAACCAAACAGAGCAACAATACTCAGCTGCAGAGAAGACTAGGGCTAGAGATGCTGTGCGAAGAGTGGAAGCATCAGCACCCCAAGACGATCCAGCTATTTTCTGAACATTATTATTCCTAGTTTTCAGTTTTAGGCTCAGATCATTTAAATGAGCCTTGTAATTGAGAGATGAATCTAATTTAACTCCTAAGTATTTTGGATAGAAATTATGTTCGATAGGAGAATCATTGAAAGTTACAGCTAATTTTCTATATTTTTCATGATTATTCAGATGGAAACAAGATACCTTTGTTTTGTTGGGATTTGGACATAATCGCCACTCAATAAAAAAATTCTTTAAAAATTCTTTAAAATTTCCAAATCAGATGACAGTATGTTTTCCAGAGTATGGAAATCTGAATGTTGGTAAGCAATAGCAATGTCGTCAGCATAAACAAATTTTTGAGATGATGTAGTGGGCAAATCACTCAGATATAAATTGAAAAGTAAAGGAGCTAAAACTGATCCATGAGGAAGACCGTTTTTCAATGTTTTGAAGTTGCTACTCTTATTGTCAATAAAAACACGAAACCTTCTATCAGATAACATATTTTCTAATAATTGTACCATTTTCCCACACTTCAGATGGGTTACTTGGTTACTTGAGGATTTAATTTATTACTTTATTTTTGTTGAGTTTAAATATTATGGTTTATATAGACATGAGTGTATGTAATTAATATTAAGCTCTGTAGATGTATGATTAGGTTAGGATTTCAATAAGTGAGTACTGTCAACACAGTAAATGGTTGAAATGGTTGAAATATCTGTTAGTATTCCTGTGTTCAATGAATAAAAAATAAAAATAAATAAATAATGATCTAAATGATTGTTGACGAGAGCTATCTGATGACGAAACTCGTGGTGTAGAATTATTATTCGATCAATAACCGTCATCTCTTATTTTTTCTTCCCAACTTTTCAACAGACATCTTTTGTCGTTTTCAAGGCAAAAATAAATTTTTAAAAAGCTAAAAAGTTCATAAAGTTCTTCAATTTTCAATAATAAGTGTAGAATAGACAGACTACGAAAATTATATAAAATTAGCACTGATCTATGGTTTGGAGACTTCTTCAAGTTGTTTCAAACAATTAGCTCACAAAGTTCTGGCAACTCAATTGATGATGCACTTATGAGATTGAGAGCAATATTTATGACCGCTGTCTCTTTGACATTTTTCTTGTATGATATGATATATCTTTCAATCCATTATAGGTATCAGGTGATTTTCATCCACAGCTTGGATCCATCGGTGTCCAACACTTAACAGAGCTTCTGGTGCTCTTGTATTTTATTTTATTCAAGTTTTGATGGTTTTATCAGTTAGTGATGTATCAAATAGTGGACTTTATATTTGAAATGTGTATTCCATTTGTTTGAAACCTCCTACAAAATTTGAATTCATTTAGATTATCCATTTCGAAGATATGAGCAAAAATCACTTATTTCAATGAAATTTCAACACCTTGTATCTTTTAGACGCAGCCGAATTACAAAAATAGTATGGAAACAAAGAGTTCATTTTGGTCTCAAGAATCTATGGTTTAAATTAATGCAGTAGTGAAACTCTTTATAATTTAGTATTATTTCAAGAATATCACCTTTTCAAATATTGAGTGCATACAACATCTGAAGTAGTTATAAGAATTTCTTTATATATCTATTAATTAGGGCCAACTTAAAAATGAATCAAAATTTCACATTTTATGCCTTTGTGGAAAACGAAATTTCATCGAAAAACATTTTTTTATTCGGTAGGAAATGACAAGAGGAACACATACTTCGTAACAACCCCAAGATTTCAAGCGGGAGTTCCTGCTACTTTAAGCAAAGTGACTCTTGGAAAAATTGGCAGTAACCATTTGATCGAACCGTATCCTAGTTGGAAGTGGCATAAAATCCTAGAAAGTGCTCAACAGACAGGTTAATTTCAGTGTTTAGAGTCCAGGTTCTATAATTTTCTTTCTTATAGATGAAAATAATTTTTCGACATCTTTTAGATTGACACCTGTGGAAGGTTATGGGTACTTGATAATGGAAACTATGAGGATAAACTGATATGCTCACCACAAATCATAGCCTTTAACTTGAAAACTGTAAGTTCTATATCAAAATGAAACATTCAACATCAAGCTATTTAATCTCTATCTCCATCTTCCTTATTGTAGATTGCTTGAAAAATCTTGCAACATTATTAACAAAAATCTGGTGTCAATACTGAAAAGATATATTTGGTTGAAACATTATCGTTTCGCTGAAATTCGCTTCTAACGACTCCATTGAGGTTTTCAGAGCGAATTATATGATGGTATCGGTGATATTTCAATAATAATCTGCTATACCTACATTTACACATGGTAGCTTGAGAGTACCAGAGATAGAGTAGGACTAGATGAGTGGAATATGATTATTGGGACAAATTAATTTGGGACATTCCTCACAGGTTGAATTTTCAAGATTGATGGAAATATGGAGGTCCCCATCTAGGTCAAACTTATCGACGGTATTAGAAGTTTATCGACAAATACTACAAAATCATCTTAAGATCGAGTAGATGAATATTGTAAGGCGAGACTGATTGATCTCCGCATGATATGTTCGGCATGAGGAAATCACTCTTTATTTCGAATTTCTAAAAATTGTTTTACTCTTCAAAAAAAATAAATAAATTTACTAAGCCCTAACCGAAGTATCACTCAAACTTGTCACATCTACAATATTCTTCATCATTGTTTCGAATTTAGCGTGGAATTGATCTTGAAAAGTCAACTTGCTTAGCTGACTATCGAATTTCGATAGGTCAAATCGGGGATATCGACATTAAAATGATAAACTCCGAATAACCCTGAACAAGAATTCCTTCTAGGAATTATTGAACTCTTCAAATCTCGGAGTCAATTGTCGATTCATCTAGAGCTCTTTTCCACCGCATGGTACTCCAATAAAAAAGCTTTCCCTACCACCGAATCTTCTTAGATATCGTCCCTCTTACTCTCATTATACCACATTGATTATTTGATTATTGGCTATCATTAAATCCTCATATGTTTATTGTACATCTTTGCATCTAGCCTTAAGTAACGAACCTATTGATCTTCAAGCACCTTTTGTGGCAATTTAAGAATATCATGCACATCCGAAATCCGTTATATTTCAAAATGCTTTATACTTGCTGAGTTCGATTTCACTGATGATACCTCACTTCCGTGGCTTATGCTCATACAAACACGTTTTGGAGGAAATATACCGACTTTATTTTAGGAAAGCTTCGAAATTTAAATTCACCACACTTGAAGCAATGACACGCTTAATTTACGAACAAAATTCATACAACACATTCTTTCATCGCTTGAATTTTAGCACATGTTATAATCTTTATTAATTATAATACAAACAATAATATATAACTTACAACAATATTATAGTAGGAGCGCCCGGTACGATAAATTTTCAGTTACTAATGCATCATGGGGACCGATTAGATTGTGAAGATTTGGGCATAAAATGGAAAATAGTTTATGTTCACTTTGCCATTTTAGTAGTAGGAGAGCGCGTGCTAATTTTCAAAAATGTAATATAAAATCACTCACTTAAAAATACTCGAATGCCCCAGACATTCACGGTAATCAGCCGCCAATTTGGCGATCGACTTCATGTGAAATTGCGAACACCGCACAAAGAAAAACCTTAAAGAGATAAATGAAAAATTCACTCACCCAAAGGAGCATCAGATGGATTCTAGTTTGCTCACTGCTATGATACATCAGAAATGACGGGTTTCAAGGGAAGAGGACACATGATAACCTTTACTGGACAGCAGAGCTGGTGAAAGGAACACTCAGATTTCTCCTGTTTAATCACTATATATCGTATATATATCGTATAGATCGTATATCAATTGATATTAGGTCACCCGCTCACCAACCGCGCACCAGCGCCATGAGGTAGGCAACTCAAAATACATCCCATAGTACACAAGAAAAGTGCCGAAAAGTGAAATGAAAAGATTATTTAAATTCCGAATGAAACAAATCCGGACATCCAATCAACTCACGAACTAACATGCCGCCCTCCCTGAAGTGTCCCTTCAGTTAGATGAATCCGAGGAGTGAACACACACAAGAAGTATATACTGAGTAGGAAGAGGACATAATTCCACCCCTGGTCGTCGAATTGTCCCAGAAGCAGTAGCAACATCGGCCACACGAGCTGTGGAATCAGCTCCTGGAAAGACTGATGATATACGGCCTATAGACCTCTTAAGAGGAGGGAGATTATCATCTCGAATGATGACGATGGTACCCGGAAGGACAGAAGTAAATGGATAAAACCACTTATGACGTTGCTGCAAGGTATGCAAGTACTCTTGACGCTAGCGCTTCCAAAGGTCTTGCTGAAGTCGTTGGACCAATTGCCACCGAGACAGACGATTTACTGACACCGTGATCAGGAGCAGCGGTGAAGGGACAAAACACTAAGAAGTGACCAGGTGTGAGGGCTTCAAAATCAGAAGGGTCCGACGATGAGAGATACAAAGGACGAGAGTTGAGGATTGCTTCAATTTGAGTGCAGACGGTGAGAAACACCTCGTAAGTGAGTTTTTTCTCGCTGATTACGCGGGTGCGATGATGCTTAGCAGATTTATCAGATGATTCCCAAAGGCCACCAAAGTGTGGACTACTTGAGGGTAAAAATCGCCAGTCAGTTTCTGAAGACGAGGCAGCATCACAAACATTCTGCAGATGCTGTGGAGCTGACAACAAACGACCTAGATCACCGAGATAGTTATGTGCGCCCACGAAGTTGGTCCCCCTTGTCCGAAAAGATAACAGAAGGATGAGCTCGGTGGGCAACAATGCGTCGATAAGCAGCAATGAAAGCTGGGGTGGACTGTCAGACGCCAACTCTAGATGAACAGCTTTGCTGGAAAAGCAGATGAAAACAACTAGATAATCCCGGGTGATAACAGCTTCGCGCAATCGTGCACTCGTCACGTAAAATGGACCCGCGTAGTCAACGCCAGTTCTAAGAAAAACCGCAGCAGAGTATAAACGTTCAGGTGGAAGATTACCCATTGGTTGTATCAAAGGACGGGGTTTTCAAGAGAAGCATCGCTTGCATTTGCGCAAACGGTGTCGCATCGCATTACGTCCATCTAAAATCCAAAATCGTTGGCGAATGAACGATTGAGTTGACACGACGTGCAGAAAACGATGATAAGCATCTTCGATGATCAGATGAAATTTGTTATAAAGGAATAAGATGTTTGTGTCTATGAGGTATCAAGAAAGCCGAAAGGTGGCCTCCAACACATATAAGTCCATGATCTTACAAAAAAAATTGAGTTTAATAACAAGCCAATGACGAGAAAAATGTTTCTGAAGCTCAGCCAGCTCCTCGGAAAAATGAACTGATTGAACGAGACGTATCAAACAATTTTTGGCTTCTTGGAGCTCAACAGAAGTGAGGAAGCCTAATCGAGGAAAAGAAGGATTGACAGCATTCAGTAGGAAACGCTGGCAAAAGGCAGTTACTCGCTTGAGTCGAAGATACGGGGAGAATCGTTCTATCATGGTAGGTTCATAAGAAATGGAGGCTAACACCAAAACGGAGACAGGTTTGGCCTCATTGTTAACTTGCTCCGCTTTAGATGAAACAACAGAGGATAGAGACAACGAAGATTCGTCAAGAGATAACCAAGAAGAACCGCGCAACCACAATTGGTGATGATGAATATCTGCAAGCATCAACCCCCGAGAGGCACAATCAGCGGAATTATTATCAGACACCACTTGCCTCCAGTAGCCTGAAGGAATCAAATATTGAATTTCAGCTACCTGATTGCCAACAAATGTTTTCCATGTCTGACTTTCACCACGGATCCACGACAAAGCTTGGAATGAGTCGCAAAATCAATATTTTCAGCATCGAGATGATGTTGGACACTGGTGAACAAAAAGACATCAGCTCTACGAGACGAGGCAGAGACGTATCCTTACAGGGGGCAATTTTCGATTTGGCCACCAGAAGTGAGATATGGTATTCGTTAGATGAAGATGTGCGAAGATAGATGACGGTGTCGTCGCCGGATTCAGAAGCATCACAGAAACCTATCAACATATGAGCAGAGAAAGAGAAAGCCCAGATGAATCGTGGTATCCGACAAAGATAAGCCTTGAAGATTGAATTGAAGAATTTCTTCACCCAAAGGTACTTCAGATGGATCCTAGTTTGCTCACTGCTACGATACACCAGAAATAACGGGTTTTAAGGATATAGGGATAACCTTTTCTGGACCGCAGAGCTGGTGAAAGGAACACTCAAGTTTTTCCTGTTCAATGATCACTATGTGCATTAGGCACGAAAAACAGATGATTAAGCGTTTATGTAACTTAAGAAGATCTGCGCCGTGAGGTAGGCAACTCAAAATATATCCCATCGTACACAAGATGCCAAATAATGAAATGAAAATATGAATTAAATTCCGAATGAAACAAATCCGGACATCTACACAGCTCACGACCTAACACACGGTATTTACCCGCTTTGTTTTTCTAACAACCGAGAGATATTTTTCTGACGAGTATGTAGGGGAGGATGGCTGTAGAAAACGGTAGAAGAAAAAACGAAAAGTTATTCGAGCGTGTCAGATATTCGAAGGGAATATTAAGAAAACTCAAAAAAGTGTCCTATCAAATATATGACGATTTGGCTGTGATCAAAAGTCATGGTAGATATTTGAAAATGTTAAAAAACAAGTGTTCTTGATCTGAAAATTTGAAAGAAAAAAAAAAGATTTTCCACATATATACAAGCAAAAACCATCTGGATCACACGGGTCTCAGGTAGCCTGTCGAATATACCGGCACTGAACACATCTGTTAGATAAATATATATATATAAATATATTGAATTAATTTTAAGGGTCTTTAGGCTCGGATTCGGGAGTAAATGATTCGAATACTCTTTATTCTATGCCAAGCTTTCGCATTAATTTAATGCTTCTTCGGGGCTTCTACAAACAGAACAATAATATATAATTTATAGACAACCAAAATTTAAAATTGGTTGTCTATAAATTATATATTATTAACATTTCTATGCACTTTTTAGGTATTTATGATAAAATTCATTGGCGTACCAGGTTTTATTTAATTCAGAAGGTTTTCCAAATACGTCTAATAATTAGTTTAGATTTTTGATAAATCCGTATTTAGCTAATTTAAAAAGTACCAATATTTCAATTATTAATTTTAAAATTTCACCCTGTATAATTCATAATTGACCATACATTATTTAGTTTGTTGAAATCGGTTCATTAAGAGGATTTCAAAAATATACAAATATACAGGGTGTTTCATTAAAAAAAGAGAACACCGACTATAGCAGACTTAGGTGTATCACCCTGTACATTTAAATTTATGTTTACATAAGGCACAACTTAATTTAAAAGTTGACGTGTCTCAGCATTTTTTATAATTTTCTAAAATAATGTCATCAATTTTATTCCATAGGTGGTTTCCACACTGTATAAATACTGATGAATTTCATTTGAGTATTTGATATATATATAATATTAAAAAAAAAAGTACCTGAATCAAAAGTATATCCTGATATGTCAGGTTTTATGACAATATCTACGTATGCTTCTGAAAGTTGGCTACCCAGAAACCAACAGAGGCGCGGTGTTTCTCAGCAGTTGTACGCACCATACTTAGGTTTGGTTTAGGCTACATCGCCCCATGAAAATCGTCAGATAATTTTTATTCTGTAATTCTTACAGGATTTCCTTCAAAATAGAAGAAAAATTGTTTGCGCTCGGGTATTTCATAGAGATGTTTGTTTTTCACAATTTTGTCACTTACCCATTTCCTCATGCCACGCTAAAATCATCAGATTATCGAATTATATTCTACTCTGTATGTATTTAACTTACCTGACATTAATCTGACGCGCTCGAGTTTTTCATTCATTTTTACTAATCTGACGGGCTGTCCTCGGAGCACGACCTAATATAAAGGGTTTATGTATGGTAGAAGTACATTACAAAGAATAAGGTTTCTCCTCATATAGTTTTCTTACGAGCTCGAGTAACTCTTCAAATCCCCTCTTGGGCTCCCCACTATTAATATATTCAGTCACAAAGAAACATCAAGACTTTTAATATATTCTTTCTAAGTTCAATATGCTCTATTCGGACATTCTTAGACCATCTGATGAACGGTTTGCTAAAGTTTTGGCCCATTTATGTAGTGAGTCCGTGCATTAGCCATCGTTGGTGAGGTATTGTAATATGGGTCATCCGTATTCTGCGAGGTTGGTCAGTAGCAGTGGATTCATCTCTTATGCATGATAGTGTGATGGGCAATACGGCATCCAATTTTGTTCCCACATTTTCATCAAGTTGAAATGTAGTGGTTCAACGTCAATTTTTATGGGCGCTATGGGTGCTCTTATAGATCGTATCATATTTCTTTCTTGTAGAGCTAGGTAGTTGGGGATTGACTTGGATCCGTTTAGACTCCCAGGCTGCTTTACGTCGTAGTTGCAAATACCAAATGTGGCTCAGTATGGGCAGTCATTCATGCATGTATTGTGAATGTCACTTCAAACGCACTGAAAATTGATGCCAAAATGAATCTGTAGTAGCATCAATTGTGAGAATGCCCAAAACTTGGTTTAGACCACCGCTTTTTGAAATTCGGCATGCATTTCTCAGGCTAACTTGACAAGTAATATAGTTCTTTCGGGGAGAAACCTTATGATTGTTATGTACATTTATATTTGTAATATTGTTATCAATGCGTCAAGCATAATTTACACTTGTTTATTCCAAATGAATAAATAGCATTCCTTTCGAATTTTGAAATTAGCGATTCGAGTTTCCGAACACGGCTAGTTGGCACATGCGCAGTTTAGACTATTCTCTATATTCGAAGGCGTCAAAGCCTGCTATGTTGGCATGAGAGTTTTTATTACATTCACAGTATTGTTCTTAGAAGTATATGAATTCTCATGGTGTTTTCCAACTCTATATCTAGCTTATGAGTACTTACACCACATTCCTCATAGGAGTGGACTGAACCAAGTGCTGAAGTGCGTAGTTCAGTTTCTCTCGGGTTTACCTCTCTCTATGTGTTTAACTGACTTGGAGACAAATCATCCGAAATCTTTATATTAACAAAAACCGTTCGCGAGTCAACAAGTGTATGAATGCGTTTGATGATTTCAATTTAATTTGAGATCACACACCTACCTGGCACCTTTACTTTATAATATGCTTCCAGAGAACATTAAGGAAACTAAGGCCAAACCAACATACAATAGGAAAATAAAAGAATGGATTCTGAAGCAGACCATCATCATTCTGGTATACGTTCGCCAATAGAAATAACTTCATTTAATACTTACCATTCCCAATGTGTGAAATATAAGTTAAATTAAGCATTGTAATTCTTCGTTGATTTTTTTTGTGATCACGCAATTCTTTTGAGGACTTTTTTTTTTTTTTTTTTTTCATGTGTACTGCCCACATACAAGTCTTGAACTTTTGTGGGAAACTAAATGTTTATTTTAGATATGTTATTTATATATGTTATAATGATTGATTTTTGAAACATGTTTTTTTTTTTGGGCAAATAAACATTTGATTGATTGATTTGATTGATCTCGTAGAAATTTTTTTGTTTTATTGAATGCTGGTGCAGTAGCTCAGTTAGTGCTAGAATATTTTGAAGAAAAAGTTTTGCTAAATTCATCATATAGGATAACAATTTTCAAGAGGTACGTGGATGATTGTTTGATTATAACAACAGAAGATCAAATTGAAGAAATGATGAAAGTTTTAAATAATTTTAACAATAAACTAAAGTTTACTCTAGAAACAGAACTGGACAATAGAATCAACTTTTGGACATGACCATCATTAGAGAAAATAACAAAATAGAAACTAAAATGCTAAGAAAAACCATTAACTCCAGACCGGATACTTGATTATAACTCAACACATAACATCAAACAAAAAAAGCAATAGTAACCAATTATATAGATCGAGCAATCAAATTAACTTCACCACGTTATAGACCGGAGATACTAAATCAGATCTCCTTCCTACTTGCCACAAACAATTACCCCCAAGAAATGATAAAGAAAACAATAAAACAACGCACTCATAAATTTTACAACTCATCAAGTTTCCAAAATCCAAAAACCGAACCAATAGTTTATATACCCCTACCATACATCCCAACACTGTCTGAGAAAATAGAGAATATAATAAGACCATACCCCAATATAAAGATTGCACACAAACCATTCATACAGATTAATCAATTATTTTCAAGATTGAAGGCAATAGTCCTGAAAGGTCAAAAATCACATATCGTCTACGAGATACCATGCAACCAATGTAATGGAGTGTACATAGGACAAACGGAACAAAATCTGAACAACAGGATAAAAGGACACAAATATTCTAAAACTCAAACAGCCCTCTACAAACATACGATAGAAAACATCCACACTTTCAATTTCGAAAATACAAGAATATTAGATAGGGAAAAGAATAAAAACTAGAGAATTTTTGGAGATGATTTATATAAAACGAAACCCTAACTCTATCAACGACAGAACAGACGTGAATGGTCTGAGCAAGATATATTCAATGCTTATAAAGAAAACAGCGGAGAACGACAACAAAAGAAGAAGAAGAGTGACATTGACACCAACTTGACATTTCAATAACTTGGTGCCACATTATATTATGGATGAAGAATGAGGACACATGCACTATACGCAGAAGTTTGGAAATTATTAAAACAAAGGTAACAGATCTCTATCAAAAAGAATTGTATATGTAACTGTGTTTATGATGGTTGTTTTTAGATTGAAAAAGGGCCCGAACCCGAAACGTCTTATATGTTTTAACTCGAATAAGTTAGGTTAAGAAAATTCCAAATGATCAATTATTTTATCTCAACAATAACTGATGGAATAAATATACCAACAAACAAAGTCCATTTCTAATAATATAAAATTTCATAATTTTGGGATAGATATTTTTAGAATTAATAATATTGACATTGACTTTTATAAATCCAACAGCTTGAAAACATTCTCCCACATAAGAAGAAAATTTTTGATTAGTTTTGTGAAGCTCACAATGAGAAAAATTATCTTCATACAATTTTTCTGAAATAACAGAGACACTTGCTCCAGTATCAATCTGAAAATCAATAATCTTGTTCTCTATTTTCAATTTAAACTTAATTGGTTCATCAGTATTATTTTCACAAATGTTATACAACGAGTAATGTGACTCTATAAAATTATGTTCTTTTTTATTTTTTAAATCATGTACCTGTTTGTTTTCACGACACATCGGGGCTAGATGCCCTTTTTTATGACACTTATGACAGCTGTAATTTTTGAATTTACACTCACGAGTTTTGAGATTTCTTCTACCACAAACTGCGCAGGCTTCCGTGGTTCTATAAGGAAAAGACTGAGATGGTGACCTTGGCTGCGTCGATCATTTTCTTCCTGTGACGTGTTGGTGTGACGTACCTGCTGGTGATGGCGCACATATTGAAGAGGTTCCGTCTTCACCGTGGAATATTGAATATTTTTTTTCAAATGGCGGACTCCTTGTTGCTGGTTATTCTTATGGCGTCTTCCAAAATTATATCACCTTCTTCCTCAAAAAGTCGATCTCGGATTGGCCCTTTCAGCAGTCCCATAATAAAACGGTCACGTAGACATATATTCAATTCACAATTCTTCCTTGAATTTGCAACTGGCCGCTAGACTTCTCGTTCGAACAGCCCATTCTTTTACAGATTCATCTGGATGTTGTATAGCACTGTAGAATTCATTTCTTGCGGCAAAAATGGATAGTTGTTGTCCAAAGTGCGTGTTGAAGAGTTCTAACAATTCATTATACGATTTTGATTCTGGAGCAGCAGGCATACAGAGGCTGAATATGAGCCTGTAGGAATTTTCCGACAGTAAATTCAGAAGAATGGCACTTTTTCGCGCACCATCCGTGATTTTATTCGCCTCAAAAAAATTTGTTAACCTGGGCTTGAAAATTGTCCAGTCATTATTCACAGCATCAAATTCTCTGAGATGTCCCACTGTAGAAGTTCTTTCTTCAGACATATTTATCTTGAAATATTGATTGTGCTGATAATCGAGAAACTATAAACACTAAGAAAACTCATCGCCACTGTTATATCTCTCGATTGTGCGAGCGATATTTTAATTACAAAATCGTAATATCAATAAATATAACAATTTTATTTAACACTTTATTCTCAACGCCTAATGGTACAATGCTAGTCAAATAATAATCATCGAACTCAAATACATAATTCTCACATGTTCCTATCTACATATGTACAAAAAACAATCGCGTTCATACGACGCTAAAATAAGAAGCATATACAGGTGCTCCAAAATTATCCCAATATATTAAAAACAATAAGGAATATTTCTGTGGTAATCCACAGAAGGAGATCGAAAAACTTTGGGTCGGCGAGGGGTTCAGAAATGCGATATTTCGAGGTAGAAAGGGGAAGGCGATCTCGCGAACGAAGCGAGCACCGTAAAGTTCATGAGACGGACTTTCGTTAGGTGCATTTCACATGCCTATACGACCACGCTAACATTTTCAAAAAATTATCTAAAACACCGATTTCCCGGTTTTTCGCGAAAGATGGTCCGGTAAAATTGAAAAGGCTTTTTCCACTGACGCGATCGGGAAAAGCCGTTTTCATATGTGTCTTCCTCGAGAATCGGACCTTTGGATAAAGCTATTCATATCTTCCAATCGAAAGTAAAAATATTTTAAATTAATTGCTGAAAATAGCTTACTTCGGCTCAAACACAAATTTCCAGATCATCAGTCACGTCCGACGTTCACAGAACATTGTCACATATTTTCAATTACAATTTTAATCCATACTCCGTATAATATTTTGAAAATTCTTCAATTCATACGATCTGTAGGAACCCTGGTGAGGTATTCTCTTATAGTTTAACAGTCTACGATGTGTATTTAAGAAATTCAAAAATTTACCCAGCATAGAATCAGTTTTACAATCCCTAGCAAATTCATTTCACCCTGTCGATTCCTACTCTGAAATGACAATTGTCTTTGACATTCTAATCTTATGTATTGTAATCATACTTTTCTTTATGTATGATTGTAATCGTAACCAAACAATAAACTAATTCAAATGGATATTTCTTGCAGGTAGGGATTTGCATATAGCAGATGATATTTTATTCGGGTTGTACATTTTAATTTCCACTCCAGGAAGGAACATAGGAACGACCCTGTAAAATTCATCATGCCTTCAGAACAAAAAAATCCTTCTTTCACCATCAGATATATCCATCCACGCTAAGTATTCTGTCTTCATCAATTATTTCATTACGTTCTTCCCACAATCCAGCAAAATAGTAACAGTAGTTGATCAAATATTTGCAATTCTTTTTATTCCTGTTGGTTCTGCAAATTCCAAGAGAATTTAAATTTTGAATATGCAATTCAATATCTTTATCTATCAAACTTAGACTAGGTTAGATCTTTGAAATAAATATTCCTCTGATCATTAGGTAATCTATGCCAACTTCCATAATACTTCAATAAAGGGTTCACCAAATTAATAACTTTTATTGGTGGTACATCTGAGATAGTGGTATTCCATAATTTCTGATATTTTAAGGACTAATCTACACTTCCATAAACACTAATTTTGTTTCACTCATTTAATTCTCACCATCATATAAGATTTTTTATACTCAAGAGTCTAAGCTGTTTCTATCATATTTTATATATTTCTATCCGCTAAAATGTCCCATTATACTTCAATTGAATGATAGATGACTGTTTGGTCTCTCCATCGAGTTTTTACAAATACAAGGATTAATATTGTCTCTAATATTTGTAAAATGAAGGTCATTATAACTAACTATATTATACTATCTAAGGTTTCTAAAAAAATGAACCTACAAGGATAAATATGACTTCTTATATTCTGTAAAACTGAAGGTAATATTTCATTATTTACATTTAACTTCCTTACATATTAAATGAACTCTTAAATCATACTAATCCTCAATATGCATGAAAAATCCATTTACCTGGATTTGATGTTACTCACATACCTACTTTTCATAATTTATAGTCCTTGGATTTGCAGATAATCATTCATTCAGGTTATTTCAGTTGTCATTACAGAAAGAAATATAGCAAGGATCCTGTGAAATTAATTATGATCTTAAAAAAGGGAAAAATCTTTTTTTTGCCATTAGACTCATTGGTTCCAGGCTTAGAATTCTGCCTTTGGCAGTTTATATACAAAGCTTTACTATATATGAAAAAAAAAATAGTGTAGATAGCATATACTTTTTCATATATAATACCCTTGATAATTAAATGATCTTGCAACGATGCAAGCTAAAATTTTGTCAGAATCAAGTTACATGCTAATTCAACATCTGCAGATACTTTCCTGTTTATAGAATAAAATAGTTATTTAAACTCAAGTGTTCAAATAATCATTATCTATATAATAATTTATAATATTACAATTCAACTCCAAAAATATTATCTTCACTACTTCAATTTATACATCATATCTTGCAGGTTTTCATCCTAATCAAAGTAAGATAATCTAATTTTCTATTGATATATCAAAATCATTTTTTTTTTCATCTACTTCCATTATTCCATTCATGTCATGGGATGAAGATAATCTGAAATAATTTCAAATGAATGAAATTTCATGGCAGTATCCCAGAGACTACTTATAATTACTGAAGGTATGGTAAGTTTCCTTGAAAGCCACGAAGGATCATTTCTCCTCAAGAGTCACAACACAAAGACAGTTCTTCAATTCCTTTGGTCTAAAACATACATTTTGAATATGTTAGCATCAGATAAAAATAAAGCTTACCTGTTCCCTATGCATACGAGAACAACTGATGAAAATAATCATCATTATTCCGTACATTCAAAAACTATTTAATCCTTTTCCTTAAGAAATCGATTTTATAGAATCTGTCAAAAGCGATCATTGTTTTGATAATGATGACAGATCACGCCATAGAAGAGAGTAATTATCTACATCCCTTGCTATAAGTGAGGCGAATTTAAGAGAATGTACGGTTAAGATTGTGCAAGTCGCGTTCCGTGAGAATATACAGGGGGTAGGAAGAATATTTTTGTTTTCTTTGGCTGGCAATTACAATTTTCTATCTGAGAAACGGGTTTTCTCGAAAAATGTTCTGTTTATTATCACGAATTTCTATTCTTACTCCTCCAAATGGCATATTTTATGGTAAAGTTGCGGAAACCCTTAGTCATTAAAACGTAGTTAATATTATTTGCTTTTTTCACTCTCGCTTCTTTGAAATGTTGTGGCAAATTGAAATAACAACTTTTTTTTAGGAACACAGTGATTAATCGTTTTTTTTTTTGTGTAAAATTGCTGAACTTTTGCTATCTCTCAATTCTCTTCAGCAAGAAAATATTGCTGTCGAAATTTTTCATTACTTTAAAGAGTATTTGTTGAATTATTTGTTATGAGCATTGCTCTCTGTGGATGCTTTACTTTTTTCGGTTTTATTCGCGTTTTCGAGATTTCTCTGCGTTTCTGCGGGTTTTGTTGAGGCTTTTTTTTGTGCATTCAGATTTTTTGCGTTCCCTGGGGATTTTTCAAGTTCTCTCAGGGTTTGTTAAGTTTCTTCGAGATTTTTGCGTGCTTTCAGGTTTCTTGCCGACCATCGGGTTTTTGAGTTTCTTCGGGATTGTTTGCGTGCTTTCGGTTTTTTTGAGTTTTTCCGGGATATTTGGCGTGCTTTCAGTTTTTTTTTTGCATTTTTTCGGAATATTTTGCGTGCTTTCAGATTTTTTACGTTTCTTCGGGGTTTAATATGTTCTTTTGAGTTTTTTTAAGTTCTATGAGGTTTTATGGTTTCTTTACTGTTTCGTAGCACTCTTCAGTTTTTTCGCTTCTTGTCGTGTTTTTTGCTGAGTTTCGTGTTTTCGCGAGCTTCATTGATCTATGGGCTACATTGAGCTACCTGCCAATGGTTCTACTGGCACATGGAACAACTAGCTTATGGATCTACTGGCTTATGGATCTATTGGTCCATAGATCTACTGGCGCTCTTTCGAGTTTCTTTGTCTTCAACGGGTTTCATTGCTGTGTTTCGTGTTTCTGTGCGCTTCATTGATCTATGGTCTATATTGATCTATGGGCTTATTGAACTACTGGCTTATGGATCTACTGGCCTATAGATCTACGGGCCTATGGATCTCCTGGCTTACTAGTACTATATAACAAAAACAGCCTTCAACCTCAACTTGGTATCTTTATAATAAATAACCTCATCTAATACGAGTTAACCATACTTCATCACTGTCCTTTGTTTAGTGTTATTCGCTCAGTTTCTTGAATCTGTAATTATTAGATTGTCAATTACAATCTTCAATGCCAGTGAAGGAAACAACTTGCTCATTATTCATATACCAGACTCAGAGATCGCCAAAATTGAAATATGAAATTTTTTCAGAAAAATCCTACGTTACAATTATTTAGAGAATATAAACGACAAAAATGTGCACAACATCAGAAAAGCTCCTAAGAAATTCAACTACACTTCGAGAAAGTCTTCAGTGGGCTGCTTCAGATGAAGAAAAATTCAATACATTTTCCAAACATCTCACACATGTCTTCACACCAAACGACCCCTATTTCTGGTATCGGTGATGAAGTTGAAACTTTTCTCAATGTTCCATGTCAGATATCGTAACCAGTTAGAACTTTGACACCAATAGAAGTAGCCAAAGAGATTAGAAGACTGGAAGACTGAAACACAAGAACACTCCTGGACATGATCTTATAAATGCAGAAACTGTATATACATTACCAAGGAAAAATGTCGTACAGCTCACAACACCCTTGTAATGTTCATTTTTCAATTTTGTTTGTTTATATGATCTCTTCTGAATTCAGTGTATGCACTCCATAAAGCTTCAGTGTGTTCTGATAGTTGCCTAGTCCAAATTTTGAATGCGATTCGGGTCCCGTATTATTCTACACGTATGTTCCATATACGAGCCTGGGAGATTTGAATAATTTATTCTTTCTTCAATTGTGACTATTAAATGGCAGTTGCTGGTCACTGTGGAAGTTTATCAGAAAAAATTTCTTTGGAATTACCAACATTATTTCAATCAAGGTATCTGCTACAATTTCGAATATTATGGCTTCTTGAATTGCGTTTAGGAGGAAAGACAATTTTCCGAAAATTGTCTTCCTCCTAAACATATTTTAACATTACGTGCCCGCATAGAGGCAATTGATTTCTCACATTGTTTCTTGAATTACATTGGAGATATAAGCAATATATTACCCTTGGGGATAGGTAGAACAGTTAATACCCAATTAATACTCAATGATTCGGTTCATCGGTTCATAAGATGGGCGGAAAGACCCTTGTTAACAACTATCGACCGATTTCTATTCTCTCAGCCATTCCCAAGATGTTTGAAGCACTTGTCTACAGATTTGTGGCTCACCATGTCAAGAACATGATAATAGAAAATCAACACGGATTTGTCAAGGGCAGAAATCTTTAGGCTAATCTGTTGAGCTTTCTGGACTGACTTCATGGTAGACTCGAGTCCCATGATCAAGTTGACGTGGTCTACACTGACCTCGCAAAAGCTCTCTCTAAAATCAATCAACGTGTTCTGTTGTATCGACTTGCGGAGATGGGAGTCTCCGGGAATTTGTTAAGGTGGGTCAAATCATATATTTCCAAAAGATCTCAATTTGTATGTGTTGCCGGGCAAAAATCGAGAATATTTTTCAGCACTTCTGGAGTGCCTCAGGGTTCTCATCTGGGTCCTTTATTTTTTATAATATATTTGAATAATGTCTGCAAATGTTCTCGTCATGCCAAATTTCTGCTTTATGCAGATGATTTGAAGGTTTTCTTCCGGATAAAAACTTTATGTAATTGCATGTTGCTGCAAGAAGACCTAAATCGTTTTTCAGAATACTATAGGGCTAATTTTCTTTTTCAAATTTAAATAAATGTGAAACAATAACATTCACAAGGAAAATAGATACCGTTAATTTCCATTATGTGGTGGATCAGGTGCAGCTGCGAAGGGTCCAGAGTGTTCGTGATTTGGGTGTAAATTTTTATTCCAAACTGAATTTGGTTGAGCATATTGATAGCGTCATCTCATCTTCCAATAAGATGCTTGGATTCACACTACGTCATGGAAAATCATTCAAAAGTAATAGAGCACTCTTGTCGTTGTATCATGCTTTTGTTTTCAGCAAGTTGAATTTTGCGAAGCCTGTCTGGAATCCTTTCTATAGGTGTCACATCAGACGTATAGAGAATGTGCAGCACAAATTCCTGAGGTATTTGTCTTACAGGAATGGGGTTGAAATCTCAAATCATGATTATGGAGATGCTCAAGGTGTTTTCAATTTAGTCAGCTTGGAAGTCCCCAGAAAGATAAATGACATGTGCCTACTACACAAGATAATGAACAACATCCTTTCGGTTTCCCTCCATGCTCCATATTGTGTCCTTCAGGGTCCCGGATAGAAGATTGAGGTCAAAGGAGATATTTGCTATACCATTCCGTCGTATGAATGTGGCCCAGAACACTCCCATCTGTAGAATTCAGTCAGTATTCAATGCCGAATTTAGCGATCTGGATTTATTTTCTGTTTCTCTTGCTGAGTTCGGGAGATGCTTGAGGGTGAGATTTACCTCTTGAGAAAAGAGTTTAATTTGGTATACCTGTGTTCACTCATATATATATATTCTTTTGAACTTTTGGCTGACAATTTTTAGTTAGCAAACAATAAAGCATATAGATCAGGGATTAGTGACGGGGTGTCATACAATTCGGCGTATGACATAAAAGCCTAGGGAAAAAACCCCAGTAAAAAAAACCCTGGCTCCCCGTCTAAGTGTGAAAATACAAAAATAAGTTGAAATATATTTCAGGGACTTCTTTCTTCAAGAGTCGTCTTCTATTGATGGAGACAGAGACTTCTTCAAGGTGCTCACATTGAATCTGGAAATAAAAAAGAAAAAGCAGAAAAAAGAACTGAATAACAAAAATACGTATCATATTCGTTTGAAATTTATAACCCATTCCAAGAAAGAGTTGGAAACATCATGAATAGTCCTAAAACCATCTTGAAATTTATATATGGGACAACTATTGATGAGATGAGGTATTGTTTCTTCTGCTTCTCCACATTCACAACTTGCGCTACGAACTGAGTTCCATTTAAATAGCATGCCATTGGTACGACCATGACCTGGTCTCAAACGATTAAGAACTGTCCAAATTTTTCTTGGAAAATCAAAACCAGGAACTTTTTCAGAAGGATCAGGAACGAGATACTTATTGAACATTTCGTAAGAGTTCCACTCAGTCTTCCATAATTCTTTATCACTTATGTTCATATTGAAGAACGTATTATGCCATAATGGTTTACGTGACTTCAATCTGGGAATTCTATTTTGTGGAAAATATGAAATAATTGGGAATAAATTGGGAAAAGAATTATATTTATTCCAAGAATTCAGAGCTGCAGTATGTCTGCGAATATAGGGAGGGACAATATTAGACAATACTGGTAACCAATGAACCGGTGTAGATCTTATGGTGCCAGTAATTATTCTCATGGATGTATTCAATTGTGCTTCAATTTTTTGTGTATGTGCACTATTAAACCAAACAGAGCAACAATACTCAGCTGCAGAGAAGACTAGGGCTAGAGATGCTGTGCGAAGAGTGGAAGCATCAGCACCCCAAGACGATCCAGCTATTTTCTGAACATTATTATTCCTAGTTTTCAGTTTTAGGCTCAGATCATTTAAATGAGCCTTGTAATTGAGAGATGAATCTAATTTAACTCCTAAGTATTTTGGATAGAAATTATGTTCGATAGGAGAATCATTGAAAGTTACAGCTAATTTTCTATATTTTTCATGATTATTCAGATGGAAACAAGATACCTTTGTTTTGTTGGGATTTGGACATAATCGCCACTCAATAAAAAAATTCTTTAAAAATTCTTTAAAATTTCCAAATCAGATGACAGTATGTTTTCCAGAGTATGGAAATCCGAATGTTGGTAAGCAATAGCAATGTCGTCAGCATAAACAAATTTTTGAGATGATGTAGTGGGCAAATCACTCAGATATAAATTGAAAAGTAAAGGAGCTAAAACTGATCCATGAGGAAGACCGTTTTTCAATGTTTTGAAGTTGCTACTCTTATTGTCAATAAAAACACGAAACCTTCTATCAGATAACACATTTTCTAATAATTGTACCATTTTCCCACACTTCAGATGGGTTACTTGGTTACTTGAGGATTTAATTTATTACTTTATTTTTGTTGAGTTTAAATATTATGGTTTATATAGACATGAGTGTATGTAATTAATATTAAGCTCTGTAGATGTATGATTAGGTTAGGATTTCAATAAGTGAGTACTGTCAACACAGTAAATGGTTGAAATGGTTGAAATATCTGTTAGTATTCCTGTGTTCAATGAATAAAAAAATAAAAATAAATAAATAATGATCTAAATGATTGTTGACGAGAGCTATCTGATGACGAAACTCGTGGTGTAGAATTATTATTCGAGCAATAACCGTCATCTCTTATTTTTTTTTCTTCCCAACTTTTCAACAGACATCTTTTGTCGTTTTCAAGGCAAAAATAAATTTTTAAAAAGCTAAAAAGTTCATAAAGTTCTTCAATTTTCAATAATAAGTGTAGAATAGACAGACTACGAAAATTATATAAAATTAGCACTGATCTATGGTTTGGAGACTTCTTCAAGTTGTTTCAAACAATTAGCTCACAAAGTTCTGGCAACTCAATTGATGATGCACTTATGAGATTGAGAGCAATATTTATGACCGCTGTCTCTTTGACTTTTTTCTTGTATGATATGATATATCTTTCAATCCATTATAGGTATCAGGTGATTTTCATCCACAGCTTGGATCCATCGGTGTCCAACACTTAACAGAGCTTCTGGTGCTCTTGTATTTTATTTTATTTAAGTTTTGATGGTTTTATCAGTTAGTGATGTATCAATAGTAATAGTGGACTTTATATTTGAAATGTGTATTCCATTTGTTTGAAACGTCCTACAAAATTTGAATTCATTTAGATTATCCATTTCGAAGATATGAGCAAAAATCACTTATTTCAATGAAATTTCAACACCTTGTATCTTTTAGACGCATCCGAATTACAAAAATAGTATGGAAACAAAGAGTTCATTTTGGTCTCAAGAATCTATGGTTTAAATTAATGCAGTAGTGAAACTCTTTATAATTTAGTATTATTTCAAGAATATCACCTTTTCAAATATTGAGTGCATACAACATCTGAAGTAGTTATAAGAATTTCTTTATATATCTATTAATTAGGGCCAACTTAAAAATGAATCAAAATTTCACATTTTATGCCTTTGTGGAAAACGAAATTTCATCGAAAAACATTTTTTTATTCGGTAGGAAATGACAAGAGGAACACATACTTCGTAACAACCCCAAGATTTCAAGCGGGAGTTCCTGCTACTTTAAGCAAAGTGACTCTTGGAAAAATTGGCAGTAACCATTTGATCGAACCGTATCCTAGTTGGAAGTGGCATAAAAATCCTAGAAAGTGCTCAACAGACAGGTTAATTTCAGTGTTTAGAGTCCAGGTTCTATAATTTTCTTTCTTATAGATGAAAATAATTATTCGACATCTTTTAGATTGACACCTGTGGAAGGTTATGGGTACTTGATAATGGAAACTATGAGGATAAACTGATATGCTCACCACAAATCATAGCCTTTAACTTGAAAACTGTAAGTTCTATATCAAAATGAAACATTCAACATCAAGCTATTTAATCTCTATCTCCATCTTCCTTATTATAGATTGCTTGAAAAATCTTGCAACATTATTAACAAAAATCTGGTGTCAATATTGAAAAGATATATTTCGTTGAAACATTATCGTTTCGCTGAAATCGCTTCTAACGACTCCATTGAGGTTTTCAGAGCGAATTATATGATGGTATCAGTGATATTTCAATAATAATCTGCTATACCTACATTTACACATGGTAGCTTGAGAGTACCAGAGATAGAGTAGGACTAGATGAGTGGAATATGATTATTGGGACAAATTAATTTGGGACATTCCTCACAGGTTGAATTTTCAAGATTGATGGAAATATGGAGGTCCCCATCTAGGTCAAACTTATAGACGGTATTAGAAGTTCATCGACAAATACTACAAAATCATCTTAAGATCGAGTAGATGAATATTGTAAGGCGAGACTGATTGATCTCCGCATGATATGTTCGGCATGAGAAAATCACTCTTTATTTCGAATTTCTAAAAATTGTTTTACTCTTCAAAAAAAATAAATAAATTTACTAAGCCCTAACCGAAGTATCACTCAAACTTGTCACATCTACAATATTCTTCATCATTGTTTCGAATTTAGCGTGGAATTGATCTTGAAAAGTCAACTTGCTTAGCTGACTATCGAATTTCAATAGGTCAAATCGGGGATATCGACATTAAAATGATAAACTTCGAATAACCCTGAACAAGAATTCCTTCTAGGAATTATTGAACTCTTCAAATCTCGGAGTCAATTGTCGACTCTTTTCCACCGCATGGTACTCCAATAAAAAAGCTTTCCCTACCACCGAATCTTCTTAGATATCGTCCCTCTTACTCTCAGTATACCACATTGATTATTTGATTATTGGCTATCATTAAATCCTCATATGTTTATTGTACATCTTTGCATCTAGCCTTAAGTAACGAACCTATTGATCTTCAAGCACCTTTTGTGGCAATTTAAGAATATCATGCACATCCGAAATCCGTTATATTTCAAAATGCTTTATACTTGCTGAGTTCGATTTCACTGATGATACCTCACTTCCGTGGCTTATGCTCATACAAACACGTTTTGGAGGAAATATACGGACTTTATTTTAGGAAAGCTTCGAAATTTAAATTCACCACACTTGAAGCAATGACACGCTTAATTTACGAACAAAATTCATACAACACATTCTTTCATCGCTTGAATTTTAGCACATGTTATAATCTTTATTAATTATAATACAAACAATAATATATAACTTACAACAATATTATAGTAGGAGCGCCCGGTACGATAAATTTTCAGTTACTAATGCATCATGGGGACCGATTAGATTGTGAAGATTTGGGCATAAAATGGAAAATAGTTTATGTTCACTTTGCCATTTTAGTAGTAGGAGAGCGCGTGCTAATTTTCAAAAATGTAATATAAAATCACTCACTTAAAAATACTCGAATGCCCCAGACATTCACGGTAATCAGCCGCCAATTTGGCGATCGATTTCATGTGAAATTGCGAACACCGAACAAAGAAAAACCTTAAAGAGATAAATGAAAAATTCACTCACCCAAAGGAGCATCAGATGGATTCTAGTTTGCTCACTGCTATGATACATCAGAAATGACGGGTTTCAAGGGAAGAGGACACATGATTTCTGGACAGCAGAGCTGGTGAAAGGAACACTCAGATTTCTCCTGTTTAATCACTATCTAACTATGGAAAATTTTGATTTCAACACCGTTTTTTTTTCGCTGCATGTTGATTTGAAGATCGTATATCGATTGATATTAGGTCACCCGCTCACCAACCGCGCACCAGCGCCATGAGGTAGGCAACTCAAAATACATCCCATAGTACACAAGAAAAGTGCCGAAAAGTGAAATGAAAAGATTATTTAAATTCCGAATGAAACAAATCCGGACATCCAATCAACTCACGAACTAACATGCCGCCCTCCCTGAAGTGTCCCTTCAGTTAGATGAATCCGAGGGAGTGAACACACACAAGAAGTCAAGAAAATTTTACTGAGTAGGAAGAGGACATAATTCCACCCCTGGTCGTCGAATTGTCCCAGAGGCAGTAGCAACATCGGCCACACGAGCTGTGGAATCAGCTCCTGGAAAGACTGATGATATACGGCCTATAGACCTCTTAAGAGGAGGGAGATTATCATCTCGAATGATGACGATGGTACCCGGAAGGACAGAAGTAAATGGATAAAACCACTTATGACGTTGCTGCAAGGTATGCAAGTACTCTTGACGCTAGCGCTTCCAAAGGTCTTGCTGAAGTCGTTGGACCAATTGCCACCGAGACAGACGATTTACTGACACCGTGATCAGGAGCAGCGGTGAAGGGACAAAACACTAAGAAGTGACCAGGTGTGAGGGCTTCAAAATCAGAAGGGTCCGACGATGAGAGATACAAAGGACGAGAGTTGAGGATTGCTTCAAGTTGAGTGCAGACGGTGAGAAACACCTCGTAAGTGAGTTTTTTCTCGCTGATTACGCGGGTGCGATGATGCTTAGCAGATTTATCAGATGATTCCCAAAGGCCACCAAAGTGTGGACTACTTGAGGGTAAAAATCGCCAGTCAGTTTCTGAAGACGACGCAGCATCACAAACATTCTGCAGATGCTGTGGAGCTGACAACAAACGACCTAGATCACCGACATAGTTATGTGCGCCCACGAAGTTGGTCCCCCTTGTCCGAAAAGATAACAGAAGGATGAGCTCGGTGGGCAACAATGCGTCGATAAGCAGCAATGAAAGCTGGGGTGGACTGTCAGACGCCAACTCTAGATGAACAGCTTTGCAGGAAAAGCAGATGAAAACAACTAGATAATCCCGGGTGATAACAGCTTCGCGCAATCGTGCACTCGTCACGTAAAATGGACCCGCGTAGTCAACGCCAGTTCTAAGAAAAACCGCAGCAGAGTATAAACGTTCAGGTGGAAGATTACCCATTGGTTGTATCAAAGGACGGGGTTTTCAAGAGAAGCATCGCTTGCATTTGCACAAACGGTGTCGCATCGCATTACGTCCATCTAAACTCCAAAATCGTTGGCGAATGAACGATTGAGTTGACACGACGTGCAGAAAACGATGATAAGCATCTTCGATGATCAGATGAAATTTGTTATAAAGGAATAAGATGTTTGTGTCTATGAGGTATCAAGAAAACCGTAAGGTGGCCTCCAACACATATAAGTCCATGATCTTACAAAAAAAATTGAGTTTAATAACAAGCCAATGACGAGAAAAATGTTTCTGAAGCTCAGCCAGCTCCTCGGAAAAATGAACTGATTGAACGAGACGTATCAAACAATTTTTGGCTTCTTGGAGCTCAACAGAAGTGAGGAAGCCTAATCGAGGAAAAGAAGGATTGAGAGCATTCAGTAGGAAACGCTGGCAAAAGGCAGTTACTCGCTTGAGTCGAAGATACGGGGAGAATCGTTCTATCATGGTAGGTTCATAAGAAATGGAGGCTAACACCAAAACGGAGACAGGTTTGGCCTCATTGTTAACTTGCTCCGCTTTAGATGAAACAAAAGAGGATAGAGACAACGAAGATTCGTCAAGAGATAACCAAGAAGGACCGCGCAACCACAATTGGTGATGATGAATATCTGCAAGCATCAACCCCCGAGAGGCACAATCAGCGGAATTATTATCAGACACCATTTGCCTCCAGTAGCCTGAAGGAATCAAATATTGAATTTCAGCTACCTGATTGCCAACAAATGTTTTCCATGTCTGACTTTCACCACGGATCCACGACAAAGCTTGGAAAGAGTCGCAAAAATCAATATTTTCAGCATCGAGATGATGTTGGACACTGGTGGACAAAAAAGACATCAGCTCTACGAGACGAGGCAGAGACGTATCCTTACAGGGGGCAATTTTCGATTTGGCCACCAGAAGTGAGATATGGTATTCGTTAGATGAAGATGTGCGAAGATAGATGACGGTGTCGTCGCCGGATTCAGAAGCATCACAGAAACCTATCAACATATGAGCAGAGAAAGAGAGAGCCCGGATGAATTGTGGTATCCGACAAAGATAAGCCTTGAAGATTGAATTGAAGAATTTCTTCACCCAAAGGTACTTCAGATGGATCCTAGTTTGCTCACTGCTACGATACACCAGAAATAACGGGTTTTAAGGATATAGGGATAACCTTTTCTGGACCGCAGAGCTGGTGAAAGGAACACTCAAGTTTTTCCTGTTCAATGATCACTATGTGCATTAGGCACGAAAAACAGATGATTAAGCGTTTATGTAACTTAAGAAGATCTGCGTCGTGAGGTAGGCAACTCAAAATATATCCCATCGTACACAAGATGCCAAATAATGAAATGAAAATATGAATTAAATTCCGAATGAAACAAATCCGGACATCTACACAGCTCACGACCTAACACACGGTATTTACCCGCTTTGTTTTTCTAACAACCGAGAGATATTTTTCTGACGAGTATGTAGGGGAGGATGGCTGTAGAAAACGGTAGAAGAAAAAACGAAAGTTATTCGAGCGTGTCAGATATTCGAAGGAATATTAAGAAAACTCAAAAAAGTGTCCTATCAAATATATGACGATTTGGCTGTGATCAAAAGTCATGGTAGATATTTGAAAATGTTAAAAAACAAGTGTTCTTGATCTGAAAATTTGAAAGAAAAAAAAAAGATTTTCCACATATATACAAGCAAAAACCATCTGGATCACACGGGTCTCAGGTAGCCTGTCGAATATACCGGCACTGAACACATCTGTTAGATAAATATATATATATAAATATATTGAATGAATTTTAAGGGTCTTTAGGCTCGGATTTGGGAGTAAATGATTCGAATACTCTTTATTCTATGCCAAGCTTTCGCATTAATTTATTGCTTCTTCAGGCTTCTACAAAAGAACAATAATATATAATTTATAGACAATTATATATAAATATAATTATATATAATAATTATAGTATAAAATTATATATTATTGTTCTTTTGTAGAAGCCCTGAAGAAGCATTAAATTAATGCGAAAGCTTGGCATAGAATAAAGAGTATTCGAATCATTTACTCCCAAATCCGAGCCTAACGACCCTTAAAATTCATTCAATATATTTATATATATATATATATTTATCTAACAGATGTGTTCAGTGCCGGTATATTCGACAGGCTACCTGAGACCCGTGTGATCCAGATGGTTTTTGCTTGTATATATGTGGAAAATCTTTTTTTTTTCTTTCAAATTTTCAGATCAAGAACACTTGTTTTTTAACATTTTCAAATATCTACCATGACTTTTGATCACAGCCAAATCGTCATATATTTGATAGGACACTTTTTTGAGTTTTCCTAATATTCCCTTCGAATATCTGACACGCTCGAATAACTTTTCGTTTTTTCTTCTACCGTTTTCTACAGCCATCCTCCCCTAGGCCCTTGTCGTGCCATGTTAGTCCTTCTTGAGCCGCATATTTTCGAACCGCGTTTTCAAAATTATTGCGATCAAGCATTTTGGAATTTTTTCATTTAGTTTTTTTTCATTTGCATTTATTTCAATCGGTCAATATTCACCTAACCTCAAAACTTGACAAGATATCGAACACATTCATAAATTCTTTAATCACGGATAAATTTCTGCGCATGTTATAGAATTTAGCTTTCATTACTTGAGAACATAGACAACTCTTCATTTGTTTTTCTGATCTATGCTCATAACCTTTATTCAAAACATAAACAAAGATAGACATTCTTGTTTTTGTTTATTTTCATTTCATTATTTTCAACTCGATTTTCAATTTAATAGATTCAATCTTAATTATTTACTTTATTAATTAATTTAGTTCTTTTCAATCGGTTAGTCTATCTACTCTTTTCTCAAAATTACTCAAAACAAAATTCATATTGTTTTCTGCAGTATACCTTGAATAATAATAATGACGACAAAATTGAAACAACTCAAAGCTCGTCGTCAAATTGTTATTGATGATCTCGAGGAAATTCTGAATGTAGCACAATTCGCTGTCACTGATGAAAGTCTCCACGTAAGATTCAAATTAAGATGTGAAATACTTGAGGATATTCTCGTGGAATTTCAAAATTTACACACTTCAATTGTCTCTATGATTGTATCTTCCGAAGAACCGGAATTGAACACTGAGAAGGTTATTCGTACAGCCTTTATGGATAATTATTACACCATCAGAACGACTTATGTTAATTTATTTCCTGAAGTAATAAATCCAGTAAAAAACCAAAATAGTTGCTCTATCAGTTCGCCAAATGTTAAACTTCCAAAGATAGTATTGCCCATTTTCAATGGGAATTATAAAGAGTGGCCTACTTTTTTCGATATGTTCCAAAGTTTGGTACATGAAAATTCTAACTTGAGTCAAATAGAAAAGTTTCAATACCTCCTAGGTTCACTTTCTTCTCATGCTTTAAATTTAGTTAGAGGGTTTCCATTGACTGCTGAAAATTATGAAAGCGCTTTTCAGACATTGGCGGAAAGATATCAGAATAAAAGACTTCTCGCTAATACATGTTGGAAGGAAATCTGTAATGTTCCAAAGCTACAGGGTGATTCAGCTAAAGACCTTAGGCGAATTCTAGAGGTTTTTGCGGAGAACTTATCGGTATTAAGGAATTTAGGTTTACTCGTTGACCAGTGGGACTTTGTTTTATTTCACATTCTCATTCAGAAATTAGATTCAGCATCGATCAAACGTTTTGAATTACAAGAATGTTCAACAGATATTCCGTCATTTGTCCATTTACGAACTTTCCTGACAAATCAGTGTATAGCCTTGGAGGCAGCAGCTCTTTCTCTTCCGTCGAAAACTCATTCATTTTCGAATTCTCAAGTTTTAAAATCTAGTTCTCTCTCAATGAATAATAGAAATTCGACTCTTCTCGTTCAAACGGAAACTGAATCATTCAAGAAACGTATAACCTGTAATTTTTGCAAGTTAGCTCATAATATTTACAAATGTCCATCATTTTTGGAACAAACTGTTCAAGATCGGTTCAAGACTGTGAAGAACAAAAATTGGTGTATCAATTGCCTACATTCTGGACATAAGATTAACAATTGTTCTTCAAAGTCAAATTGTCGTGTTTGCAACGAAAAGCATCATACCCTGTTACACATGCGCAATAATGCGGATAATGATTCTTCAACAGAGACATTTCATTTCAATGCTGCAAATTCATCGGATTCAGGCTCAGCTCAGGTTTTAACGAATGTTTCTTCAAATTCTACCGTTCTCTTAGCAACCGCTGAGGTCGAAATTCGTGATGCTTGGGGTAGATATCAGAAGGTCCGAGTTCTGTTAGATGGAGGCTCTCAAATAAATATTATAACTCAATCGTGTGTAAATAGATTAGGCTTGAAAATTTGTGATGCTTCATTTTCGATAAATGGAATTTGTGAAAGCTCATCTTCTGCTAATTGCAGCACTGAAAGTACTATTCGTCCATCAGGTCAAATAAATCCATCTTTTACATTCGATGCCGTCGTGATTCCGAAGATTTGTTCGGAGATGCCGAGTTCTTTCGTAAATCATTCGTTTTGGAATTGTGTCCATAACAAAAAGTTAGCAGATCGGACCTTTTCCATTCCGAAATCAATAGACCTTCTTCTGGGAGCGGATATATTCTCTTTAATAATTCGACCGGGTCGTATCGAGGGTAACGGTTTAGAACCAACAGCACTTGAGACAGTATTTGGTTGGGTTTTCATGGGAAAGATTCAATCACCTAGCATATCAGTTAACAATTTTCATTTGTCATTGTCTGAATCAGGTTTGAACTCCTCGTTGAAAAGATTTTGGGAACTTGAAGAAGTTTCAGAGAATGTCATTGTATCACCAGAAGATCAATTTTGTGAGAACTTATACACTCAGAACTATTCTAGAAATACATCTGGACGGTACACTGTGGCATTACCCTTTAAACCTGATCAGTCAACACTTTCATTCGGTGACACATATTCTCTCGCACTACGTCGTTTTTTATCCCTTGAACGTAAACTTATTGAAAACCAGAATATATACAAGGAATACTCTACTTTCATGAAGGAATATTTAGAAAAAGATCATATGTCATTGATTTCTACGAGTTCGGATTATGAAAATATTTTTTATATCCCTCACCATTGTATAATCAAACCAAACAGTCCATCCACAAAGTTGAGGGTTGTTTTCGATGCGTCAGCTCATGTACCCGGTCATTTATCTTCAAATGATGCTCTATTGATAGGTCCTAAATTACAAAAGGATATTATTGTCATTTTGATGAACTTTCGCGTTCATCGGTTCGTTTTCACAGCTGATATCAAACAAATGTATCGTCAAATATTGGTTCAAAATTCACATCGAAACTTTCAAAGAATATTGTGGCGGTTTTCTCCATCGGAACCCATAAAAACTTATCAGCTGAATACCGTTACGTACGGAGTCGCACCAGCACCATTTCTTGCCCTTCGAACTTTGGCACAGTTGGCCGAGGATGAGGGAGCTCGTTTTGCAAAGGCATCCAAAATTCTGCTCACAGACATTTATGTCGATGATGTAGTTACAGGTTGTGATGATTTGGAAGAGGCAAAAACGTTGCAAGAGGAACTGATTTCCCTATTGAATTGCGGTGGTTTTGAGCTCCGAAAATGGAGTAGTAACAGTTCTCAATTACTCTCAACCATACCTCTGGATCATCAATATCACCATTCTTTGGATTTTGTTATAGATCCGATGGTCAAAATTCTCGGTTTGAGGTGGTTTCCTTCGTCGGACGAATTTTCTTATCTTGCAGAAACTACTGTGCAGGTATGTACCAAACGTACCATACTTTCCGAACTTTCTCGAATTTTCGACCCTTTGGGGTTCCTTTCTCCATTTACTTTTCTTGCTAAACATTTGATCCAGCATCTTTGGACATTAGGGTTGCAGTGGTATGATACACTTCCAGACGATGTCAGCCGTCGCTGGAATCAGTGTAAATCCGAATTAACCGAATTGGGTAAATTAAAGATACCTCGGAAACTTGCATCGAAACCATTTTATCGTTGCGAACTTCATGGTTTCGGAGTAGTGAGCGTGGTTACGCAGCCGTGGTATATTTCAGGTTTTTCAATTCTGACGGCTCCATTGACATCTCTTTCGTATGTTGTAAATCAAAGGTCTCCCCATTGAAGAGAATTGTGTGCTTGTCTCTTATTATCAAAACTCATTAATGTGGTTTCCTCTGTTTACCAATCAGCCTTTACAATAGATGATATTTTTGCTTGGTCTGATTCAATGGTAGCTCTAACATGGATTAAGTCTTCTCCTCATCGATGGAAGACATTTGTAAGCAATCGGACAACTCAAATTCAGGACTTAGTTTCAACAGAGAATTGGTATCATGTCCAATCGAAAGACAACCCAGCTGATTGTACTTCACGCGGCTTAAAGCCAACCGAACCGTTGAACTGCTCTTTGTGGTGGACAGGCCCTGACTGGCTTCGTTCCAAACATCTCACCTTCGCAAATGATGAAATAGAAAATTCTCTTCACCTTATACAAAAAGAAGAACGTCATCTCTCTTTGTCAGCTTTCATTTCTCCGTCGTTTGTTGATGGTTTGCTCTACAGGTATTCATCTCTGTCCAAGGTTCAAAGGATGGTAGCTTACATTTTCAGATTTGTCACTTCATGAAAAACTCTAAAGCTCCTAGGATATATAGATTTTCCGCAGTTCATCTCAAAGATGCACTTTTCTTCATTATAAAACAGGTTCAACGGGTTGTGTTCAAAGAACAGATCGATAATCTCATCTCGGGAAATCCCATATCTAAATCACTTCGAAAATTGAGTCCATTTGTTGGAGAAGATGGTGTTCTCAGGGTGGGCGGTCGTCTGTCCTTTTTTGGTCTGGCTTATGATCACAAACACCCAGCTTTGCTTCCTTCATCTCATCGTCTTTCTGAGCTCCTTATTCAGCATTTCCATAAAATATATCTGCATCCAGGTGCTCAGACTTTACAGTTAACTCGTATCCATCAGGATTTTTGGAAAAGATGGAATTTAGAATACCTGAACACACTGCAACAACGAAAAAAGTGGTTCAATAGTGACTCGCCTCCTTATTCAATAGGTGCACTAGTCTTGATAAAAAATGATCAACTCCCTCCATTGCGCTGGCGACTTGGACGCATTGAGAAATTGCACCCTGGCGCTGATAAAATAGCTAGAGTAGCTACTATTCGGACTACTCAAGGTGTACTGCAAAGATCAGTGGTTAAATTATGTCCATTACCTCTTCAATAATTATGACGTATGTTGATGTATATATGTATATATTTTTTTTGCTTTATGTTCGATATCTTTTCAATTTTATATTTGCTTTGTTTCATAAAATATTCTATTTTAGGTGGGCGGTTATGTTACTGCAACTTATAGTTAAATTCATTTATTTATATTCCGAGTTGCTTGCTCGATTCAATAATTCTACCCTCTGTATATCTTCATATCATTTTCCGATAAACGCGTAACATATGTTGGAGCATATGACCTATGTCGAACAAAGAAGAGTACTGAAGCCGCGCTCGTCCGGGGCAGTGCAACACTTTTCTTCGCAATAAATGAATTTCTCGTTAATTCTACAAGTTGGAACTCTAGTGAAAAGGTGACTATTCTCGCTCGTGAGTGCTTGGACACGTTAATTCAGCCGTACTGTGAAACCAGGTAGGCAGAAGTCGATACTCCAACATTCGATTTTCTTTCGAGTCATTTTTTCTTATCAGAATTTCATTGTTAATTTTTCTTTCGTTTTCGTTTACCTTTCAAAGGCCCTTGTCGTGCCAACCGTCAAATGAGGTCTTTTTTATATGATCGAAACCAAATAAATCCCAAACGTTTAACCTCACAACTCGTTCATGTCATTATTCAACCGACGGAAGAACAAAACCATAAAAATATAAATTTAGAATTATTTGAACGAAACACTGTATTCTCCTCGATCCCCTTCTCTAAGCAATTTCCCCTTCGTCGCGCATGCGCAGAACTTCTCAAAGGGCACGGCACAGCCTACTAGATGCTTCACGATTTATTTCAAGGATCAAATTATATCTTTAAAATTATTTGAATATTAATCAAAATTTTTCATAACGGGAAATCATAGAGATAGAATTCAATCTCGGTGGCTGAAAAAATATTCGTTGTCAAAATTTAGAAAAGCACTGACATAAGTTTTTAGGAAAAGGGAATTATAGCTTCGAACAAAACTTAAAATTATGAGTAGTTATTATTAATTTGAGATATAGGTTTGTTCATTCATTAGGCGTTCATATTTGCATCATATTGTTCCATAGTACGGGAAATTTTATGAAATAGTATATTATATACCGCGGGACGGAAGTAGTACATTTAATCCTGAAGGTAAAGTTTATAATTTTCCTGAAGGATTAAATGTACTTCAGTCGCAAGGTATATACGATACTTTTCGTACTTCCGGTATGATTTTATTAATTATTTCAATAACTTCAATCAGTTTTTTCTCTCTTCAACTCATTTAATAAACTGTCTTTAAAATAAGTTACCATAGTAATATTGCGTTGTGACAATTATAATTTAGAAACATTGTCATTACTAGTGTCATTGTAAAGAAACATTGTTATTGATAATTATTGGTATCATGAGTGAAGAAGGTGTATCTGATATTGATAAAAGAGCAGCCGAAGTAGGTGAAGTGTTACCACCGAAATCTAGAAAACTATACGAGCAGCAGTACGATGCTTTTAAAAAGTGGTGCCGCTTAAAAAATGTGAGACAACCTACTGAAAATGCGCTGTTAGTCTACTTCAATGATAAATCAAAAGCGGTTAGTGCCTCAACTCTCTGGGCACATTACTCAATGCTTAAATCGGTTATTAACATTAGAGAAGATATTGATATAAGTAAATTTCCAAAATTATTAGCTTTTTTGAAGAGAAGAAATGAGGGATTTAAGCCAAAGAAGTCAAGAATTCTCACGTCTGAGCAGGTAGATCAGTTCTTACGGGAGGCTCCAGATGATAAATATTTAATGCTTAAGGTAAATTTGGAAATGTGTTTATATTCAGAAATTTTAAGAAATCAATTTTTTTGTAGGTTGCACTTATTTTGGGCGTTGCGGGAGCTTGTCGTGGAAAAGAGTTGGTTGATTTAGAAATCGACGATGTGAGAGATTTGGGCAATTCCTTCCTAATTGCGATTAGAAACACCAAAAATAAAATTGACCGAAACTTTGTGATCAAAAATTCAGAAAACAGTGCCATCAGTTTTGTGGCGATATTTCGAAAATATGTGGCATTGCGAAAGACAGGGACACCTCATTCAAAATTTTTTGTTCAATACATCAACAAAGAATGTACTACGCGAGTAGTAGGAAAAAACATGTTTGGTACATTTCCACGGCAAATAGCAGCTTTCTTGAAATTAGAAAATGACGACGACGTCTTATACGGGACATTGTTTTAGACGCACATCTGCGTCTTTGTTAGCTGATTCGGGAGCAACAATAGACGTGCTGAAGAGACATGGAGGATGGAAATCCTCCAACGTGGCCGAGGGATATATTGAATCGTCTATTAAAAATAAACAAAAAATTTCAGATAAAATATTTGGTCAAGTCGCCGATTCGTCCACTATAGTTATGCCACAGTCCTCATTCTCGCTTCCTGTTTCCGCAGGATCTTCGAAACAAACACCAGTTCAATATGATAAGGACCTATCTGTTACTCGTCAGTTACCTGCTGCATTAACCCAGGAAAGACTGGTCAATATGACGAACTGTCACAATATTAATTCGAATATTAACGTTAATTACCATTCTAATTAATTGTATTTTTCAATAAAATATCCCTTAAATTCGTTTGTTTGTGATTTAATCGTTCCGGGAGTTTCGTCAATATTTAATCCCGGAGGGATTAAATGTGACACTTTAGCACCTGTCACAAGGGAGTGAAGTTGTCACTTTAGGCCTGGAAGTACGAAAAGACTATTATTCACGTGATCAGAATGCTTATAGATTTGTTATGGTTTGAATATTTACTCGCAAGTAGCTCAACAAGAGCGCCAAAGCAATCTGACCTCACGTCAGTGATTTCTAATTTTTTTAGAGAAGTTTTGGTGTGAGTTTATTCCTCATATTTGATTTAACTTTCCGAAATACTGCTGTGCCAGGTTTATACGTTAATGGATCATTTCTTTCTTTATTATGACTTTTTATGATGCTTTGCTTCCTCTCCCCCATCAGTTCATTAAGTCTTCTGTAAATTTCCGTAGTTTTTTGTTTATGATTTTCTACTTAATTATTTATAATATTTTTGTTTATATCAATATGAAGGGTATCATTACTATCTAAATGGCCATTAATTATATCGATAGGTTTCTGCTTTGTCAAATAATGAATTGAATTATTATAACCAAGAATTGCATAGGGCATTAAATCTTCGATATTTAATGAATTAATGTACTTATTTTGCAAAATTCTCAAATGTTCCAGTAAAGTGGAATGAAATCTTTCAATAATACCATTGGATTGTGAATTGTTTACAGTAATATAATGAAGAGCAAATTGGTGTGGATCTAGAAACTCCGATTCAATACTATTTTTGAATTCTGTTCCATTATCCATTACTATCATTGAGGGTGACCCGTGATGTGTCATAAAAATCAAAAGAGATTTTACTACTCCTATAGCCGTAAGGGATATCAGAGGATATGCTTGAGCATATTTTGAAAAAGCATCGGCAATTGTCAAAAATTTTCTATTTTGAGCTTGAAAAGTATCAATGTGTATAATTTCAAAAGTTTTAGAGGGTGTGGGTGTAAATATTAACTTTTGATTTGGGGGATCTCTATCGTATTTATTGATTTGACATATGTCACAATTGTTAATATATTCTGTCACGTCATTCAAAATACCTGGCCAGTATTACATTTTTATTCTGGAGACAGTCTCAGAAATTCCTCTGTGATTTGTTTTACCTTCATGCGTAAACTTTACAATTCTAATTTGTTCGTCTCTTTCCTCTACTTCTTCTAAAATGATGTTGCAATAATTTGAACGCAGATTGTTTGAAGGTTTTACTGAGAATTTCGCAAATTTCCTTATAATAATCATCTTTTTTGAAATATAAAGCATAAAGAATGATGTAGGTTTTGAAGAATTCTAAGGTGTCTCTATTCAGATCGTTGGTAGATAATTGAACAAAACTTCTTTGTTTGATTGAAAAATTTTTTTGTACTCTCACGATTGCTGGGGAATGAAGAACGAATTCAAAAACAACTTGATTACCAAAAATATTCAGAACTTTTTCAGAAATGGGTATTTCTTGATTAGGGTCTTCATGATTTGAATGTACAGTGTTACCATCAGATTGATTTTCAACATTCTTGGAATTAATTAGTTCCTTCTTCGGTAAGTAATAGATATTGATGACTATGTTAGAATTTGCAAAAATGAAATGTATCATACTGAATATTTCATTCCATTCTAATCCGTCCAGACAACTAGAAATTTTTGGTTAAACTAAATATTTAACATTCGTTTTTTGGCACAATTTTTTGAGATTTAGAAGAGCGGAAAATTACTTCATATCGCGGTTTATGATAATATAATTCCTTAGTTATCAAATAATAAATGTATCTCTCATTCCCTAGAATTGTAGCCACTCCAATTTTTTTATTTTGAGATGTTATTTCCTGAATTTTACCGAATTTTTCTTTGAAATCTAAAGTGATACCCTTATTCATGAACTAATCTTCTGACACACAATGAGCTAGAGAAAAATTTTCTAGAGTATCAAATAGATTTCCTAATTGTTCTGTTATATTTGGAACATAATGAATTTCTTTCGCGTTGAAAAGTTTTTTAAAATTTTCATATGATAGATCATCACTTGTAATTTCATTTTCACCAACTGTATCATCTAGGTTGACAATCATTGATACGTTGTCATTATTCACATTAGTCTTAGACAATTCTTCGTTAAATTTTTTCATATATTCAAAAAATTCTTTATTATGAACTTCGATTCTAGAAAGAGCGTCAGCATTTGTATTTTTCGAACCTTATTTGTAGATGACTTCAAAATCATATTCTTCTAGTTTGAGCCTCCACCTTAGAAGGCGACTATTAGTTTCCTTCAGGGACATTATCCATTCTAAAGGTTTGTGATCTGTGATAATTTTAAATTTTCTTCCAAAAAGGTAGGGCCTAAAGTATTTCGTACCCCAGACTATGGTTAAAAGTTCTCTCTCCACCGTACTCTAATTTTGTTCACTATCATTAAGAGTCCGAGAAGCGTAAGAGATTGGTTTGTCACTTCCTACATGACCTTGTGATAATACGGCTCCTATAGCAAAATTACTCGCATCTGTACTGAGAATAAATTCCTTCGAAAAATCCGGATATTGTAATATCGGTTCATTGATTAATACATTTTTACAATATTCAAAACAATTTATGAATTGCGTAGTAAGTTCAAATTTTGCATTTTTTTCAAACACGCAGTGAGTGGTTTTGTAATTTTCGCAAAGTCTGATAAATTTTCTATAGTATCTTAGAAATCCTTTGATTTCTCTTATTGTCTTAGGTAATGAATATTTTTGAATGGCAACAATTTTGTCGGGATTCGGTTTGACTCCTTCGGGAGGTACTATGTAACCTAAATAAGTAACTTCTTTTCTTAAAAATTCTGATTTATCAAATTGAATTTTAAAGTTTGATTCTCTGAGTCATTGAAATACTTGCTTTAAATTCACTAAATGTTCTTGAACTATGATATCGTCAAGATAAACTAAACAAATTTCATTCTGTAAACCTCTCAAAACATTATCCATAACCCTTTGAAATGTGGAACATGCATTTTTTAGTCCAAATGGCATTCGAACAAATTCCATAATGTCTATTGTCTATTGTTGAAAAATATTGACACTTTCCTAACTTATCTAAAACGTCAATGTTTGGTAGCGGGTACTTATCATCTATAATTTTTTCGTCTAATTTCCGAATGTCTATGACAATTCTCCACTTTTTTTTACCAGAGGCGTCAGCTTTTTTCGGAACAATCCAAATTGGAGAAGACCATGGAGACTCACTTGGCCTGTTGATGCCATGATTTAGCATAGATTTGATCTGATTTTTTACCTATTCTTTATGTACAAATGGGTACCTATACGATCTTGTATGTACAGGAATATCATCTTTCGTATTGATAGAATGTTTAACTTGATTTGAAAAAGACAAAGGTTGATTTTCTTAAAGAAATATATCTGAATATTGATGGCATATGTTCATATGAGAAGTTCTAATATGAAGTACAATATCGGGGTTTTTTATATTTTTTATATCTGCTTCGAGGGTAAAAATTAAAAATCATTGTTGCTAAATAAAAGAGATTCGATAGGAGTATTCAATATAATTAAAATATCTTGATCGGTTTTATTGAGGATTTCAACATTTGCCGAACCGTTTTTCGATATTGTAAGTGTTTCAGGTATTTCACAATCTTGGATAATTTGCTTTGACATCAAAATTTCTCCATGTTTCTGTTTTACCGAAATTTTAGCTATCTTTTTTGAATGAGCATCTATCTTTAATTTAAACATAGCTAGAGAATTTTGATATTTGATTGGAATTGTAGCATGTGGTGTGAACAATTTCGAATTATTGAAATCTAATGCTGCATTTAATAGTTTTAGATTATCAAGTCCAATTAAACCATCATAAAGATTGTGGAAGTTGAAAAGATAGACTACATATCTTTCATTGAATCGAATTCTTTCTTGAAATAGCCAGTAATTTTGGCAACTATATCGTTTCTCTTATTCACTATATCCAGAATTGGTTGGTAGCATTCAGTAGATTTTGAACTTGATCTTTAGAATTTGCGCCGACATTGCAATCCTCACACTTCCAGTTATTTGCGGAATACATTCGAATTTCGTTGAAATGTTCGACAGATAAGTTGAGGCACTTGATATGGTAATTATTGTTACATGAAGAACAATTTAACGAATCGTCATATCTATCGATTTTGGTAGAATACTTTGAGCAACAAATTCCACGACCGTGAGGCATGATAGCATACTCGATTTAATGAAACTTCGAATCAGATGATTAGACATTATTATGATTATCCATGACCGAATCATAAAGCGATTTCATGAAATTCAACGCTGTTCTACAAATTCGCTCAGAACAAAAGGAGACTCCTTTCTCTGATCGTGAGTTCATTCTGCAAAGATGAAATTTCAGAATGAGCAATATTTCAAAAGCCTCCATAAATGCACAAATTAATTCGAAACTTCTCAAAAATTTTCTCGCTTGAGAATTTTTACTTCATTGACTGGCTTTTCTCTTTCAAATCCAACGGATGATTATTGTAGGAATTATTGAAATAACGAAATTTCTAATGGAATTCTATTAGATCAAAATTTTTGAACTCGCGAAGGATGAGTATAACATAATCAGATGTTAAACACACTTATATTATTGTGTAGTCATGTTATTAGTAACATGTGGGAAATATTTAATATTCATATTTTCAGAATGAAGTGGTTCACAGATACGAAATTCCTCTCGATCAACTACAATCCAATTCTCTTCTGGTGACACCAGTTGTGGATATCACAGATGGCTGCAGTAATGCTTTTGTGTACGCAGCCGACTGTCAAGGAAATGCTATTATAGTGCATGATGTAGCCAATAATTCTTCCTGGAAAATTCAGGATAAAACCATGTATCCCGATCCAGATTTTGGCACTTATACCATACTTGGTAATTTTATTTCATCTCCGTAGAATAATATATTTTCATGAATCAATATTAAACCTTTTCCTCTTTCTTTTTTCCAGGAGAAAGCTTCGACTTAATGGATGGAATTCTGGGTATGGCTCTGGGAACGGGACCTGATCCGAAACTTTTTTTCCATGCCATGTCAAGTAATACTGAGCATGCAGTGAAAACTCTGGATTTAAGGAATGCTTCGAATTTCAAAGATAGCCCCAATTCATCTCCTGGTATATTTCATGTAAGTTTTTTATACGCTAGAAGAGTATCGCAAATCTGAGATAAATAACTATCACAAAGAACGAATGTTTTCGAAACCTTGCATTCATGAATGCTATCGATTACCAAAGTTGCTTCATGTCAAACTTATACATTTTTGAAAATGTATAATATTATCAGCATGAATATCAAACTTCCGGGAACTCAATTGATCGGGCACTCAAGAAATTTGAAGTGGTTTTCATCTAAATCAATAGAATTGTTGGAAGATTGGAGGCCGATTGTTCGTTTTCAAACCATTACTGAGTAAAATTTTATCTAATCTCTAAGTTCTGGCAATCTTCACGATCTATAAAATTTGCTAAATTTTCAAACATTTCCTGCTTTGTTAAAAGTTGATTTGACTTGTGAACGATTGAAGATATTTATCGAAACGTTTCCTAAGAATAAAAGCTCTAACAGATAGTCGATACTGCTCAAATAAAAATTCGAGATGAGTTCCATCATGAAAAATTTCTCGTCAACATCGTAGAGATTCTGCTGACGGGCATATCATAATATAGGAATTTCGGACCAGAAAGAATAACTACGTAGTCCCCTGATATCGTTTCGGCAAACTTTTTTCTAATTCGAAAACTGAAACAGATTTCGAGTTCGAGGCGCAGAACAGTAATATACAAGAAATGAAAACTTCTAACTAATTTTGCTAACACAAATCGGCCGCCATGTTTGATAGTACAGGAACAAGCCGGCGGGAAATTCGAATTATCATCGCAGCAGGAATTTGAAATTTTTACAAGCATGAACTTTTTGAATTATGCCGTTTATGAGAAATTCAGGCATATACTAAATGATTAACAAAAAAATAGCTGTTCATCATTTTATTGCTTGTTTTGGTGGATATTCAGGAATATAATATACAGAGTATTGTATCATATGAAATTAATTCCAAAACTAACTCTAAAATTAATTGAATTGAGATCAGCGATAATTACATTAATTTGAATGAGAGTGAAGTGATTAGATGATATTAATATTATGAACAAAATAAAAAAAAAACATCAGATGGAGACTAGCAAAATAAAGGATACTGAAATTTCACAAGAATAAATAAAAGAAGAATAATTTACTTATTATCGCAACAAATGTTTTGAAAATCATTACATGCCGTTCAATATTTCTAGCACGTAAACGCTAGTAAGAATAAAATTTTTTCAAAGAATTCAAGGTTTTCGATTTGCAAACATTGACATTACAATGCAATAGAAAAACTTTGAGAGTTCATTAAAAATGAATTAATTAAAATGCATCAGAAAGAGAAACATATTAGAAATTCTACATGAAAAAGCTTATGCCTCATATTTAACACATATGATTTTGAAAAAAATTTATCACTGTAAAAAAATACTTATTCTATATAAAAACCGATCACATTAAATTAACACGAATATAACAAATTGATGGAATTAAAATAATCAAGAAGAAACATTAAAACAAATCTCAGGATATCACGTATTGTCAGATGCAGCGCATATCAGGAATTGTGGATGTTTTTATGGCACTCGCATCTGTCACGGAGGGTTTTGCATCATCCAGGTGTTTTAGAAAAAGTAAAGTTGTATCAAAACGTTGCTCTCAGAAAAAATGTTCCTCATCTTTATCTCTGGTTCCATTGTTATTCCACAGAGAAAAAAATAATGAAACAAATCCAAACATAATCGATCTGTCAAATTACGAGTAATATAGCTGCTTTCAATCTTAATCTTAATCTAATATCGGAAGTTACTATAATTACAATGAGTAACGAAGTCAATATCCCCTTATCTCCCCCGGACGTTGCAGAAATTGCCAAAGCAGCATCTTTGACCCTGCTACCTGATAAGAGCCGACATTTGTATGACAAAACCTACGCGGAATTCATGCGAGGAGAAGAACGTTTTGTTGGCATACTTGTAGAGTGTCGGAGAAAAGGGATACTTAGCAAGTTTACGTTGCTGAAAGCAACATTAAACGTTAAAAGGAATATTGATATAAACAAATATCACAAACTGGTGATGTTCATCAAGGGACAAAAGGTTATATTCCTAAGAAATCAATAGTTCTCGAGAAAGATCATGTAAAAAAGCTTATAGCAAATGCCCCAGACAGTATTTTCTTGGTGTCAAACTCAATTAAATTAATTTTCAAAATTTTTCTTATTGTGGATATAAAATATCTTTAAATTTTTTATTTGAAGGTCACTTTGATATTTGGAGTATCCGGGGCATTGCGAAAAGATGAGTTGTATAAGTTGTAGAAAAGTGATGTGCAGGATATGGGCTCGAAATTTTCAATAACAGATAGCAGCATATAAACTGTCTGATTGGTCGGGGCATATGATTGATTTATAATGCAATAATGCGTCCGCATTTCAAGTACTATATGTCACTATTGATGTACTGTAATAGTAAAGATTTGAATAAAATTCAAATAGTGAAAAATAGGGTGATGAGAATATTATTAAAATGTGATAGATATGCTGGGATAGGGTATATGTTGTCGAAATTGAAATTTCTGTACATTAGGCAGATGGTGGAGGAAGCCAATTTGATTTTCGTTCACAAAATTAAAAATAATTTGATGCCTCAATTTATGTCAGGCTATTTAATAAAAAGATCGGATATGTTGGGTTATAATTTAAGAACGGGGAAAGATCATTTAGAGATACGTTTAATACAAATGTGCTACAGAAATCATTATTTGTTGAAGGTCTAAGATCATATAATTATCTACCTCAGGTGTTCATGTCCTCACCATACATAAAAGTGTTTAAAAGTAGGTTAAGAAAACTTTATTTTCAGTTGTAGTTATTGTCTTGTACACATTTTGTTATGCTATATGTCTTTATTTCTGCTGTAAAAATTATAGCCATGGGCTAATATAAAGCATTATTATTATTATTAATTCATCCAAAACGCACTCGAAAAGGATATTAACTGTGGTGAATCCAATCAAGAGATATATATCCTTGAAACCAATTCACACTCCGCACGAAAAATGTTTCGTCTTTTACAAGAACGTTTTTTCGTCATTTTCGAAATTACCATTGTTAATTGCAAATTTTCTCAAATAAGAATAACCCAATCTGTATACAGGTCACTGTTTTTGGCGTTCTTCTGCATCTATACTTTCAGACAGTAGAGCAGATTTTGCAGCCATCAAACGGCTTGGAGGATGGAAATCAACATCTGTTGCAGAAGGGTACATCGAAAACTGGATGAAAAATAGATTAAAAAATGCTGAAAAAATTTTATGCGACATTCGTTCGCCAGTAATTAATACATCAGCTCCCACCAGTTCCACACATTCCTTATCGCAAATCGTCAGTAACGATGTGAATGTGGACTATTCGAAATGTCTCATCTCGAAAATTCCGTCTATGAATTTTACGAATTGTCAACTGGAACCATAAATATAATTATTTATATGACATATGTCAAAGTGAGCATCGAGATTTTCGTTGTCAAATTTTATATTGTGAGAAATAAAATTCATTTGAATGAATAATTTATTTCTAATTCATAATGAGGTTTACGAAAAAATCTTGTAATCAACTCGTTTATTAATCTAGCGATTAATGGTCTCGAACATTAAATATGTCGACCATTAATCGTTATCATTAATAAACTAGTTGATTAAATAACTATTTCCATACAATGAAAGCAACATTTATAATAACATGAGGAGTGTAATAAAAGGTGAATTCCCGAAAACTTTAATTACTATTTCAATGAATTTATCTTTAAACATATTCCAATGATGGTAATGGGTGGAGAAAGTATAGAACTTTTAGTGTTAAATATTGGTAGACATGATCAACTTAGCCCTAGCATAATACAATCGAATTTCAACAGCATTTTAACACACAAATAAATGCTCTCCTGGTAATTTATTTGAAAATAAACTATTTCTACTATTTTTTTCAATATGTAACTTGCTACATGAGCCAAGTAGGCATCCTCAGGTAATTATAATCAGATGTAGAACAGTGACCAATTGAAACTTAATAATTAGTGTTCGTATTTTAACTGATAGAGCAAGCTGGCTTCTATTTTAAATGCGAAATAGAATAACTTCTTTGAAGCAGAATACAATAATAGGTGAGATGAATAATTCTGTTAAATATGTGACAACTCACCCAATCATATGAATTAGTGCGAGACTGCTACTTGCAACATTCGTAGTCATTCATCCACTTGTCATAGTTTTTCAGATACTAAATAATAAGAATCAGATGACAACAATGAAAACACAATTTTTAACACGGGAGTGATCTTAGCCACAACCACAAAACCGATAAAGGTCGCACACACGATCCGACTTATATATGTCAGGGTGCGAATATATAATAAATCTATTCGAAATGTTACTTGAATTAGGGTTAATCACTGTGGAACCAATGTGGAATATGCTTTCAATATTCCAGAAAGCTTATCGAATGAATCAAGAGAGGAAACTTATAAAATCATATATCTCGACATACAAGGGGCGAAGAAAATCGATATATTCGAAATTTTCACTGAATGTCGAAGATATAACGAGCTCAAATTATATTTTCATTAGTGAGACAACCTTAAAGAGGAAGTAAGAAAAAATGGACATCCGTCAATGACGTGCCACGGGGGGTGGCAAATAGTTTGATGAATATTCAGAAAGATCAAAATTTTCGATGAAATCGATTTTATCAGGCAGAAAAAGCAATTGGATTATGTTCCTATTATATATAAGAGCTCACAGACGAAATAAGAAAAAATTGACATCCGTCAGTGACGTGCTACAGGGGTCGAAAGTACTGTTATGGATATTCAAAGAGATCGAAATTTTCGATGAAACCGCTTTTGTCAGGCAAAAACCGCATTTGTATTATGGTTCCACCGTTGAAACAAGCTAACAGACGAAATTAGAAAAAATGGGCATCCGTCAGTGATGTGCTACGGGGGTACCAAGTGGTGCAATGAATATTCTAAAAAGGTCAAAATTTTCGATGAAATCGGTTTTGTCAGGCATAAACCGCAAATAGATTATGTTTCTATCATTCAAACAAGCTAACAGACGGAATAAGAAAAAATGGACATCCGTCAGTGACGTGCTACAGGGGTCGAAAATACTGTTGAGAGTATTCAAAAAGTTCAAAATTTTCGATGAAATCGGTTTTGTCAGGCAAAAAACGCAATTGGATTATGTATCTATCGTTCAAACAAGCAAACAGACGAAATTAGAAAATGACGTGCTACAGGGGTACCAAGTGGTGTTATGAATATTCGAAAAGTTCGAAATTTTCGATGAAATCGGTTTTGTCAGGAAAAAGACGCAATTGGATTATGTTTCTATCGTCCAAACAAGCTAACAGACGGAATTAGAAAAGACAACCGTCAGTGACGTGCTACAGGGGTCGAAATAACTGTTATGAGTATTCAAAACGTTCAAAATTTTCGATGAAATCGGTTTTGTCAGGCAGAAAACGCAATTGGATTATGTATCTATCGTTCAAACAAGCAAACAGACGAAATTAGAAAAAATGGACATCCGTCAGTGACGTGCTACGGGGGTACCAAGTGGTGTTATGAATATTCGAAAAGTTCGAAATTTTCGATGAAATCGGTTTTGTCAGGAAAAAGACGCAATTGTATTATGTTTCTATCGTCCAAACAAGCTAACAGACGGAATTAGAAAAGACAACCGTCAGTGACGTGCTACAGGGGTCGAAATAACTGTTATGAGTATTCAAAAGGTTCAAAATTTTCGATGAAATCGGTTTTGTCAGGCAGAAAACGCAATTGGATTATATTTCTATCGTTAAAACAAGCAAACAGACGAAATAAGGAAAAATGGACATCCGTCAGTGACGTGCTAAGGGGGTACCAATTGGTGTTATGAATATTCAAAAAGTTCGAAATTTTCGATGAAATCTGTTTTGTCAAGCAAAAAAACGCAATTGAATTATGTTTCTATCATTCAAACAAGCTAACAGACGGAATAAGAAAAAATGGTCATCCGTCAGTGATGTGCTACAGGGGTCGAAATAACTGTTATGAGTATTCAAAAAATTCGAAATTTTCGAAGAAATCGGTTATGTCAGGCAAAATACGCAATTGGATGTTTCTATCGTTGAAACAAGATCAAAGACGAAATAAGAAAAAATGGACATCCGTCAGTGACGTGCTACAGGGGTCCAAATTACTGTTATGAGTATTCAAAAAGTTCGAAATTTTCAATAAAATCGATTTGTCAGGCAAAAAACGCAATTGGATTATGTTTCTATCGTTGAAGCAAGCTCAAAGACGAAATAAGAAATAATGGTCATCCGTCAGTGAAGTCGAAATAACTGTTATGAGTATTCAAAAAGTTCGAAATTTTCAATAAAATCGATTTGTCAGGCAAAAAACGCAATTGGATTATGTTTCTATCGTTGAAGCAAGCTCAAAGACGAAATAAGAAATAATGGACATTCGTCAGTGACGTGCTACAGGGGTCGAAATTACTGTTATGAGTATTCAAAAAGTTCCAAATTTTCGATGAAATCGGTTTTATCAAGCAAAAAACGCAATCGTATTGTGTCTCTATCGTTCAAACAAGATAACAGACGAAATAAGAAAAATTGGACATCCGTCAGTGACGTGCTACAGGGGTCGCAAAGGGTGTTAAGAATATTCAAAGAGTTCAAAAAATTCAATGAAATCGGTTTTGTCAGGTGAAAAACGCAATTGGATTAGGTTTTTATTGTTCATTCGAGTTCAGAGACGAAATTAGAAAAAATGGACATACTTCAGTGACGTTCTGGTAGTTTCGCATATGGAGATCTGTTATGTTTTTCCATCTAAAAAATTTTCTTAAGTACCTATGTATAATTCATATGCATTTGAATAGGTAATTTCAACGAATTTCCTCGAATTTGAACGCTATAAATCTCTCGTAATTGGTAATGCAGCACAAGAATGGCGACCTAAAAAAAAAATTTTTTCGTTGAGCAAGGACCAAACAAACATAATTTTATTAATGTTTGTTATTGAATTTCTTGAACATTTTTCATTGAGTATAACAATATTCAAAAATGATAGTCCTAACATGTGTATGATCTGAAAAAATATCATATTCGTGAATACAGAAATACATAATAACAGGATTATACATATACATTTAAAGTAACCTCATCTTACCTAACCTAACCAAAATATTTTTTCATCTGGATACCAGAAAGTTAATTTCATATATATTCAGATAAATATATTCTATCAAAAAGGTTGTTAAAGCAACCTTGGATTGGAGAAAATGCTAATGATATATTTTCTAATTCGTAGGAAATTGAGAAGTACAGATGTATATATTTATACCCAATTAAAAATTACAAAAGTTTTTGCTCAAAAATTTCGAAGCTATATAAAATGCGAATAGTTCGCATAGTATTACTAGCTATTATTTTCTACAATCCAGAGTACATTAACGCTAAATAGTTGCATATCAATTGAGTCAAAACTTCATAATTAATATTTACTTATGTTACTGCAACTTATTATTTTAATTAAATTTATTAGTTTCATTCATTTCTCTTCCAAGTTGCTTGCTCGGTTCAATGGTAAAACACTCTGTATATGTTCATCTCATTTTCCGATTAACGCGTAACATATGTTGGAGCATATGACCTATGTCGAAGAAAGAGTACTGAAGCGGCGTTCATCCGATAAAGTACAAGAACACTTTTCTTGGAAATAAATAACTTAATTCGTTAAATCTACAAATTCGAACTCTAGTGAAAGTGACTATTCTCGCCCGTGAGTGCCTGGACAAGTTCATTCATCCGTACTGTGAAACCAGGTAGTCATTTTTCATGTTATTTCAGAGTTTCATCGGTACTTTTCTGTCGTTTTCTTTTGCTTTTCAAAGGCCCTTGTCGTGTCATTTTGGTCCTTCTTGAGCCGCATATTTTCGAACCGCGTTTTCAAAATTATTGCGAATAAGCATTTTGGAATTTTTTCATTTAGTTTTTTTCATCTGCATTTATTTCAATCGGTCGATATTCACCTAACCTTAAAAACTTGACAAGATATCGACCACATTCATAAATTCTTTAATCACGGATAAATTCATTACCTGAGAACATAGACAACTCTTCATTTGCTTTTCTGATCTATGTTCATAACCTTTATTCAAAACATAAACAAAGACATTCTTGTTTTTGTTTATTTTCATCATTTCATCATTTTCAACTCGATTTTTAATTCAATAGATTCAATCTTAATTATTAATTTTATTAATTTAGTTCATTTCAATAGGTTAGTCTAATAACTCTTTTTTCAAAATTACTCAAAACAAAATTCATATTGTTTTCTGCAGTATACCTTGAATAATAATAATGACGACAAAATTGAAACAACTCAAAGCTCGACGTCAGATGGTTATTGATGATCTCGAGGAAATTCTGAATGTAGCACAATTTGCTGTCACTGATGAAAGTCTTCACGTAAGATTCAAATTAAGATTTGAAAGACTTGAGGATATTCTCGTGGAATTTCAAAATTTACACACTTCAATTGTCTCTATGATTGTTTCTTCCGAAGAACCGGAATTGAACACTGAGAAGGTTATTCGAACAGCCTTTATGGATAATTATTACACCATCAGAACGACTTATGTTAATTTATTTCCTGCAGTAAAAAACCCAGTAAAAACCCAAAATAGTTGCTCTATCAGTTCGCCAAATGTTAAACTTCCAAAGATCGTATTGCCCATTTTCAATGGGAATTATAAAGAGTGGCCTACTTTTTTCGATATGTTCCAAAGTTTGGTACATGAAAATTCTAATTTGAGTCAGATAGAAAAGTTTCAATACCTCCTTAGTTCACTTTCTTCTCATGCTTTAAATTTAGTTGAAGGGTTTCCATTGAATGCTGAAACTTATGAAAGCGCATTGCATTGGCGGAAAGATATCAAAATAAAAGACTTCTCGCTAATACATGTTGGAAGGAAATCTGTAATGTTCCAAAGCTACAGGGTGATTCAGCTCAAGACCTTAGGCGAATTCTAGAGGTTTTTGCGGAGAACTTATCGGTATTAAGGAATTTAGGTTTACTCGTTGACCAGTGGGACTTTGTTTTATTTCACATTCTCATTCAGAAATTAGATTCAGCATCGATCAAACGTTTTGAATTACAAGACTATTCAACAGATATTCCGTCATTTGTCGAATTACGAAATTTCCTGACAAATCAGTGTATAGCCTTGGAGGCAGTAGCTCTTTCTCTTCCATCGAAAACTCATTCAATTTCGAATTGTTTTAGTTTTAAAATCTAGTTCTCTCTCAATGAATAAAAGAAATTCGACTCTTCTCGTTCAAACGGAAACTGAATCATTCAAGAAACGTATAACCTGTAATTATTGCAAGTTAGCTCATAATATTCACAAATGTCCATCATTTTTAGAACAAACTGTTCAAGATCGGTTCAAGACTGTGAAGGACAAAAATTGGTGTATCAATTGCCTCCATTCTGGACATAAGATTAACAATTGTTCTTCAAAGTCAAATTGTCATACTTGCCAGGGAAAGCATCATACCCTGTTACACATGCGCAATAATGCGGATAATGATTCTTCAACAGAGACGTTTCATTTCAATGCTGCAAAGTTATCGGATTCAGGCTCAGCTCAGGTTTTAACGAATGTTTCTTCAAATTCTACCGTTCTCTTAGCAACCGCTGAGGTCGAAATTCGTGATGCTTGGGGTAGATATCAGAAGGTCCGAGTTCTGTTAGATGGAGGCTCTCAAATAAATATTATAACTCAATCGTGTGTAAATAGATTAGGCTTGAAAATTTGTGATGCTTCATTTTCGATAAATGGAATTTGTGAAAGCTCATCTTCTGCTAATTGCAGCACTGAATGTACTATTCGTCCATCAGGTCAAATAAATCCATCTTTTACATTCGATGCCGTCGTGATTCCGAAGATTTGTTCGGAAATGCCGAGTTCTTTCGTAAATCATTCGTTTTGGAATTGTGTCTATAACAAGAGGTTAGCAGATCCGAACTTTTCTATTCCGAAATCAATAGACCTTCTTCCGGGAGCGGATATATTCTCTTTAATAATTCGACCGGGTCGTATCGAGGGTGACGGTTTAGAACCAACAGCACTTGAGACAGTATTTGGTTGGGTTTTCATGGGAAAAATTCAATCACCTAACATATCAGTTAACCATTTTCATTTGTCATTATCTGAATCAGGTTTGAACTCCTCGTTGAAAAGATTCTGGGAACTTGAAGAAGTTTCAGAGAATGTCATTCTATCACCAGAAGATCAATTTTGTGAGAACTTATACACTCAGAACTATTCTAGAAATACATCTGGACGGTACACTGTGGCATTACCATTTAAACCTGATCAGTCAACACTTTTTTCATTCGGTGACACATATTCTCTCGCACTACGTCGTTTTTTTGTCCCTTGAACGTAAACTTATTAAAAACCAGAAATATGCAAGGAATACTCTACTTTCATGAAGGAATATTTGGAAAAAGATCATATGTCATTGATTTCTACGAGTTCGGATTATGAAAATACTTTCTATATCCCTCACCATTGTATAATCAAACCCAACAGTCCATCCACAAAGTTGAGGGTTGTTTTCGATGAATCAGCTCATGTACCTGGTCATTTATCTTTAAATGATGCTCTATTGATAGGTCCTAAATTACAAAAGGATATTATTGTGATTTTGATGAACTTTCGTGTTCATCGGTTCGTTTTCACAGCTGATATCAAACAAATGTATCGTCAAATATTGGTTCAAAATTCACATCGAAACTTTCAAAGAATATTGTGGCGGTTTTCTCCATCGGAACCCATAAAAACATATCAGCTGAATACCGTTACGTACGGAGTCGCACCAGCACCTTTTCTTGCCCTTCGAACTTTGACACAGTTGGCCGAGGATGAGGGAACTCGTTTTGCAAAGGCATCCAAAATTTTGCTCACAGACATTTATGTCGATGATGTCGTTACAGGTTGTGATGATTTGGAAGAGGCCAAAACGTTACAAGAGGAACTGGTTTCCCTATTGAATTGCGGTGGTTTTGAGCTCCGAAAATGGAGTAGTAACAGTTCTCAATTACTCTCAACCATACCTCTGGATCATCAATATCACCATTCTTTGGATTTTGATATAGATCCGATGGTCAAAATTCTCGGTTTGAGGTGGTTTCCTTCGTCGGACGAATTTTCTTATCTTGCAGAAACTACTGTGCAGGTATGTACCAAACGTACCATACTTTCCGAACTTTCTCGAATTTTCGACCCTTTAGGGTTCCTTTCTCCATTCACTTTTCTTGCTAAGCATTTGATCCAGCATCTTTGGACATTAGGGTTGCAGTGGGATGATACACTTCCAGACGATGTCAGCCGTCGCTGGAATCAGTGTAAATCCGAATTAACCGAATTGGGAAAATTAAAGATACCTCGGAAACTTGCATCGAAACCATTTTATCGTTGCGAACTTCATGGTTTCGGAGATAGTAGTAGTAGTGAGCGTGGTTACGCAGCCTTGGTCTATTTTAGGTTTTTCAATTCTGACGGCTCCGTTGACACTTCTTTCGTATGTGGTAAATCAAAGGTCTCCCCAGTGAAGAGAATTTCACTTCCTTGACTGGAATTGTGTGCTTGTCTCTTATTATCAAAGCTCATTAATATGGTTTCCTCTGTTTACCAGTCAGCCTTTACAATGGATGACATTTTTGCTTGGTCTGATTCTATGGTAGCTCTAACATGGATTAGGTCTTCTCCTCATCGATGGAAGACATTTGTAAGCAATCGGACAACTCAAATTCAGAACTTAGTTTTAACAGAGAATTGGTATCATGTCCAATCGAAAGACAACCCAGCTGATTGTGCTTCACGCGGCTTAACACCAACCGAACTGTTGAACTGCTCTTTGTGGTGGACAGGCCATGACTGGCTTCGTAGCAAACATCTCACCTTCGCAAATGATGAAATAGAAAATTCTCTTCATCTTGTACAAAAAGAAGAACGTCACCTCTCTTTGTCAGCTTTTATTTCTCCGTCGTTTGTTGATGATTTGCTCTCCAGGTATTCATCTCTGTCCAAGGTTCAAAGGGTGGTAGCTTACATTTTTAGATTTGTTGACTTCATGAAAAACTCAAAAGCTCCTAGGATATATAGGATATATAGATTTTCCGCAGTTGATCTCAAAGATGCACTTTTCTTCATTATAAAACAGGTTCAACGGGTTGTGTTCAAGGAACAAATCGATAATCTCATCTCGGGAAATCCCATATCTAAATCACTTCGAAAATTGAATCCATTTATTGGAGAAGATGGTGTTCTCAGGGTGGGCGGTCGTCTGTCTTTTTCTGGTCTGGCTTATGATCACAAACACCCAGCTTTGCTTCCTTCATCTCATCGTCTTACTGAGCTCCTTATTCACCATTTCCATAAAATATATCTGCATCCAGGTGCTCAGACTTTACAGTTCCTTCTGTCTCAACAGGTCTGGATATTATCAGCCAGACGAGCTATAAACAAAGTTATTTCTAGCTGTAACACGTGTTTCAAAGTCAATCCCAAAATGTCTCAACCTCTCATGGGTAATTTGCCACCCTTGAGAATCAATCAGCTCAAACCCTTTCAGTGCGTCGGAGTAGATTATGGTGGCCCATACTTCATAACTATGTCTAGATCTCGTGGCTCCAGATCGTTAAAGGCGTATATATGTCTCTTTGTATGTTTCACAACGAAGGCATTGCATTTGGAGTTAGTGTCAGATTTAACTTCCGATGCTTTTCTTGCTGCATTGCGTCGTTTTATTGCTCGAAGGGGTAGATGTAACCACATCTTTAGTGATGGTGGAACAAATTTCAGGGGAGCTTATCGGGAGCTTTCGAGATATATGCAGGGCGCTGTGTTGGAAGAGAAAATAGAGTGGAGTTTCAATCCGCCTTCTAGTCCTCATTTTGGGGGTCTTTGGGAGTCTGGTATAAAATCTGTCATATCCCATTTGTTGAGAGTGATCGGTCATCAGATCCTGACATATGAGGAGTTTTATACAGTCCTCACGCAGATTGAATCTGTGCTCAATTCTCGCCCTTTATGTCCGCTTAGTAATGATCCGAATGACATATCTGCACTGACACCAGGACATTTTCTTACTTTGGCTCCAACTTATAAATGAAAATGTAAGAAGGATGAACATGGTTTTTCACAGAAATGAATGAAGAATGAAAGCACGTACTTGCGGAATGACCAGTTAATTCTTCTCGTTTATATTGAAATTTAGAAAATATAATCAAAAACTTAAAGTCAATCATAAGGAACCCTTCTAAGGGTATTTTTCCAATTCAGCTTATGATCTCATTTACAAGGCAGAAAGATCTTGTCATTAGGTTCTTCTATTCTCAGGTGTAATTGAATATTTCTTGAGTGTTGAAGAATTCGGCGATCATATTTGATCTGTGATCCATGATTTGATGGCTATTTGATATGTGAAATTTTGAATTTCTGTCATCTCAAAAATCCAAATTCAATGTGTTCATTGGTTACGATCACTTATACTGGAATTAAATTCCAGGCACAGTTCACGAAGGGTGATTATGAGAGTGCATTGCGCGTGAAATTTCCGTTCACATTGTTTACAGTTGATTGCAATATCGTCAGCTTCATTTGCACAAATAATGCAGATATTACTAATATTAATCGATTTTTCCAACAGTAACTGTGAATACTGTAATCTTTTCAATGAAATATCAGTGGGTGTATCTGGAGGTTCTGCATTCAATTCTCGATATAATATATTATAAAAACTCCACAATTGACAGTGTCACGTTGTACCACATGAGGTATCAACAGTTCTTCAAATGTATGAGGTAAATCAGCAGATGTAAGATCTTTATATATTTGTAAAAATATATGGAATTTTTTCAGATGCTGAGCACTTGCTCTCTTGATCTTATTATAAAGTGGATCAATGAATGCGAATGTTGCATCGTTCAAACTGATAACTGCAATGCACCAATGATTTTCACGAATTCTATTGATTGACATTATCAATATTGAATCTGCTGAGAACTTGGGTGGACTGTAGAAAAACTCATTTTCCAAGATCTCGAAATTGAATATTGCATATATGTACTTGATTGGATGAGAAAAGTGTATAACTCGAATCATTTTCTACCAGACATTTCAAAGTACGATCAATAATCACATCTGTCAACTGATTTTTGTTCGACAAAGAATGAAAATCCTGTATCTTCAGTTCTGTGTCAAAATTGTCTATATATTTAGCGACTAAATAGTTGTTATAATATTTGCATGGCTTATAATAAATAACAGAATTCCAAATTCCATTTGGTAAAATTGACTTTTCAAAGGAAATTTCATCACTTATATTATTGAGTTGTATAGATTCATCTTTGAATGATTTAAATATTTTGCTTTCATTTATCCTCACGATTTGCTTCAACTGTACTCCTTTCAAAGTTTTTCGATACATAAGGTTGCCTCTTGGACCATATTTCTTCAACTAAATCAACGTCCATTGAGTCGGATGGGGTTTCTATAGTAGCAATTTTGTTTTTGTTGAATTTTGAACTCCTCTTCCGCACATATCATTTTCTTCTTCCGCATCTATTCTTTGGAATATCAAAACAAATTTCTTTACATAAAGTTAAAACGCGCTTTCAGATTTCTCTGGTGACTCTGCTACATTTCTGGTGATGCATATTTTCTAGAATTGAGTTTTTAACTATCGAGAACCAGTTCTCAACATTGACGTTACTCATTCTCTTGAAGTTATTCGAATCTATCAACAATCCGGACCACATTGGCAGTAGGATATATATTTTTTCAAAATATAATCCAAAAATTCTGAATTGAAAAATTTATTATCAGCAAGTGACTCCGTACTTTGAGAATCGTCAAAACTATTATGTTTAGAAATTTGTAAAAAATGCTGATAAAATGGACTTTTTGGCGCTTTTGTTCACCTAAACAGAGTGCCTATCATTTTGCCGGAATGCCGGAATTTTGGAATATCGAACCGAAAATGGTCTCAATCGATTGGGTTCGACTCCCCGATGAAGAATCCGTAGCGAAAAATGAGTCTATCCGGCCGTATCCTCTCTTACATCTAAAGGAGATGAGCTAGAGTTTTCATATTTTCAGAATAGGGTAACTGTCCAAATATCTCGGTCAGGTTCATTATTGGGCCAAATCCGTCGGATGGTTCAGTAGTTCTGAGCATCTGAAATTTTGTTTCCTCAATAACTACTACAATATCCATCCGATCAAGGTGATACTTGAAATATGGTTGAGGAAGGCTGCAATAAAACGGCTCGCAAAATTTCGCAGAAATCGTCACGCTAGAAATTTTTTAAAAATTCCCAAAAAAAAATTTTTTAATCCTCACTATCTCATAAGATATTTTTCGGATTTCGTCCCGATGATTTTCTTTGAACGATGCCCATCACAGATCGATATTCGATTGACAAATGCCGGGCTCATTAATCAGTGTCAGTTGGCGTAATATTATTCTGAATTTTTCATAACGAGATAGAATTCAATCTCGATGGCTGAAATAATATACGTGGTCAAGTTTTTATGAAAAGGGAATTATACCTTTCAACAAAACTTGGGGAGAATTATGAGTAGTTATTTTCAATTTAAGATATAAGTTTCTTCATTCATTAGGCATTCATATTTGCATCACATTGTCCCATAATACGGGAAAAGACTATTTTTCACGTGATCGGGGTGCTTATAGATTTGTTATGGTTTGAATATTCACTCGCAAGTAGGTCAACAAGAGCGCCAAAGCAATCTGACCTCACGTCAGTGCTTTTTAAATTTTTTTATATAAAGTATTCAAGAACTCTTCCTCTTTCTTTGGAATATTCATAATAGATTTGTCGATATCTGGTATTTCCAAATCGTTTCCGAGAGAGATATCCAGGATGATCTCTAGTGACTTACGAACAGATGGTGAGTATCTCTGTCTGGTCATTATAATTGTAAGGTTGGCAAACCACGAATATATTTCACCGAATTCGGTTATATTGTAAGGAATCACCAGTATACCTTTGAAAAAAAGAATAAAATCCTCTGAAACATGTTTTTTCACATCTTTTACTATGATTTTTTAAAAATGACTACAACAGATGTGCAAAGTGACCAAGTCCGACAATGAGTCTATTTTTGATTTGTGGAAATTCTTTGGTTACATAATTGCAAGTATTGTATTAGTTCCATATGATTCCAGTAGATCATAACAGAATTTATTATGGCGAAACTGAAATCACATACCACTTTTCGGAATATTGGCCATTTAACTTTATTTTTTTTTTCAGCCAAAATCTGAAATTAGCTAGCCAAGAACCTATTACAACACTATCATGATCGCTACTGATCAATTCGAAAACTGCACATACTCTACTATTCGATTCTGAATGTACTACTCCCGCATAATAATACACTCTCTTCTCTATATTCTGAGGTGATCGAATAATTGAGCCAGTGGCATCGAGATGAATGACTACCGACATAGAATTCTCTCTTATCACCTTCAGCTGTTCATTACTCCAGATATAGACTCTTAGTGGATTACCTACACATTTTATATAATCTGGGATATCCTCTTGCATGAGAAATAGATCCAGAATATCATTCTTTGCTCTATCATGTTCTCCCAAATTTTGAGAACGTATTTTTTCAGAACATCAAGTGACTTTATATTTTGTAAGTTTCCTACTTTGGCGAGTTTTGAAAAAGAGCTCTGACCACACTTTTCTGTTACCTGAGAAGGTTTTTTATGTGTCAAAATTCTTCCGAACATTTTCCTTTCATATCCCTTGACATCACGTGTCAATTTCTCTATATGATTATAGTCTAATGAAGAACTTTTTACAATAACTTTATGTTCACATCAACAGTAGCGTTAAGAATCTCAAGAATAAATACCTTACAATTGTGTGCACAATAAGCACACTTCACGCATATCTTCAACAAGTCCTTCGTTTTCACAAATCGTGATTCTTTGAAATTAACGACACAGGCATTATTAACAAGTGACATTTTCTTTGCCACGAATGATGTCCAAATGTTGCGATGCAGTTTTTCACCGTCCCATAAATCTGATAACTCTGAGTGTGTCAACATAAAAGAACCCTCTGAGAATATACATTTTGTAAAATTGGGTCTTATCCATGATGTACTTAGCATATTCTTACTTCCAATTGATTCAATTCACTATTTGTTATGCATTGAGAATGCAGAGATTGAAAGCTTTCAGGAATCATTTCATATTATTTCATCATATCAGTAGACACCCAGTTGGAACTGCTACTTGATAAATTAATGTCAGATTTTTCTAACAAACTTATAGAGGAATCGAGGTCTTTCAAGTCAACCATTTCTTCTTGGAATTGAGATTCGAAAGTGTCTGACCCTTTCTTCAAAATAACATTGGATATAATGTTTACATTTGGACGATTCATTCCTCGATGAAGTCTTCTTTTTCATGGCGTGTTTCATCATCTGAATCAACTTTATTGCTCTCGATAAAGGGTGTTTCAGAACTTTTAGAACCGAAATCAGAACGAATTATAAATTTTAATAACATATCTGTTCTTTGAATTATTTTTCATTGATAATCCGACAGTTAATTTTGATACTGCCGAATTGTTATCGGCAACTGAGCAACATTTCAAATCCTCCATACTTAATCCATGAGTTTTCATCAAATACGGTAAACGTTCTCTCCAAGTTTTCTCCTGTTGAGGATCGTAAATTACCTGGAGGAGTTCTGGGGAAGATGCTTGTAGATACCTCTGAATCTCAATGAATATTTGAAAATCTAAGTTATCATTATAATTGCCATATAAGTACAAACATGCATCTTTAATTAAATCGCTTCGATGGAAATATTACTCATTTCAATATTCCTCTCAGAAAAATATTCTAGAAGGAGAGGAACACTCACGTAGGGTGATTTTCCTTTACGACCTTTCATCATACCAAAATTGGTGGATGAAAATGCAATGAACTTGAAATTTAATACCCAGTCTGAACACGGTTTGTATCTCGAAACAATCGATTTATCAACGGAGTAATTCTATGATATAAACTTTCAAGATTCTACACAACCACTGATATTTAGAAAACTAAACAGAAAAATCTGAAATGAGGCGGAAAAACTTGAGCAATGATCAGCTTAACCCAAGAAAATTAAATATCTTTGGCGAAACCAGAGATGTGAAATTTTGATTGTAGTAAGTCGGTATATCAAATTTTTAAGAACCACTCAGCCACTGATATCTTACTAACAAAACTCGGGAGATAAAAATAAGTAGGCAAAAAGTTGTTCAAAATGGAGTTTTGAGTAAGAAAAAATTGTTTCACACGACAAAAAATGAAGTTGATATTTTGATCTTAATAAGCCGGTATATCTACTTTTCAAGAACCACTCAACCGCTGATATCTCACTAACAAAAGGTTGGAGATGAATTGAGTAATAAAAATGTTGTTAGAAATTAAGTTTTGAGTAAGAAAAACAATTTGACGCAATGAAAAATGAAGATGATATTTTGACCGTTGCAGTTCGGTATATCAACTTTTCAGAAGAACACAACCGCTGATATTTAACGAATTATACGAAACAGATGGAAATGAGTAAGAAGAAACCTTTTCAAAATGGACTCTTGAGTAAGAAAAATAAATTAGCAAAACAAAATATGAAGTTAATATATTAAAAAGCCTGTATATCAAAATTTTAAGAATCACAGAAAACAGATTCACACAACAAAAAATGGAGTTGATATTTTGACCGTAATAGGCCGGTATATCAACTTTTCAAGAACCACTCAACCGCTGATATCTCACTAACAAAAGGCAGGAGATGAACTGAGAAATGAAAAAATTGTTAGAAATTAAGTTTTGAGTAAGAAGAAATAATTTGACTCAACAAAAAATGAAGTTGATATTTTACTGTTGCAATTCTGTATATAAACTTTTGAGGATTAACAACACCGTCGATATCTAACGAATTATTCGTAACGGATGAAATTGATTAGAGAGAAACTTGTTCAAAATGGAATCTTGAGCAAATTAAATAAAATTCGAAAAACAAAATATAAAGTTAATATTTTGACCGAAATGAGCCGGTATATCAAATACTTAGGAATCACTCATCCACTGATATCTTACTTACTAAACGCGGGAGATGAAAATGAGTAGGAAACAGTTGTCCAAAATGAAGTTCTCAGTAAGACAAAACTGATTTCTTTCAAAATTTTGATCTTTTTGAATATTCATTAAACTATTTGCCACCCCCCGTGGCACGTCATTGACGGATGTCCATTTTTTCTTACTCCGTCTTTAAGGTTGTCTCACTAATGAAAATATAATTTGAGCTCGTTATATCTTCGACATTCAGTGAAAATTTCGAATATATCGATTTTCTTCGCCCCTTGTATCTCAAGATAGATGAATTTCAAAGTTTCCTCTCTTTAATTTATTCGATGAGCTTTCTGGAATATTGAAAGCATATTCCGCATTAGTCCCACAGTGATTAACCCTAATTCAAGTATTATTTCGAATAGTTTTATTATATATTCGTATCCTGACATATATAAGTCGGATCGTGTGTGCGACCTTTATCGGTTTTGTGGTTGTGGCTAAGATCACTCCCGTCGGCAGCATTACGGATTTTTGATCGAAGTGTGAAAAGAATATTGCATCGAGATTTGAAAATGCATTCTTACAAAATTGTGACTACGCAGACACTGAGTGAGAAAGATGTCCGTGTATGATTGTTCCAAGACCTTCTTTGGGGCTATTTAAAAATCAAAAGTTTATTAACAACGTCCACAATACAGCTATTCCACCTGAAATGACTCAAAGAGTAATGAATAATATCAGGGTAAGACTCAATCAGTGTATCGGCAGTGAAGGAAGCAATCTAAAGAATGATTTATTTAAAAAGTAAGACCCTGAAAATAGTACATTGTATAAAATGGCAGAATGTGTACTTTTGGCGCTCTTGTTCACCCGAACAGAGTGCCTATCATTTTGCCCGAATGTCTGTTATTTTGGAATATCGAGCCGAAAATGGAAGAATCCGTGGCGAAAATGAGTCTATCCGGCCGTATCCTCTCTAACATCTAATAGAGATGAGCTAGAGTTTTCATATTTTCAGAATAGGTTAAATGTCCAATTATCTCGGTCAAGTTCGTTATTGGGCCAAATCCGTCGGATGGTTCAGTAGTTATGAGCATCTGAAATTTTGTTTCCTCAATAACTACTAGAATACTATTCGATCAAGTTGATACTTGAAATATTGTTGAGGGAGGCTGCAATAAAACGGCTCGCAAAATTTCGCTGAAATCCTCACACTAGAAAATTTTTTAAAAATTGCCAAAAAAAATTTTTAGTCCTCACTATCTCATAAGATATTTTTCGGATTTCAATAAAAATTCGTGAATATATGATCGATATCTTACTTATCCTCATTGTCGTAGCTCTTTTTCATCTAAAGATATGATCATTTTTTTAAATATACTCAAGAGAAAAGAGAAATGGCATACGTCCCGATGATTTTCTCTGAACGATGGCCATCACAAATCGATATTCGATTGACAAATGCCGGGCTCATTAATCACTGTCAGTTGGCGTAATATTACTCAATATTTTTCATAGCGGGAAATCATAGAGATAGAATTTAATCTCGATGGCTGAAATAATATACGTTGTCAAAGTTCACAAAAGCATTGACGTAAGTTTTTAGGAAAAGGGAATTATAGCTTTCAACAAAACTTGGGGAGAATTATGAGTAGTTATTTTTAATTTGAGTTATAAGTTTCTTCATTCATTAGGCGTTCATATTTGCATCACATTGTCCCATAGTACGAGAAATGACTACTGTTCGCCTGATCAGAGTGCTTATAGATTTGTTATGGTTTGAATATTTACTCGCAAATAGCTCAACAAGAGCGCCAAAGCAATCTGACCTCACGTCAGTGCTTTCTAAATTTTTTTAGTATAAATGAAAATGTTCTACCTTATTTGGCTTTGTTTTTATTAGCTTCCCTTATAGGGGAGGTTTTTCTGCCGGATCCTGTATTGAATCGATCAGGGCGGTTCGATTTTCCGAAATGACAGCACATGATCAGATTTTGTACTGTTTGTCAAACAGCAGTGTGGTAAATTATTTTATAAGTTAAACGTTGCGATTCAAAAATTCATTCATTTCATTAATTTTTCAGACATATCGAGGAAGAAGGAAATCGCAAAGTCCAGCAGAGGCTATCGATAAAAATGGAATTTTATATTTTGGAGATGTGAATGAAGTAACTCTGAATTGTTGGGATACATCTACAGAGTATGGCTCCAGACATATAAGAGTACTATCATGCAACCAGACCATTCTGCAGTTCACCAGTGGAGTGAAGGTAATGCTTGTGCATCCTCCAAATACGGGTTTAGGCTATAATTCGAATAATGGGTTTCTCAGAAACTTCAATCAAAGAATGATAATAATATATTATTATGAAAATAACAGAAAATTCGAATGAGATCTCGAGTAGTTGAAATCGTGTTTCTGCTCTGTTTCAAAATGAGTTCAGATATGATTATTGAAACAGTATAGATGAACCAAGATAAATATCCCAAACTTCAGTACTAATATGGAAATGTAATTAAAGTGATGACATTAGATAGCATCAGCTCTCCTTCTAAACCACTTAATGTTAAAATTTCTATTTGTTTTTCTACAATTTTTCATTGATTTGTTCTGAGATCATTATTATATATTATAATATTACACAGGGTCTTTCACGAGGAACCTCACCCATATTTATACGGGAAACTACTGAACGTATTTTCATTAAATTCAGCACTTATAAGTATTTCACGATGCTGATGAAATCTAAATTATTTTAAAGGCATGAGCACCTCCGGTTTTTCCGGAAATGACGTCAACTTCCGTTTTTCAAATTAGAACACCATTTTTTTATTGCAGAAATAGATTCCTTAGAAAATTTCAAGTTATTCTGATGTAACATTTTTCAATGTTGGTTGCAAAATTCTCTCTGAGCGGGAAAATTCGAAAAAAAAATCGAAAATGGAGCTCCGCTGAAACAAAAATAACTTCTAGGTTTTTGGATGGAAAATTTTCATTTTTGGGATTTTTCAATCAATGTAAGATTGATGTATCCACTTTAAAAATCGAAATCGCGATTCATGATACAGGGGGTGACAAAATCACTTTCAAAGTTAGGGATGACAAAATCGTGAAAAATCAATTTTTTCAAATTAGAACCCCATTTTTTTATGGCAGATATTGAATCTACGTTAAAAGATAATGTGAGTGTATGCATCACAGTCTTGCCCTAAAGTGGATATTTTCTGAGTTATTCACAAAAAACTGATTTTCGTCTTGAATTTTCAGCTATTTCTTTTCCCTTCACGCCAAAAAGATGAAATTTTCAGGAATTCAGGATTGGTGTACTACATAATATTATAGTAGTACAACAATAGTTCAATGAATGAATAGAATTGAATCAATCGAATAAAAATACCCAAATAATCAAGTAGTTATTTATTCATTACAATGGGAATAAATAATTGAAACTAAAATAAAACTAGGATTGAAGCAATAAATTGGATACTCGATCCTGTTGTGGTCAACTGGTGTCGTTTTATGTTTGTTTTAATTATTCATTTCTATGCCGATCCTGGTTTTTGCTTGACTTGCTCTGAAGTAGCCGTTTAGCAGAAACACGTGTTGGCAAATACTTTATATCAATTTTCCATATTATCTGCATCCCTGCGGTTTAACCAACTATCACTTCATTTTGATGTTCGGCTTTCAACTACCGGTGATCGTTCTCCAAAATATCTGTCAACATAGGATCAAAGTTATTTTTTTAGGAAATCTAAGTTATTATCACCATTGAGATTCCAGTTTATGAATAAAGGGCCCACAATATTGTCGCCATCAATACCGACCCAGACATTCAGCTTTTCAGGAAATTTAATGTGAATTTCTCTAAATAGCCTTGAGTTGGTATCAGACTAATATCGACAATTGTGACTTTTCACAGATCCATTCATATAAAAATCGCATTTATGAGAAGCTGACATCGGAGAGATCCGGATTATTCTTTATAATATCAACTATTTTTTCGCAAAATTGTAATGGGTGAACAAAATCATCTTTGTTTATTTATTGAAGCAAACTCATCTTGTCTATATGGATCTTGTAATTTTAGGTATTCTTATAATAGTGGTATAAGAAATCCTAGATATTTCTTCTATTTTTCTTATTTTTGAAGTGTCCTAAAAATCCTGTGTCCACAACATCATCTTGGGCACGATTCAATTTTTTGTTCAAATTAACAACTGAACCTGTCACTCTGATCTTTCTGACGTCCATGATGACGTACATTATAGTTCTCATTCCTCTCCTTAAACAAAGCAGCAGTTTTTCTTGCACATTCAATATTCCAAAAAAAAAAATTGATATTATTTCCACTCGCTCTGTTCCATTCTGAAAGTCACAAGCTAATTTAATTAAAATCGGGAATTACTCAATGAATTCTCATTTTCAAACTTCTTCATCTCGATATCAACGAAATCTGTTATCTCCTCCTTTTTTTTCAATTTTTGGATCACTACGCGTATGCCAAACTCATGTTGAAAATGCTGGAACAATAACTGAAAACATGAAAAACGTAATATTAACAAAGTAAATCGTGCGCTTTCGTTTGACTTGAAATAATTGCTGTTAGGGTAGGGGTTAGATGGTTAGTGATATGGTATTCAATTTTTGACCAGTCCGGGAGTTGGTTCCTTTTCAAAGATCTAAATTCGGCGTGTAAAAGTTATTGATTGAGTCACTCTGTATAAAAATAAAGCGATGAAAAAATACACTCATGCAGAAAATTGAATTGCCTTTCCAATAAGGTTCTGCTCGAGACCTATTTCATATTAAAAAATAAGAGCTGTTAGGGGTTGCGGTAAGAGGGGTAATGATGTGGAACTCATTTGAACACCCTTATTTGTCCCCATTTCAATAACATTTGACCTATTCGAGCTTTTTTTCGTAATTTCATCCCAAAGCTAGAAATTCGGGGTGGAAAGTTATGGGTAGCCCACCCTGTATGTGCTGGACAAATTTTTAAAATGAATCAACCTAAGAAATTTTCGTACAATTACACAAAATGATTACGCAACAGATGTTTCTTCTTTAAAAAGTCTCAATGAGTGATTTTTAAAGAAGGAAACCTCTTAGTGGAAAATTCATTAATAAGAAAAATCTCGCGCAAATTTAATGATGCGTAATAGAGATGAGAATGTCGATTTTTCTATTTGCAATCTTGAAAGTTACTAGCTCATTGATTAAAATCAGTGGTTCCTGGAACTATGTGAAATTATTCCGTTCGCCTTATTGTGGGATGATCAAAAATTATATAAATGTCTAATTAATCGACGCCTGCATCATAAACTAATTTCTATTATTTTTTGTGAATCACTTCGGTCCGTTATCCTTGTCGAACCCAAGGATGATGAATCAAGGTTTAATTTCCATGAGCTTTTTGACGAGCGTGCGGTATATTCAATTATTATACCAGTTTGTCAAATTTGAAATTGATTGTCGGCAACCGAATGAAGGGCCCACCAAGCATCAATGAATTAGAATGGGATTGATCGAGATTGGTTGAGATTTGTTTACACAAGCAGTGACAAATTCGACCGTTCCATAGACTCCAATATGATTGCAATATGATTGAAATTTCATTTATTTAGAACAGAATAATTTTTTGAGAGCTTATTCTCAAGTTTTTTTTAGCACTCTGTAACAACCCTACAAAAAAACAACATAAAAAATGGAGATGAATAATGCTGAAAAAATCACGAACATATATTTCAAATCAATAATACCTTAACTCTCAGTTTTCTCTTTACAACAATCCTCTTTCTGGTAGAAATAGAAAGGATAGAATTTATTCAGAAATGTCAACGATCATATTTTTCTAAAACGATAGGATAACTTATGGTTATTAGAAAAGAAGTTTTCCATATTTCATTGTATCACCTTTGTACCAATTTTCATTTCTTGAGTTTCATGGATACAAAATACTCATTCTTAAGCATATTAGTTTACAGAATCCTTTCTTTCGATATTATTCAAACGATCTTGAAGTTACAAATTGATCCTGGGAATATTTTTCGAGTAATTGGGGCATCCAACTTTCTGTTTTTCAATTTATATTTTTGAGGAATAACGTACTTGTCCGAGATATTCGTACAATTAAACTATTTTGAACATATGAAAGCTCTAGCTCATCTCTGTCGGAAAATAGAGACTGAGAGCTTTTATGGTTCAATATTCGAAATTTACATTCATTTTGTCACACGATTCTCTTGAATAATCCTCGATTTTTTTTAACTACATCATATAACAAAATCCTGGAGGAGAAGAAAACAATGGGAGTCAGTTGGCAATGGTGATCTCAAAATTACAAAAACCTAACGCGACCGTCAGCAGACTCATTTCGCTCGACGCATTCTCGGTTGGTAGGCGTGTAAAGTTTTTGTGACATTTTCATTCTGATAAATACAGAGGTGAGTCTCAAGTATTTATTTCTGTACTTCTTATATGTAATAGTCGTAACATTTGTTATCCAACAGCAATTTCGTTATTATAACTTTAAATTTCTGGTCATATAAATTTTTCTGTCTCATTGTCCATGTAGATAATTGGAGACGGGTGATCTAAATTATTTAAATAGTTATCTCCACTGCCCACATTAACTTACTTTGGGAAAATAGTGTTATAGTTAGCTTGTAAATACCAAAAATTTGTGAAAAAAAACAAGTAGAGCTAAGTGGACTACTTAGAATATATTGTAAAGATGATCGAAGAAATTGTTCGATAAGGAAAGCTGCTAGTCTTCACAAGAGAACAAAAAAAAAAATATAATTTATGCTCTTCGTTTCGGTCGTAATTCTGTATTTAGTCCCGAGATTTGAAATGAATTAGAGGACACCTTTAGGAAAATCACCAACGTATTCTCTGGACGCACTTCAATTTAGATAAAAAGAGCTGCATTTCAAAACTCTGAAGCCCAAATGCTGTAATACAATTTTAATACCCATTCGAGGTTAGCAGGACGAGTGAGGTTTGATTAACTTGTAACGAGGAATTATATTTCTGTGCTGAAGCCCTAAGCTACTAGCATTAACAGGGTACGCTAGAGACTCCAACAGAACTGAAGTCCGACAATTCTTCAAGATGCTAGAATGGTTTTCGTTGGGATATTTATCAGTCTAAAGTCAATTGTCTGTCCTTGGTAGTCTCATTTTCTTTGTTTCAGTGACTGGTAGTCCTTTGTGTTTCTTCAAATGCCGGCTTCAGTCTGACTTTCGCTATTGTTTTATGTTTCCATAATTATTGTTATTTTTCATCATTATTCTAGGTACCCGGCCATTTTTTGGTAAATATTCTTCTCTTATTTCTTTTTTGTGGTTTTTACTTCTATTTTCTCATATAGTTGTCCGTTCCATGGTTTGTATTGTGAAGGGATATGGCGTTTGTTACATTCTTTGTCCCGTCTGTTACCTTGCGTTGTTTCGTTTGCTTTATTTATTTATTATCGTTATGTTTTATGTAATCTGATTAACTATATCTTTTTTGTGCCTGTATGTTCTTCATACTGCCCCTATTAGTTTTGTCACTGAATTCTCAATTTTTGTGGTATGTTCTTCCGATATTGAAACTAATTCATTCTCTCTTTACACTTTTTCCAAGATAATTTATGGTGTCATTATGTTGTAAGATTTCTAAGTTAATCTTTATTGTGTTTTCTCCCTTCACTCATAAATAATTTCATCAGAAATTCAAACTCAATAATATTGAGTCCATTAAGGGAGGGGTATTTTAAAATTACATGGGGTCAGAATGATGTTTTTCCAGAAGAGCGCTATATTTTAGTGTTCTCTAAGATATTCGGCCAAAAATTTTTAGAAAATATCAAAATTACAAAAATCTACTTGGAGAATGAGAAAAAACTAAAAACCTGCTTTTCGTACTGATACAAAGCAAGAATAGCAGAAGATAATGCAGCTGAAGGATAAAAAATTTTCGGGGCATGATGGTAGTCGATCAGAGACTCTGAAGAACATATCCCATAAGATGAAACCCCCGGAATCCACCTAATCAATTGCTGTTTCAAATAGGGAAAGTTTCCCAAACAACCGAAAATTGGACTCATGAAACCCATGTATAAGAGTTGAGAGGGCAATATCGTTGATATCTAATATTGCGAAAATTAATGAAAAAATAATGAAAACGGGAATAGTGAAGTTTTGCAAAAAAAAAGATTTCATTTCCCCGCACCAATATGGCATTAAAGAAAAAATTTAGAAAGCACTGACGTGAGGTCAGATTGCTTTGGCGCTCTTGTTGAGCTACGAGTAAATATTCAAACCATAACAAATCTATAAGCACTCTGATCAGGTGAACAATAGTCTTTTCCCGTACTATGGGACAATGTTATGCAAATAGGAAACGCCTAATCAATGAACAGACCTATATCTCAAATTAAAAATAACTACTCATAATTTTTCCCAAGTTTTGTTCGAAGCTATAATTCCCTTTCCCTAAAAACTTACGTCAGTGCTTTTCTGAATTTCAACAACGTATATTATTTCAGGCACCGAGATTGAATTTTATCTCTATGATTTCCTGTTATGAAAAATTTTGATTAATATTACGCCAACTGACACTGATTGATGAGCCCGACATTTGTCAATCGAATATCGATCTGTGATGGCCATCGTTCAAAGAAAATCATCGGGACGTATGCCATTTCTCTTTTCTCTTGAGTAAATGAAAAAATGATCATATCTTTAGATGGAAAAGAGCTACGGCAATGAAATTTGAGGATGAGAAAGATATCGATCACCTCAATATATTAACGAATTTTTATTGAAATCCTAAAAATACCTTATGAGATTTTCTAGCGTGACGATTTCTGCGAAATTTTGCGAGCCGTTTTGTTGCAGCCTCCCTCAACCATATTTCAAGTATCAACTTGATCGGATGGATATTGTAGTAGTTCTTGAGGAAACAAAATTTCAGATGCTCAGAACTACTGAACCATCCAACGGATTTGGCCCAATAATGAACCTGACCGAGATGTTTGGACAGTTACCCTATTCTGAAAATATGAATACTCTAGTTCATCTCTTTTGGATGTTAGAGAGGATACGGCCGGCCGGCCGGACAAACGGATGCCCGGACAGACGGACGGCCGGACAGACTCAACTTTCGCCACGGATTCTTCATCAGGAAGTCCTACCCAATCGATTGAGACCATTTTCGGCTCGATATTCCAAAATTACAGACATTTGGGCAAAATGATAGGCACTCTGTTCGGGTGAACAAGAGCGCCAAAAAGTCCATTTTATCAGCATTTTTTACAAATTTCTAGTCATAATAGTTTTGACGATTCTCAAAATACGGAGTCACTTTCTGATAATAAATATTTCAATCCAGAATTTTTGGATTATATTTTGAAAAAATATATTATAATGCTATATCTCACTCCGAATATTTATGCAAACTAAAATTATTCAAAACCACAAAATAAATAACAAAATAAAATGTGAGGAAGCTAGGACCGCGGTTCGCCGTTTTAACAGTGGAGACGGCGTGGGTTCAAATGATGTTACTATGGGCGCCAACGTATTTAACCCTAACCTCTCAAGAAAAATATTGAAAGTAAGATAACTATGACAAAAAAAAAATAGCTGATTTCCAAAAAGCACTTGTTTTGGCCAAACACTACCGATTTAAAATACAAAATAAATTAAATGAGTTCGATGATTTTCTACAAGTATATTATTCAAATATTCACAAAATTAAAGAATTTATATCAAACTTCAACATTTACCGCTTCCCCTATACTTGATCAAGTGTAAAGGTCACACTCTGTATATTTTAACAACTATTCTATAAAATACTTTGTGAAGTGTTATTATAAAAAAATATTTCATCTATAAAAATGACCCAAGTTCATCGGTTCAATAATCAAAATGTAATCGTAATTTCCTTATTTTTCCTCCTTCGTAACTGTGCTTCGAGGATTAATTGAACAAGATGGATCGAATGTCGTAAAGAACGAATTTTCTTACATACCAGGATATTCTTCAATATAGGCAGTGAACTATCCAAGGAAATGATTACCAGTTATTCCAATTCTCATTTATGATAAGAAGAAATGTTGTTCTCCCTATTCCTGATGGTGCAATGAACTATCGACGATTTCCAATCCTAATGTCTGGATGAATAACTTTCAAGATTACTTCCCTCGATGAAACAACGACCAGTACTTGAAATGGAAACGGCAAAGTAGAAGCGACAAAATGTTCCAAAACCACAAATGCAGAAAGTAAACGTAAAAATAAGAAGTTATAGTAAGAATAAAAAGGCCCTGAAAATAAACATCTCAATCAGAATTTTCCAGAATAAAATATGGATCGATTCACACTTACTAAGATAGTGGGCGGCCTTATATCAAAATTGATCGCTGAGCCAGTATTAATCCCCCAAGGGTAATATATTGCTTAAATCTCCAAAATATTTCAATCAGCCAATATATTCGAAATTGTAGAAGATATCTTAATCCAAATAATTTTGCTATTTTCAAAGAAACTCTTCACGATAATCTTCCACAGTAACCAGCTTATAGCGTTCAATTTTCACAATTAAAACAAAGGAATTAATTATTCCAATCTCCCAGGCCCACATATGGAACATATGAGGTAAATAAAATAACACGAGAATCGAATAGCGATCAAGATATTGAAATTTTCAAATAGGCAACCAACAAAATACCCTGAAGTATTATGGACAGTATACTCTGAATTCAAAATAAATCATTCACAGAAAATATCTCAAAATGAACGTTACAATATATCCTACTTGCCAATGTGGTCCGGATTGTTGATAGATTCGAATAACTTCTAGAGAATGAGTAACGCCAATGTTGACAACTGGTTCTCGATAGTTAAAAACTCAATTCTAGAAAATATGCATCACCAGAAATGTAACAGTCAACAGAGAAATCCGAAAGCGCGTTTTAACTTTATGTAAAGATATTTGTTTTGATATTCCGAAGAATAGATGCGGAAGAAGAAAAAGATATGTGCGGGAGAGGAGTTCAAAATTCAACAAAAACAAAATTGCTACTATAGAAACCCCATCCGAGTCAATGGACGTTGATTTAGTTGAAGAAATATGGTCCAACAGGCAACCTTATGTATGGAAAAACTTTGAAGGAGTACAGTTGAAGCAAATCCTGAGTATAAATGAAAGCAAAATATTTTAATCATTCAAAGATGAATCTGTACAACTCAATGATATAAGTGATGAAATTTTCTTTGAAAAGTCAATTTTACCAAATGGAATTTGGATCTGATATTTATTATAAGCCATGCAAATATTATAACAACTATTTAGACGCTAAATATATAGACAATTTTGACACAGAACTGAAGATACAGGATTTTCATTCTTTGTCGAACAAAAATCAGTTGACAGATGTGATTATTGATCGTAGTTTGAAATGTCTGGTAGAAAATGATACGAGTTATACACTCCTCTCATCCAATCAAGTACATATATGCAATATTCAATTTCGAGATCTTGGAAAATGAGTTTTTCTACAGTCTACCCAAGTTCTCAGCAGATTCGATATTGATAATGCCAATCAATAGAATTCGTGAAAATCATTGGTGCATTGCAGTTATCAGTTTGAAAGATGCAACATTCGCATTCATTGATCCACTTTATAATAAGATCACGAGAGCAAGTGCTCAGCATCTAAAAAAATTCCATATATTTTTACAAAAATATAAAGATGTTACATCTGCTGATTTACCTCATACATTTGAAGAACTCATGTGGTACAACGTGACACTGGGAATTGTGAGTTTTTATAATATATTATATCGAGAATTGAATGCAGAACCTCCAGATACACCCACTGATATTTCATTGAAAAGATTACAGTATTCACAGTTACTGTTGGAAAAATTGATTAATATTATATTAGGAATACCTGCATTATTTGTGCAAATGAAGCTGACGATACTGCAATCAACTGTAAACAGTGTGAACGGAAATTTCACGCGCAATGCACTCTCATAATCACCCTTTGTGGACTGTGCCTGGAATTTAATTCCAGTATAAGTGATCATTACATTTGGATTTTTGAGATGACAGAAATTCAAAATTTCACATATCAAATAGCCATCAAATCATGGATCACAGATCAAATATGATCGCCGAAATCTTCAACACTCAAGAAATATTCAATTACACCTGAGAATAGTAGAACCTGATCACAAGATCTTTCTGCCTTGTAAATGAGATCATAAGCAGAATTGTAAAAATACCCCTAGAAGGGTTCCTTATGATTAACTTTATGTTTGTGATTATATTTCCTTAATTTCAATATAAACGAGAAGAATTAACTGGTCATTCCGCAAGTACGTGCTTTCATTCTTCATTCATTTCTGTGAAAAACCATGTTCATCCTTCTTACATTTTCATTTATATGTAAATATTAATTATGAAGTTTTGACTCAATTGATATGCAACTATTTAGCGTTAATGTACTCTGGATTGTAGAAAATAATAGCTAGTAATGCTATGCGAACTATTCGCATTTTATATAGGTTCGAAACTTTTGAGCAAAAACTTTTGTAATATTTAATTGGGTATAAATATATACATCTGTACTTATCAATTTCCTACGAATTAGAAAAAATGTCATTAGCATTGTCTCCAATCCAAAGTTGATTTCACTTTTTTGATAGAATATACAGGGTGTCTCAAGTTCGAGTGCCTATTAGACGTTTCTGGAGAACTAGACATATAGTGTTTCCCAATAAGGTTGTGGAACTTTGTAAGGTTTTGGCGGCCATATTTGTTTATCAATTTTGACGTTCGAAGTGTCATTTTATTCAGAAAGGTTCAAAGTTTTACCATGAAAAGTTTCATGCTCACACAACGTTTGGAAAGTGTCCAAATTCATTACGCAAATTCGCGTTCGCCGGTGGCCACGCGAAGAGAGTTTCAACGGAAAAATGGTGATGGTTTCGTTCCATCTGAGCAGCAAATCAGACGTGTAATCAAAAAGTTGGAAAGTGAGTTTTCTCCCCATGATAGAAAGGTGCCTGTACGACGCAGCATGCTCGCAGCGCTGAAAATATCGCCGCCGTTTCGGCCAGTGTCCGCGACAATTCATATGTGTCCGTAAATCGCCGCTCGCAAGAAATGGGGCTCTCTCGGATGACAATGTGGCGAATTTTGCGCATTGACTTGGGCCTACATCCTTACAAGATAGTACTGGCACAAGAGCTGAAGCCTCATGACCATAGTTTGCGTCGGGCGTTCTCAGATTGGGCTCTAGAGATGTTAGAAGCTAATCCAGATTTCCACAAGAAAATCATCTTTTCTGATGAGGCTCATTTCTGGCTGAACGGCTTCGTTAACAAGCAGTATTGCCGATATTGGAGCGATTCCAATCCACAAGTGGTGCAAGAAAGACCTTTGCATCCACAAAAGATCACAGTTTGGTGTGGATTGTGGAGTAGTGGCATCATCGGGCCGTACTTTTTCCGAAATTACGCCGGACAAGCCGTTACTGTGAACGGCCAGCGCTATAGCGACTTGCTGCGTGAATTTCTCTTCCCGAAATTTGTTGAAATTGGTGACGACGATCTTTATTTCCAACAGGACGGCGCCCCCCCACACATTTCGAACGACAACATGACTTTATTGCGCGATAAGTTCGGCGACTCATTAATTTCGAGAAACGGCCCCATCGCCTGGCCGCCAAGATCGTGTGATTTAACGCCCTTGGACTTTTTTTATTGGGATATCTGAAATCACAAGTGTACAGCAACTCTCCAGCGACAATTCAAGACCTTGAGGAGAACATTAGCTTATTGGGAGACCCTGTATTTGAAATCTGAAAATTGGGATTATGATATTGTTCGAAGTTCTATACAGAGCTAAAATATTTTCGAAGCCCAAAAACTTCCGGCTATACAGGGTGTGAAAATAAATTCGACGAAAATTATTTTTTTCGAGTTTTCCATTCCTGGTATGATCGAGTATTCAATAGTTTGCGTGTGCGTGAGTCGACTACATTAGCGTTAAGATGTGTTAGTTTTCTTTCGAAAATTCAAGGGAGTTGTGTGACAAAAGGTGGTGTGTGAGTTTATTTGAGAATTCTATTAGTCAGAATAAGGTATTTCTAGAAATTAGCCGTGTTAATAGAGATCAATTGAGTGAGAAAACATTATTATCTTTTATTAATACTAATATAAACAAACCCAGATTTCGGCATCGGTCAGCTGTAACTCTTGCGCCAGCGGTAGAGGTGGGCCAGTACCTGAATTGAGTAGGGGCTGACGTAACTGCTTCACCGACGCGCGGTGTTTCACAAGCGTTGCTGAATGTAAATGTACGGTAACCGAAGATCCCAAATTATCTAGCACCGAAATGGTCGTAAATTGTAGGAAATGTGAAAAATCAATTGGAAAATCGGTGGTTATATGTGATGGTCTCTGTGAACAGAAATTCCATCCAGAATGTGTCAATTTAAAGGAAGAAGAATGGAAAATAATTTCAAAGATAATAAATGCTAAGTGGTTCTGTAGTCACTGCTTATTATATATGAATATGAATATGAAAACTGAAAAAAATCTCTCAGAGATGAAGAAAATGTTTGAGGAGGAAATAGCCGAAATTAAGAATATTATATCCGGATCGAATAAAACGGAACCAGATAGAAAAGCGAAAACATACGCAGATGTTGCGGGTGAAGTGTTGGTGATAAAACCGAAGCAAAAACAGGAAAGCAGAGTAACTAAGGAGGCAATAAAAAAGTCCTTCGATCCTGCCCGATTGTAGGTGGGCATTACTGAAATGAAAGTCATAAAAGAAGGTGGAGTTATTATAAAATGCAATAGCAAAGAGGAGGTAACGAAGATAAAATCAGTAGCTGAAAAGAAGTTGAAGAAAAATTATGATATTAAGCAACCAGAACGAAGAAACCCAAAAATTAAAATAGTGGGAATTGAGGAAGAAATGGAAAAGGAGACATTGGAAGGGACAGTTCGCAAACAGAATGCACATCTAATTAAAGCAGATCATATATTTGATGTAAAAATAATGAAAAAAATGAAAACAAAATACATGGCTATTGTTGAGTGTGATCCAGCATATTTTGCTGAGCTGGTTGAGTGCGACAAATTGAATGTGGGTTGGTCTAGATGCAACGTGTACGAGTATATTTCAGTTTTCAGGTGCTACAGATGCGGAAATTTTGATCACAAAGCTATAGAATGCACGGCGGAAGAAAGGTGTTTACGATGTTCAACTGAAGGTCATAAAACTGAGGATTGTGATAGTGGAGAGGTCAAATGTTGCAATTGCTTATCAATGAACGAAAAATACTCTCTCAATCTAAAAGTAGATCTTAATATATTCGATATGAATTGTCCTGTATATATGAAAAAAATTGAAATGAGGAGAAAAAATATCAAATTAACGCCTTCTAGTAGTCAATAGCAATCGAGCTCTGTTTCTAGACATTTTAAGATCATGCATAAAAATGTAAATTCCTTGAGAAATAAACTAGAAGAAATTGAAGTTATACTGAAATCGGAAAAAATTGATGTTGTATGTATTACGGAGCACCACCTGACCACTGGGGAGTGTAATCATATAAATTTTGAGGATTACACATTGAGTAATATATATTGTCGTAAAATCAAAAAATGTGGAGGAAGTGCTATTTTTTGCAGGGATTCTCTTATGAATGGGGTGAAAGAAATGACCAAAATCACGGATATGTCATTAGAAAGCGTTATAGAAATCAGTGCCATCGAGATATCCGCAAAAAAAGATAAAATGTACATTTTATCAATTTATAGACCGCCAAAAGGAGAAATAGCATTATTTATGAAAACATTAGATAATGTATTAAATTTAATAAGCCTCAACAGTAAGGTTAGGATTATCCTATGTGGTGACATCAATATAAACAATTTGGAGGATGACGCACCCCGTAAGCAGTTGGTTGATACCCTCGCTTCCTATAATATAGTAAGACTTATTAACAGTGCTACAAGGGTGACAAAAAATTCTAAAACTGGCATAGATTACATGTGTATAAATGAGACAGAACGGGTTGCAAGTTGCAATGTTGTTTTTGATTCTCTATCTGACCATTCGTCTCAGGTGTTAACACTCATCGGTAATGAAGTTGAGCCAGCGGTCTGTAAGTACAGGAGAATAACTACGGAACAAAATTCTAATACTTTTCGGAACCACCTGTTGCGGGAGTCATGGTCGGAGGTGTATTGCTGTGGGGAGGTAAACCGTGGTTTCAATCAGTTCATTGCGAATATGAAACATTATATCGAGGTATCATTCCCTATGAAGAAAATTATTTTAAACAATGGACAAAAGACAAAATCATGGATAACACTGGGAATATATAAATCTTCAATACAGTTGAAAGAACTTTATGCTGAATTAGTAAGTAGCGACTTTGATGGGGAAAAAACACAGTACTATAAAAAATACAAGAAAATATACGGAAGAGTATTAAACGCAGCAAAAAGGAAGTATAATACAGCGGTGTTCCTTGAAACGGAAAACAAATCTAAAGCGGCTTGGAAGATTATAAACTCGAATATCAGAGGGAAAACCAAAAAAACAGGTGAAATCAATAAGATTAAAAATGGAGATGATGTTCTGGCGGACAAAGAAGGTATTGCTGAATATTTCAATAATTTTTTTGTTAACTCTACGGCGAAATTGAGCAGAGGGTTGCCTCAGCCGAACGATGTGTATAATATCTCGTCTAGGGTGTCAAAATCCATGTTTCTATCACCAGTAGATAAAAATTTAGAAAGCACTGACGTGAGGTCAGATTGCTTTGGCGCTCTTGTTGAGCTACTTGCGAGTAAATATTCAAACCTTAACAAATCTATAAGCTCTCTGATCAGGTGAACAATAGTCTTTTTCCTTACTATGGGACAATGTGATGTAAATATGAAAGCCTAATGAATAAACAAACCTTTATCTCAATTTGAAAATAACTACTCAGAATTTTCACCAAATTTTGTTCTATGCTTCTCTAAAAACTTACGTCATTGCTTTTCTGAGTTTTGACAACGCCATCAAATTCTTTCTCTATGATAAAAATTTTTTGATTAATATCACGACTGTGCTTTTCTGAATTTTGACAACGTCATCGAC